>CM070107.1:5411289-5471289 GCA_036178185.1 Liparis tanakae
GGGTACTTGGGTCGGACTCAATCCGGACGCCATGACTCAGAGACGCCGTCTCAGGGGACGCCGTCTCATACCATAAAACACGTTTCTCTCTCCCCAAAACACAAATAAACCCCCAATAAACCCCCAATAAACCAACAAATAGACACTAGAAACACAACAACTCGCACACAGTGAAATATGAAAGAAAGAAATTTGAAAAGTTTGAGAAAAGCCACCAAACATTTGCCCTCACCACGCTCCCTCCCTCCCTCCAGAGAGGTCACACACAAGTTATGTGGGTCACATGTGATCTTCCTCTTCCAGATGGGTTGCCAGATGTGGAGCTGCCAGTCGTCCTGACAAAGCCCCCCCCCCTCCACCCCCCCCCCCCTCCACACAGAGAGCCCAACAGACGCAGTGAGAACAGGGAGCGGCGTTCATCAAGAGATCGCCGAGGAGGGAGTGCTTTCATGACTGTAAACATGGCGGCGACGTGGCGGCGCTCCGGACGCCTCTCGGCCCGGCGAGCGTCTCTTCTGCTGGAGGTCGAGTCCACTGACATTAAAACATCGACTCTACGTGAGTTCTGGGGCGAGGTAACGTCGAATGATGTAAAACAACACTGATCTGAGCGTGTTCATCAATAAACTCATTACCTGCTTAGCGGAGGATTCCCTGACGCCCGCTCACTGGAGGAAGGAGGAGGAGAGAAGGAGAGAGGGAAGGGAAGGAGGTGGAGATGAGGGCGAGAGGTGGAGAGAGAGGTTGATTATAATTACAGATTTTAGCAGCCTGTGCCTTAGCATAACCGGCTCATTACAGTGTGTGTGTGTGTGTGTGTGTGAGTGTGCGTGTGTGATAGAGAGTGTGTGTGTGTGTGAGTGTGTGTGTGTGAGTGTGAGTTTGTGTGTGTGTGTGAGAGTGTGTGTGTGTGTGTGTGTGTGAGAGTGTGTGTGTGTTTGAGCCTGTGTGTGGGTGTATGAGAGTGTGAAAGTGTGAGTGTGTGAGAGTATGTGTTTGTGTGTGTGAGTTTGTGCGAGTGTGTGTGAGTGTGTGTGTGCGTGTGTGTGTGTGTGTAAGTGTGTATATATATGTGTGTGTGAGTGTGTGCGAGTGTGTGTGTGTGTGTGTGAGAGTGTGTGAGTGTGTGAGAGTGTGAGTGTGTGAGAGTGTGTGAGTGTGTGTGTGAGTGTGTGAGTGTGTGAGAGTGTGAGTGTGTGAGAGTGTGTGAGTGTGTGTGTGAGAGTGTGAGTGTGTGAGAGTGCATGTGTAAAAGTGTGTGTGAGTGTGTGCGAGTGTGAGTGTGAGAGTGTGTGTGTTTGTGTAAGTGAGTGTGTGTAAGTGTGTGTATATGTGTGTCTGAATGTGTGTGATTGTGTGTGTGTGAGTGTGCGTGTGTGTGTGAGTGTGAGTGTGCGTGTGTGTGTGAGTGTGAGTGTGTGTGTGTTTTGGCCTCACACTTTCAACGTGGCCCCAGACCCACAACACAAGTGGCCCATTTAAAAAATATATAAACACACGCACGCACACACACACACACACACACACACACACACACACACACACACAACCTGTTATTTCAATTGACCTCCGTCACATCGAGCTGTCAATGATCTCAGCTCCGTGCTCTGGACGCTTCCTCTGCCTCCTCCTCCTCTTCCTCCTCTTCCTCCTCTTCCTCCGAGGCTGCATGCTAATGAACATTTGGTTTTCCGAGAGGCAGAGAAACAGGGAAATGAGATGCCGGGGCCTTTAAGCCTCAGTGTTCCTGGTGTCGGTGAGACAGCCAGCAGCGTTTATGGAAATGGACGGAGCCCAGGGAGCCACTGTGGCTGCTGTGCCCCCCCCCCCCACCCCTCCAAAATAAAAGTCCCCACAGTGGGGAATGAGAGCCGCTCTGACGGATTCTGTTCTCCTTTTGTTTAAAGGCAATCGGGAAAAAAAACGTTCATTCTGCACCTGATTTGGGGTTTTCTTTTGTCATTAAATGGCGCCGATCTTCCCGCCTTTCCGTCTTTGGCTTACATCAGAAACGACACGCGGTGACGACACACACACACACACACACACACACACATACGCTCCCCTTTTTTTTTTCTCACACGTTTCTCCTGTCGCCGGTCGTCGGCGCGGCCGTTGATCATCGTGTTTGTCGGCGCCTCTCCTCGCCGTGACGAGATGAGAGCCGTTTGCGTGATTGACTGAGCTCGTCCGCCCGCCGCTGTACACATCCATTAGCGTGAGACCCCCCCATCCCCCACCCCCGCCACAGAGGCACGAGGCCCGTCGCACTCGGGAAAGAAATGAAACCGATAATTAAGAATAAAGTAACCCCCTCCTCGCATCCTGTCACAAAGGCGCGTCCGGCTTTCATTTCCGGCGTTACGCTGAGTCGGTGGGACGGGCGGCGTCGCTCTGAATGTCGTCCTCGGGACGGGCGGCGCCGCTGAAGTGCGGCTGGCGGAGCGCTCCGCCGTCAAGATTAGCTGATTGGAAAAATAGAACGTCACAACCGCTTTGGCCCGTAATAATAAAAGTGTTGTGCGAGTGTGTGTGTGTGTGTGTGTGTGTGTGTGTGAGTCGCTCATCTTTTAAAAGGCTCTTTGCTCTTTGTTTACCGCGCTGTCAGCGGGTGAAGAGACGGCGAGGTAAACGGAGGTAATGGAATCCGTATCCGCACGTCGACTCACTTTGAGCTTTTAATGGCGCTCGCTCGTCTCACTCGAGAGAAGACATTAATATTCCGTTTAGCGCGGTCTGAACGCCGCTCGCCGTTCTTAACGCCGCGAGACGGTCTCCGTTTGTGCTTTCAGCGCATCCACGGTGTGGAGGCGGGGGGGGAGGCCGCATCCGGATTCAGCGAAATGACCCATCAAATAAATATGATCGGCAACACA
Organism: Liparis tanakae; assembly: GCA_036178185.1. Taxonomy (NCBI): domain Eukaryota; kingdom Metazoa; phylum Chordata; class Actinopteri; order Perciformes; family Liparidae; genus Liparis; species Liparis tanakae. The sequence goes on from CM070107.1 coordinate 5,414,166, forward strand.
TAACATGCATGGATCCCTTTTGACTTATCGCCACATACGTGGAAGTTGACCTCGGCAGAATAGAGCGAAATAGAAATGTACGCTAAGGTAAAAAGATTTTTTTTACCTTTTCATGACCTTGACCTTTGACCTGATCGATCCCAAAATCTAATCAAATTCTCCCCGGATAATAACGAATCATCCCACCAAATGTCACGCCATTCGGTTTAATACTTTTTGACTTATGCGAGTAACATGCACAAATAAATAAATAAACTAGAAGGGGCACTCGGTAGAGTGCATACCTTCACATATCACAAGATTGAGCGTTGTGTTATGAACATTCTGGCATTACTTGCATGACAATTGGATATCAATTTACCACACTATGCTAAAAAGAAGAGGTTCACCTTTTCATGACCTTGACCTTTGACCCGATCAATCCCAAAATCCAATCATCCCACCAAATGTCATGCGATTCGGTTTAATACTTTTTGACTTATGCGAGTAACACGCACATGAATAAATAAATAAATACACAGCGGTCAAAACATAACCTTCCTCATTCTCAATGCGAAGGTAACAAACCGTTAAAGACGAGTGACACGGGGTTCATCCGGCGGTCCTCAGCCTCGTCCTTTGGCTTCGGGGCGTCTTTCCTCCCGCTTACGTTTGTTTTTGTGGATCAAAGTCATCGTCCGTCCGTGTCGGCGGTGGTCGGGACGCATCAATAGATTAAAACACCGTCACCTTGATATACGTCTGTTGGGATGTTGATGTAAGTGTGTGCGATATATATTTTGGGGGTTCATAAACGTTGGTTCTGGTGAGGGGGGGATGTGGTTAAAGAGTGGAAGATGTTGAAGCAACTGAAACAGTCTTTTAATTCGTTGCAGGTCGATGACGTCACACAAAGTATTATTATCTGAACTTTTTACATGAATGTATTATAAAACAGGAAAGAGACAAAGTCCATCCTCTGCATTCTGTCAACTCTACATTTAAAAGTGCAAAAAAAAATGTAGTCCACCACCGCTAAGACAAGAAAAATAAAATAAAGATAACGATCCATTATGTTGTTATTGTTTGTCAAAACATTTATTTTTATAAACCTGTTACTGACTGCTCTTTGGACATGACGCATGTCCAACACTTTCCGTCTTTTGACCAACAGGATGGACAGAGGGACGTCAACATCGTCTCCGCTGCAGGCTTGCGCTACATCAAAAACGTGTAAATTACCCAGAATTCATTGCAAATTGGTCCAACCTCCGTCTTCGTACAACAGATGAATCGCCGTCCGTACAGTTTCATCCCTTCCCGTGTTTCTTACATTCTTTTCTCTTTTCTCTATGCGACAACAATTCACAGGTGTGTTATAATCTCCGTCTCTACGTTCCTCCAATGAATCCCCGGTCGCCGTGGTTACAGCCAACCTTCCCTGCGTACAGCCATCGCTATACCGGGGGGATGCGAACCTCAACAGGTTAAGAGATGTAGAGAGATGGCATGTGTTGTCTTTTATGAGCTCATAGAAGAAGACAAATAAAGTTTGACTGAAGTAGTGAGAACAAGAAGCTCCGCCCCTTCACCCCCGGGACGCGTTCCAGCTGCAGCCGGGCCCAGAGGCTTCTGGGCAGAGGGGAAGGAGCCACTGTGGGGACATCTGGACACGAGAGGGGAGCGACCCACACCGGCAAGCTACGGGGACAGCCGTGCCAGAGAGAGAGAGAGAGAGAGAGAGAGAGAGGACCCCAGATCTGACGCCAGTGTTATGCTAATGTGATTTGTTAATTCGGTGGCCCGGTTCGAGGGTGAAGTCTGCCACCAACACCTGCCACCGTTTTCCAAAAGGCAAGGACGCAGATCCGCCGTGACACCGGCTTCATTAAATAAACAAAGCAGGTCCCCCCACACACACACACACACACACACACACACACACACACCCCAGTAACAGCATTTGCTGGAAGGCACCATCAATTCTTATACATTTAGATCACGGCGATTGGAGGCGACACTGAGGAGCTACATCCCACTGGTTTTTTTTCGGGGGGGGGCTCACACACACACCGTAAAGCCCGCGAGGAGTCGGCGGCGCGCCGTGCTCCTCGAGTCTCACTGCTGCATGGTTTGGGAGTTTTTTCTTTCCGAGTGTGTATTTTCCACTCCGTCTCCCAGGCTTCTTCTTCTTCTTTTTCTTTTTTTCTTTTTTTTTACCGCCAGAAAAAGAAGAAGAAAAAAAAAAGAAGATGGCGACTGATTTATTTTTCAGGCGTAGTTCTTGCAATCAAAGAGCCTCTTGTGGCCCCTCTCCGACGCGTCACGTCAATTTGATAAAGCGCCGAGCCGAGTCGGAGAGAGAGAGAGAGAGAGAGAGAGAGAGAGAGAGAGAGAGAGCGGCGGCTCTGGAACGCCCGACGTCTGACGGGCTGTCCGGCCCACGTCCCGTCCACTCACAGCCTCCGGTGTGGATCGAGGCCGGTCGAGGAGCGTCTCCACGGCGACAGGCGGGACGTGAAGACGTGCGATGATGTCATCGCCTGACCGGCTCTCTGGGAAAAAATCTAAGAAGTGGGGAGCAAATAGGAGGAGGGGGGCAAGATTTTGGGAGGGATATCACGACACAGAACCCGGCCCGCAACCTCCCGAACCCGCCGGTGGGTTTGGCGTGAACATGGCGTGAGAGCGTTTGCGCGCCCCGCCTCGGTAGCGGCGCCCGCCGGGAGCGCCGGCCCTCGCAGGTTTCCCTCAGCTGCAGCTCTGGCAGCTCCTCGGCCCTCTGTGGGCTCTCTAATGATTCAATGGGCTCAATGAGCATATGCTCTCCCCCGCATCATGAACCTCAATTACATGTGTTGTAATGTGATTTGAGCGAGTGTGTGTGTGTGTGTGTGTGTGTGTGTGTGTGTGTGTTTAATGGAGAGAGAGAGAGAGAGCCACAAACGTCATCGGATGGAGGCTTTAGAGCGTTGAGCGGGTTTGTCGGCGTGCACCTGTTTGCCAAAACAATCACTTTGTGTTAAATTGGAAGAAGAAGAAGAAGAAGAAGAAGAAGAAGAAGAAGAAGAAGAAGAAGAAGAAGAAGAAGAAGAAGAAGAAGAAGAAGAAGAAGAAGAAGAAGAAGAAGACTAAGAGAGAAGAGAAGAGACGAGAGACTAGAGACTAGAGGCGAGAAAGAGACGAGAGCGAGACTAGAGACTAGAGACTAGAGACTAAGAGCGAGAGAAAGAGACCAGAACTAGAGACTAGAGACGAGAGACGAGACTAGATACTAGAGACTAGAGACGAGAGACTAGAGACTAGAGACTAGAGACTAGAGACGAGAGACTAAAGACTAGAGACTAGAGACTAAAGACTAGAGACTAGAGACTAAAGACGAGAGACAAGAGACCAGAAACGAGAGACTAGAGACGTGAGACGAGAGACTAGAGACTAAAGACGAGAGACTAGAGACTAAAGACGAGAGACTAGAGACTAGAGACTAGAGACTAGAGACTAGAGACTAGAGACTAGAGACGAGAGACTAGAGACTAGAGACTAGAGACTAGGATGAGACGAGCAGAGAGACTAGAGACTAGAGACGTGAGACTAGAGACTAGAGACGAGAGACTAGAGACTAGAGACTAGAGACTAGAGACGAGAGACTAAAGACGAGAAACTTGAGACGTGAGACTAGAGACTAGAGACGTGAGACTAAAGACGAGAGACTAGAGACTAAAGACTAGAGACTAGAGACGAGAGACTAGAGACTAGAGACGAGAGACTAGAGACTAGAGACTAGAGACTAGAGATGAGAGACGAGAGACGAGAGACTAGAGACGAGAGACTAGAGACTAGAGACTAGAAACGAGAGACGTGAGACGAGAGACTAGATACTAGAGACTAGAGACTAGAGATGAGAGACGAGAGACGAGAGACTAGAGACGAGAGACTAGAGACGAGAGACTAGAAACGAGAGACGTGAGACGAGAGTCGTTGTGCTCTCTCTCCAGAATGAGACGTTCTCGTTGGGGTCAGATCGTAAACATGTGTTGTGTGAGCGCCGTGGAGAGACTGATCCTCCATCTTATCAGGGGAGAACTCACAGTACACTACACTAGGGGTTACTACACACACACACACACACACACACACACTCACACACACACACACACACACAGAAGGAGATACAGGAGGAAGCAGAAACAACAAGGCTCTTTTGTCTTTTCTTAATTATTCATGCCTGGGAGGGATGCTCTCTGTGCTTTGTTTTTGTCAGCTGACATGTGTATACAGGTATGATGCTGTGTGTGTGTGTGTGTGTGTGTGTGTGTGTCTTCTCTGTCTGCCCGTCAGAAGCATCCCTCTTTGTCTCGTGCTGCCAGCAGACACGACGTGTCCGTCCTCCTCGCATCACGGCGAGGACGCCGGCGCCACAATGGCGGCCCGGCGCTCGGAGCCGATGTGCTTCTTCTTTTTTTTTTATCCGGCGACACGATTATCGCTTCAAAATGAAGTCGCCGAGAGGAAGCGCGCCAGAGCGAGCGCTCCGATTCCGCCAAAAGGTGCGGCGGGTACTTTGTTGGTGCCGAATGTCTGGCAATTAAAAATAATTGGGGAGCAGGTTCGCCCGCGAACGTCTTCCAAGAGCGCCAGTTAGGCCGTAATGAAGCTTCATTAGGCGCCGCGAGCCCGGGAGCGCCGTGTGACAACGGCAATTAGCCCGGATCACAGGCGCACACGCACAACATTAATCCTTAAATGAAATACCTTCGTCCAAGATTAGCTTTCCACTTAATGGCCGATTCATTAGCTAATTGATCTGGTATTAGTTACGGGCGCAGACGACTGTTCGGGGGACGCCGCCGCTGATTAACTACACGCTTAGGCCGTGAGTCCATCGGCACGTTTAGTTCAGAAAAACAACTTATGGCGGGAGCATCAGAGCCGAGGCGAAGTCGAGTCGAGGCGGGCGAGTCAGGTCGAGGCGAGTCGAGGTGAGGTCGAGGTCGAGGGAGTCGAGGCGAGGAGGCGAGTCGAGAGTCGAGTCGAGTCGGTGAGGGGGCGGTAGGTCGAGGAGTGGGTGAGTCAGTGAGGTCGAGGTGAGTCGAGTCGAGGCAGGGTCGAGAGTCAGTGAGAGTCGAGGGGGTCGAGTGAGTCGGAGGTCGGGGGGGGGGGGGGGGGGGGGGGGGGGAGGGGGCGAGTCGAGGGGGGAGGCGGGGAGTCGAGGCGGTAGGCGAGGTGAGGCAGTGAGGCGAGGCAGGGGTCGAGGCGAGGAGTCGAGGGTCGAAGGTCGGCGAGGGAGAGGAATCGTCTCTCGGCTGGGGGACACAGCTATACCGATGAGCCATGCATGTCACGTGACCACGTGCGTTCGGCGAGCGGAGGTGGATGGATGGATGGATGGAAGAGGGAAGGAGGGAAGGAGAGAGAGGGATTGGAGGTGATGGAATTAAAAGCACTGCAAGTGGAATTAGATTCATTCTTGTCCTCCGCCGGCTCCAGAGGGCTCCAGAGGAAATCCCTTCCTCAGTATTTGGTGCATATATTTAGGGGGTATTGGTCATAAAACATGTGATGCAACAAGCCAATCAGAGCAGACTGGGCTTTTGGAGAAAGAGAGAGAGAGGGGGGGGGGGGGTAGATAGAGGGTAAATACAGACAGACAGTATCGGGGGAGGCTTGAGACCATTTCCCATGATCCCGGGCCCCTCCTCCTTATTCAAGTGTCCTTGGATGAGATGCTCAACCCCAACTTGCTGTGTGTGTGAATGCTCCTGAGGAACAGGTGGCCCCTCCACAGCATTGGTGTGTGTGTGTGTGTGTGTGTGTGTGTGTGTGTGTGTGTGTGTGTGTTGATGCGTACAGGTTTGGTTCTCCAAAAGATGAACGATGCACAAATAACAACACACTAACACTTGTTTACACACACACCCTTGAGAACAGACCTGGACACTATGACAAGAGAATTTTTTTGTTATCGTTGTTTTTTATACGTAGAATAATGTAAACATGTTCTATTAAAAAAAAAAAAAAAAAAAATATATATATATATATATATATATATATATATATATATATATACACTAAAATGAGTATGATATGTCTCCAATAGCTGAGAGCTATACCTCTACGCATTTGTATTAATGAAGAAGAAGAAGAAGAAGAAGAACAACAACAACAACAACAACAACAACAACAACAACAACAACAACAACAACAACAACAACAATACAATGAAGAAGAAGGAGGAAAGGAGGATAAAGAAGAAGAAGAAGAAGAAGAAGAAGAAGAAGAAGAAGAAGAAGAAGAAGAAGAAGAAGAAGAAGAAGAAGAAGAAGAAGAAGAAGAAGAAGAAAATGTGGATAAAGAGGAGGAGGAAGAAGAAGAAGAAATATGAAGAACAAGAAGAAGAACAAGAAGAAGAACAAGAAGAACAAGAACAAGAACAAGACAATGAAGAAGAAGGAGGAAAGGATGATAAAGAAGAAGAAGAAGAAGAATAAGAAGAAGAAGAAGAAGAAGAAGAAGAAGAAGAAGAAGAAAATGTGGATAAAGAGCAGGAGGAAGAAGAAGAAGAAATATGAAGAAGAAGAAGAAGAAGAAGAAGAAGAAGAAGAAGAAGAAGAAGAAGAAGAAGAAGAAGAAGAAGAAGAAGAAGAAGAAGAAGAAGAAGAAGAAAATGTGGATAAAGAGCAGGAGGAAGAAGAAGAAGAAATATGAAGAACAAGAAGAAGAACAAGAAGAAGAACAAGAAGAACAAGAACAAGAACAAGTCAATCCCTCCTTTATTATTTATTTCTCGCGCGCCCAGATGACACATCTGGAGAAAACAGTGCGCACACGCAGGGCTCGTGCAGAGGCCGTGCAGGTCCCGAGGCTCCGGAGAGGGACGAGCCCTTCAAAGGAGGAGAGATGGACGCGGGATGCAGAGAGGCAGTGATGCCGTCAGTTGCCGCAGACAGCCGCAAACAGCCCGCGGGCACACGCGGCGCGTCAGCCGCACCCGCGCGCCGCGTGGTGCGTCGCAAGTGTTGCTTCGATTGCACAAGCATGTGCGTGTGTGTGTGTGTGTGTGTGTGTGTGTGTGTGTGTGTGTGTGTGTGCGTGCGTGCCCACAACAGGTCGCGCGGGCACCGGGTGTCAGAGGGCACCCCGTGTGTGAGCGCGCGGCGCATGTAACGCGCGCAGGGCTCCCCTTCAGGACCCCCCCCCCCTCCCCCTCCTCCTCTGTACCTCCACACGGGTTAAGACCCCCATGCTCTGTGTTTCTCCCCATCACCTTTTCTTCATCTCTCAAATCCTCTCTCTCTCTCTCTCTCTCTCTCTCTCTCTCTCTCTCCCTCCCTCTCCCTCCCGGTCTGCGCCCGGCCCTCGGTTTCTGTTAATTAAATCTAACGAAGCCATCTATCAAGGCCTCCTCTTTTATCAACGCCACAACATAAATCACTCTCCGTTAAAAAAAAAAAAGAAAAGGAAAGAAGAAAAAGAAAAGAAAGAAAAGGCAAGAAGATGCTCTTCCTCCCCTCGCTCTCTTGTTCTCTCTGCGCTGTGACCACCAGAAGTCGCAGTCTCTCTCTCTCTCTCTCTCTCTCTCTCTCTCTCTCTCTCTCTCTCTCTCTCTCTCTCTCTCTGCCGACCGGGCTTTAATTGTGTGATTGAGAAAGTGTAGCATCACTCCATGAAAGACGGTCTGTCTCTGAATGGCTGCTCTCCGGCTGACACCAGAGGGACCCCTTATGGCCCTCTGTGGTGAGACACACGCACACACACACACACACACATACACACACACACACACACACACACACACACACACAAACTCTCTCTCTCTCTCGCTCTCAAAAAGCCAGCGACTTAAAGCAGACACTTATATCGTAAATGGGCCTCATTGGTCTCTGAAGACGTTGTTAACATGTGTCTGTGGGATGTTTCCCTCGAGGAGAGGGATGGATCCATCTCCTCGTTCACTAAATTAATTTATATTACAAGCTGTGACTGACTCACACTGCCCACAGTGAGCCTTCAATGAGCAGAAGTAATCACCTCCTCCTCCTCCTCCTCCTCCTCCTCCTCCTCTGCTCGATTACAACAATAACAAATGAGACAATCACATTAAAAAGGCCTGTTCTTCGCATTGCCTGTCTTGGGGGTCACCGCGCGCGCGCGCCAAAGGACGACGACGCAACCCTGATGCAACGACGACGCGCGCGAGGAGAACCATACGCGTCTGAATTATGATGTATAAATGATGCATCTCGCGAGCTCGCGCATGCACGCGCACGGTTTCGGTTGCCTTCTCGCGCACCAAAGAAAAGAAAAAAAGAAAAAGAAAAGAGGATCAATGTCCTCCTATTATCCTCGCGCGCTCTCTTCAGTTCCATTCCCAATTCTCTCTCCCCCGCCCGCCCCCCCCCCCGCCCCTCCCCCTGCAGGTCTTTCATGTTGCCCTCTGGGAGCCAAACAAAACACGGGCTTCTACTGCAAATAAGCAGTTAAAGCTTCACGTGATCGCTCATGAATTATTTCTATGATATTGATTTGTGTAACATGTTGCCTTCTCCCCAGAGCGGCCGGACCAGAGCTCAACGCGGAGCTCCTCACAGGTGACTGCGGGATGGAGGTGTGATCAATGAGAGGAAACGATGCTAATAAAGAGATGCTCGTAATCAACAAGAAGAAGAGAGCGAACTGCTTGTTAAGGAGAGAGAGCGGAGAGAGAGAGAGAGAGAGAGAGAGAGAGAGAGAGAGAGGGAAGGAGCATGCACATGTGTTTGATTTTCGAGCATGTGGATTATAATATTCTCCCTGCAAAGATGGGCTGCATTTAAGGGTATAATGTCAATTTCATGCCTTTGGTTACCCCCCCCCCCCTCGTGGCCTGTGGGTAGATAGCAGTTAGAGAATACACATGGAAAAAATAACAATCCAAACATCTTCCCAAAACATCCCAGTCGAGTGTGAAGCCATAATGTTCGGCACATTGTGGTATTTTTCATGTTGAGAAATGTATTTATTTTCTCTCTCTCTCTCCTCCCCCCCCCCCTCTCCCCATACGCCCTGAGAGCCTCATTTAGATGGCGGGCAGGCTCTTTTGAACACAGCGCCGGGCCCCGCGCGGTCTCCGCGGACCGCTGCACGGCATGTGGAAGAAGGACCCGAATGAAGGCACCGAGACGGCCGCGAGCTGCCCGCGCCCCGCAGCCCAGCGACGGGACTCTGTAACAAACAAACACGTCATTAACACGCGAGCGCCGGATGAAGGCGCCGCTCTTCTTCCTCTTCTTCTTCCTCACGAGGAAAAAGCTTTAAATCTCCCCGAGCAGGGGAACAGAGTCACATGTTTCTGTTTTCGTCTTCCTCCTGCAGAAAAGAACCACATGTGCACATCTGTACGGCGACTCTGCGGAATCAGATTCAGGCTCATACCTCTTTATTGCATTTATTTACCCCCCCCCCCCTCCTCCCCCTCCTCCCCCCTCCTCCCCTCCTCCTCCTCCCTCTCCTCGTCCCCGTAGTAAGAGATGATGGTATTTGGAGATGTGCGCGCAGCACTAAAAGAGGCTTCGCGGTGGCGGAGATGATATTATTATGGGATGGAGGTGCAGTATATATAGTCGCTTTTTAAGTTACGTCTTCGTAACTCACTCCGCTCTCTGGGGGCGGAGCTTAACATTTTAGATCATCGCATCGGTCACGTGATGATTTGACTGAAGCGTGGTGCGTGGATAACGCCGTCGTCTGGTCACTTTTCACACACACACACACACACACACACACACACACACACACACACACACACACACACACGGGCACACAGACACACACAGACACACACACATGTAGATTATCCCACACTAGTATATATGAAATAAAATAAATAAAATAAATAAAATAAATAAAATAAATAAAATAAATAAAATAAATAAAATAAAATAAATAAACATATATAAATGTTTTAATGCCCAATTTTATGTAATTACATGGTGTCACTATTTATTACTTGTCATGAGTGGAACATGTCAAATCTTGGCAAACTTCCAGTAATAAAGATCTTCATTGTAGGATCTTCCTTTCTTCCCACCAGATGAGTCCGGCAAAGGGGAACAGGTTGACACGGCGCTGATGGGGGCATTTGTTGTTATTGGGTATGGGGGGAAGGGAGGTGAGGGGGGGGGGGGGTATTCCCTCCCCCTCACCCCCAAAAGCAAAACCAAAGGGATCGACATGCACAGTTCAATTCCAATATTCAACTCGCTGCCCGATAGTCCAATCTGATGTCTGATCAACGGGGCAACGCGATCCTATATGTGCTCATTGATTTACATAAAGCTACAGCACCCCCCCCCCCCCCAGCACACACACTTTATCTCCCTCTCTCTCGCACACTGCCTCTTTACCCTCCCTTTTCCCTCCTTTTCTCCTCCCCCTTCTCTCTCTCTCTCTCTTTCTCTCTCTCTCTCTCGCTGATGTCTTAATGCTCCAAAAGCCTTCACAAGCGGGGAGAGAAGGAATTCCTCAGCTCTCTGATTAGCAGTAAATTGGGGGATCGGGGGCCTGATAGCTTTATGGACATGAAGCACAGCGGTTGTCACCTACCAGGCAAACCACTGAGTACTCAACGAGACCCGCCTCACGCACACACTAAAGTAAAGAAGAAAAACAATTATATAAATGTATACAAATGTGTTGGAATAGCTGTCTGAGGGAGTGAGTGGAGCTCCGGGGACGACGTGCTTCAATTATCCCAATTTATCGTATTTCCACTCACAGTTGTTGTGCAGCTGATATCATCATGAACATATTTACAATGAGAGTAAATGTGTAGCATATCATATATGCATTGATCCAAGAGGACGAGACGTTGAATGATACATTAGGGGCTTGCAGAAGAAAAAAACACACTGTTTATGAGGGAAATAAGGACACTCAAAGATCAATAAAACCTGAATTTAATTGAAACATAAAATATAATAGAGCATTTACACTCCCCAAATTACTATATCATTATAACGAATAATATGTATGTATTAGTATATTTTTTTATTTGTATTGCTGCATTTACGCACACACCGCGCGGCGTGTCTGTTACCAACAAATGCTGACAACAAATCAACAACTTGGAAAATTAAGATAAATAAGGCAGCGCGCATGTGCAGCAGTGGAGGCGGGGTGTTGGGATGGCGTGGGGGGAGGGAGGGGGGGGTGGCAGGTGTAAATATGATCGAGGCCCCTTTAAGAGTTGTCGGCCACTAAACTGTAAAGCGCATCCACGCTGGATTCCTTCTGATGTTCCTCCAGGCTGCTGCTGATTGGACAACCACGTGTCCCACATTTGGGAGATTACAAAATAGTTTATTTTTTCTCTCTCCTTCTTTTTAATGTACCGTTATATATTAACAAAATGGAATGAAATAGTATTTAAAACAATTGAATAAAAACAATAATAGTGCGCGGCACGTCGTCTGGTTTTAATTGGGCTCCGTGTTCGTCATTCATATTAAACACGCGCAGCCTTCAGGCCTTCTGGCGATATGTTGTCCTTTATTATTCTGGATGAATATTTTGTCTCACTGAAGAATAGTAAATGAGCTCAAGTGTTATGCACCTTTCAAAACACAATACTTAATAGGGAGAAGGAGAATAAAAAACTGTGCCGGTTAACAATTGATTCCCACCGTCTGATGAAATGTCACAATCTGTTTGTTATTTTTTGTTTCTGCGCGGTCTCACATAAACCCATCGCGGATTTATCTAAATTGAGGGAATAAACTGACTGCACAATTACAGATAAATTATCTATACATTTTGTTGTTTTACACCCGAGTGTTGGCGGGCACATGGCACGCGTACAAGTTGGATATTTCCTTTACATTTAATTGAATCTGTATAGGAAAACCCCTGCTGCGGGATCATTTCGTTACACACACACACACACACACACACACACACACACACACCGCACGCGCACGTGCCACCCCAAAACGCCACTTGATCGTGTGCGCGGCGATATCCAAGGCACACGACCCGGTGCGGATTTGCGTCTTAAAGGGGATTTAGGTCTATTAACAACAAAAGGCGCAGCGCGCGGCGCGAGGGAAAGACCTCGACTTGTGCGTCAGCCGCAGCGATGTGAAGCGGGCGCGCTGATAAATGGAGAGACATCAAACCGAGTCATTAGAGAGCTGAGATATGAGACTTTCACAGTGGCGGGCCGCTCAGGGCGGCGCACCCAGGGGATCACGCTCCTCTCCCGGCCTTTTGTGTTTGTGTGCCGCGGACTGATGAACGACTTAGATAACGCTAAGCCATTATGGGCTCACTTATTCCCATGAAATCCCTGTAAATAGAGGGAACATGTTCTTCTTATTCTTCTCCTTCTCCACCACTGATGATATCTGTTTGATTTTCAGACTATATTTGTAACCGGAAACCACAAAAGGATTACAAGTGAATACTCAAAACGGACCCGGATTTGTAACGAGCCAAATATTAATTACAGCATGAATCCCAGGATTAAGTGTGTGTGTGTGTGTGGCTGTGTATTATTGCTGCTTAGGTTGAGCTCCGTGTGAACACACGCACACACACACACGCACACACACACACGCACACACTTACACACACACACACACGCACACACTTACACACGCACACACACACACACATGCACACACACGCGCTCGTTTAACGAGGAACACCTTCTAATAGCAAAGACAATAATTTGATCACACTCAATTATTATTATTATTATTATTATTATTATTATTATTATTATTATTATTTTTATTATTATTAATTTTTTCCAAACAAAGCGTTGAGGCCTAATTAAATTTGAGTGATTTCACCTGAACGTGATTGCATTATGTTGGGGTGTTTTTAAATATGAATGATGGATGGAGTCTCTGACATCCTGTTTCCACCTCGCTGCGGTTGGTTCTTTCTTTCTTTCTTTCTTTAAATGTTACGAACTCCACATGAGAGAAGTGTCGAGAGGTTAGAGGTGGATTATGGAGCGAGTCGCGCGCAGATTAGCCTTCAAACACGTTTGTCAAATCAACAAACACACACGCGCGCGCGCGCGCACACGCGAATCATGGGGCAATCCCACAAATGTGTATATCTCCTAATCGCGTTAATTACATTTTCGCCGAATGAATTAGACATAACAGCCACACATGCAGCCACCTCACAGGAGAGAGAGAGAGAGAGAGGAGAGAGAGACACCGCGGGCATTTTAATGACCCCGTAATTCAATTAACCGCCTCCATCAACTCCATCATTGATTTGTGGAAGACGAAGAAGAAGAAGAAGAAGAAGAAGAAGAAGAAGAAGAAGAAGAAGAAGAAGAAGAAGAAGAAGAAGAAGAAGAAGAAGAAGAAGAAGAAGAAGAAGAAGAAGAAGAAGAAGAAGAAGAAGAAGAAGAAGAAGAAGAAGAAGAAGAAGAAAAAGAAGAAGAAGAAGAAGAAGAAGAAGAAGAAGAAGCTGCTGAAAGTTGGATTCTGCAAAGTCGAGTCGGCCTGTAATTGCTCAAGACACAGAGGATCGGAGGGAAGAGGGGGGGGGTGAGGGGGGGGCTGGGCTGAGGTGGCCGTGTATAAATAGTGTGCTCTCAAATACACAGTCACAACAGCAGGAGTGATCTCACCTCCTCTCCACCCCTTCTATCTATCGCTGCTGCCAGCCTCTCTCTCTTTCTTTCTCTCTCTCCCCCCAACCTCCCCCACGTCCCCGTCCCACCCCCGCCCCCCACCCCCCCCTCCAAAAGAAGAAGAAGAAGAAGAAGAAGAAACATATATAAAGAGCGTATCCGCGAGCGGTACGGGTTGCCTGGGTTTTCCTATATAGAGACGGCGAGGGGAGCGCGCGCGCGTACCGAGACTTCACCGTGGATTTCCCTGACCAGGACCCCCGCTGAGCGACACGAGCCGCGACCATGGAAGAGCTCACGGCATTCGTGTCGAAATCCTTCGATCAGAAGACCAAGGAGAGCACCAAGGAGAGTATCACGTACCGGGAAGTTTTGGAGAGCGGCTTGACGAGGGCGCGCGAGCTGGGCAGCCCGGACACGAGCCTGCAGGACATTACGGAGGGCAGCCACTGCCCGGTGCATCTGTTCAAGGACCACGTCGAGCTGGAGAAGGAGAAGCTCAAGGACTTTAGTGTGTCGCGGTCGAGCGAGGGTGAGTTTGGTGTTATTATTATTTATTTTTGAATTATTATTTTAATGCAAGAAAAAGGGGGGGGGGATTTGCTCCGTAGTGCGTGGAGGAGGTGGCTGGAGTTCCGTTGTGCTTTGTCGTTTTTTTGTACCCGGAGCACGTCTTCTGTTTTTTTTTGTTGTGGTGTTTTTTGAACCGTAAATTCACGCGTAAAACAGCGTCGACTCCACCGCGTTCAGTTCACGGCTCATGGGTAAAGTTAGCGCGCCATTGTGTTGGTAAAAGCGTGATGTCTGTACACAGCAGGAGGCGGGCCCTTTGATGATGGTGCGTTCAGGCTTTGGCCAAATGTAGAAAAAGAAGAAGACAAAAACATTCACTGTAGCGTTTCTTATAATTTATATTATAGAACTTTATTTAATCCTAACAATGAGTTTAGCTTGATGTCAATAGGGAATTTAACGTTGCGTGCCAACACAAACATATTTGTCAGCTGTAATAATCAACATTATAACGTCTATTTTTTATGTTACCGTCTGGGACATTTTGTACATTACATTGAAAATCATTTAAAAGTAGAAGTGCACTATTGTGATATAGAAAGCTACATCATGTTGTCACACTGCTTTAGATCTCACCTCAAAATAAAATAAATCACTCTTTCAACTGGTAAAATCTTGTAAATTGAAAAAAAGAACTCCCACTGACTACACTCTTACGATTCTATACTTTAAAATAGTCCTTTATGAGCAGGTATTAAATAAAGTACAACGCAGCAGGCCTCTTCTGGCGTGCTGTGTGCACCTTCACACGTGTATTGAGTCATTTTCACGGCTTCATATATTTATCTACAGGCAGAAATAATCCGTCACTATGCCTGTATTTTAATATGTTTAAAAATATATATTATTATTAATGCAAGCTGCTAGAAGAAGGCTGGTTCTGTGTATATGGAATTGAGATGTGATAACTTAATATTATATGTATCTTTTATATATTATTTATATATATGTATTTCTTCATATGTATTTTGTATTTCCTATATATATATATATATATATATATATATATATATATATATATATATATATATATATATATATATATATATAGATTACTTTCACTTTTGAAAAACACATTTTCACGTCAGAATACTACAAACAATAACATGTGGCAGCTGTCAAACGTGCTACTAATAATAACAACACACTGACAACGCTGTGCATTAAAGATTACAATAAAAAGAAAGTATAATATACAGGCAGCCTCATGCATCGTGTGAAATGCAGACGTTAAAATGTTTTAATGGGGTAAAAATTAATTACATAAAATATTACGACTGAAAATAAAAACAAATATATTCATAAAAATAATAAAAATATATATATTACGATTATTTCTATATATCCTGGAATGACCTCAGTCTGGTGGACAGAGGCGAGAGTTTAAGCCCAACCGTCTCCGTTGAGCCGGGCCTTAATGATCTGCTCTTTAAACGTCTCATTAGGCCCAACATGGCCCGTAGTGACGGATTCACTTTCATACCGGCGCTGACATCACACGCTGACTTATGGAGGCCACGGGGCCCTCGCTCCGGGAGGAGGATACTGTGTAGCGCGTGTGTTTGGAAATGGCCTCGCAGGCCCCTGACAGGGCCCTATGGGGGGGGGGAGGCAGTAATGTCCACGTGTTGATAAGAGAGAGAGAGAGAGAGAGAGAGAGAGAGAGA
Organism: Liparis tanakae; assembly: GCA_036178185.1. Taxonomy (NCBI): domain Eukaryota; kingdom Metazoa; phylum Chordata; class Actinopteri; order Perciformes; family Liparidae; genus Liparis; species Liparis tanakae. Next base: position 5,430,018 of record CM070107.1, read on the forward strand.
GAGAGAGAGCGAGACGCGTGCAGGAAGGTCTGGAGACCCGAATTTAAAATCTTTATTTATTTATTTATTTATCCTTTAAACGTGTCTGACCCCGCGGGCCTCCGTTCCAACAGGGATCTACGAGTGCAAGGAGAAGAAGGAGGACGTGAAGTCGGAGGACGAGGACGCGCAGGGCAAACTGAAGCAGCGGAGGAGCCGCACCAACTTCACCTTGGAGCAGCTCAACGAGCTGGAGCGGCTCTTCGACGAGACGCACTACCCCGACGCCTTCATGCGGGAGGAGCTGAGCCAGCGGCTCGGCCTGTCAGAGGCCCGCGTGCAGGTGAGGGTCGGCTGCTGCGTGCTCTTCCTCTCCCTCTTCCTCTTCCTCTTCGCTCCGGCTGGTGCTGGGGACACATAACGCGCGGTGCAGTGCGCTCATATACGCACGCCGCGCGGCTGCGGGGCCCGGTAGTGTGTCCGTGGGACGCCGTGGTCGGTGTCTGTGATCTCGGTCACGCGGTGACGTGGCGCCGTCATGGCGGCAGGTGTTGTGTGGGCGGGTTGTGTAGCGGCGGTTGTGTTATGGATCGAATCAGTTAGAACAACAGAGGACTGGGAGAGGAAACACACTAAAACTATTAGCGCAGGTAATAAACTGGTGGAACACACACACACACACACAAACACACACACACACACACACATATATATATATATATATATATATATATATATATATATATATATATAAATCCCTTTTTCTTAAAATTAATATATAATTAACGATCCAGTGCAGATGAGTTATCACGTTCAAGAGCTTGTAAAAAAAGACTTAAAGCAAAATGACCACACACACATACACATTGTGTCAGAATATATATATATATATATATATATATATATATATATATATATATATATATATATATATATATATATATATATTCTTTTTCTCTGCTGTTATGTTTTGTGATATAAAGTGTGTGCCCTGCATCATTTAAACCAACTTTATGAAAACTAAATGCCAATAGTTTATTAATCTGTATTCAGGATTAATCTACAAACCTGAGAGATACATGATGCAGCTTCTGGTGAAGTCTAAAATATTATGATAAGATCGATATTTATATATATATATATATATATATATATATATATATATATATATATATATATATATATACATGTGTGTGTGTGTGTCTGTGGTCCTTAGTGTCATTTATTGATGGCCTATGATTTATTATGTGTACCTGGTCCTTTAATATGTGAGTTACAAGCTCACCCATTGTTTACAATTTAAAAATGCTACACCACTGTCCATTATTGTGTAGAACATTTCTACCAAATATCTTCTAACCACACGTGCCTCCACCGTCTCTGACGTAATTAACCAGTAGTTAAAATAACTGTAAACATAACGCTCTGTATACTTTTACAGAAGGTGAGTTTAGTGACATCCAACACGTGCTGTAAATCATGGGGGGGTGTAACCTGCAGCAGCAGCAGACCTGCATATAGAGCCAACAACAGCCTATATATACACTCCTTAGGGGAGAAACACACACACACACACACGCACATACACACGCGCGCGCGCGCGCACAATCCCAACCAGTGATTAAAATGAATGAAGAGCCTGAATGGCCGCTTCAGGGGACGCGCTCTTATGTCAACTCGGATCCCTCCTCATTTTCTTTGTAATATCTGCCATTGGCTTGATGCAGTGTCCCCATAAAAACAGATTAGAAATAACTCAATCCGGTCCCGATGCCGCTGTTCAGCCTCCTCTAATCGGATGAATAGAAGCCATCGCAGAGCTTCACGAGACCGCAGACCGGCGCGCTGGCTGCACGCGCTATTATTATTCGTCATAACGCCGTAATTATCACTAATAAAGTGAGTAGCACGCGCGTTAAGACCATTCATGCTGCAAATATGGGCGATAAAGACTCCACAGACTGACACGCGTGTGTGTGTGTGTTTTCTGTCATCAAAGCGACTGACAGAACCTCTTGAAAAATAAAGCCCTCTTCCTCCTCCTCCTCCTCCTCCTCCTCCTCCTCCTCCTCCTCCTCCTCCTCCTCCTCCTGAAGGCCCGTCTCCGGCACCGGGACACGTTGTCTATAGTGAGAGTGGATTGCCGCGCGCGCAGGGCTGTTGCCGGCTGCGAGCCCGCGCGCGCTCCGAGCAGCTGTCAATGAATCTAATTGAAAGTTATGAGAGCTTGGTGAGGAGCAGGCAGTAATTCGGTTAGGACTAATATCTTCGGGTTTCTGGCGCGCGGCTAAATTAAATGTCATTATTCACTGTCTCTAATAAAAAATCAAAAAGGAAATGAGATTAGTGTATTTGTGAAGCGCATCATTGAGTGGCCCTTAATGAAGAAATAACTGTCTGAACCAGTGTAGTTCACTTTGCTTAACATACTGGCGCGTAATTGGAATTGATCCCGGGCCCGTCTAATATTAGCCTTGATTTATCTGAGGGATTAGTGCGTCCATGCAGAATCACCTGGCATGTTCATAAACACCTTTCAGAGCGCGCGCCGCTGATAACTCACTGCCTGCACGTGCACGACTATTTACAACACGCGGTTTATTCTTGTTTCATCTTTTTAAATTATTATCGCATTCACTATTATTATTATGTGTTCCCAAAAATAATACAAGTAATAGTATGAATATATTTATATATATATAGGATAGTTATAAACTGTAATTTATAAAGCCAGTTAAAAATAAATAAATATATAAATACAACAGTGATTTTTTTTATTTTGACTTCAGACGCCGCCGCGTGTCTCAGTCTCAGTTATTACAGCCCCATCGACACGCTGCAGCAGAGCCACGCAGCTCAAAATGGCTTCACGGCACCTTTAGTTATCTTCATCAACACCCTCATCATCCTCATCATCATCCTCATCATCCTCATCATCAGTCTTCGCCCTTTTGTGATGGCCGCTATAATCTCGCATTTGTAACTGATAATCACTGCGGGGGTCGGATAGGTGTGTGTGTGTGTGTGTGTGTGTGTGTGTGTGTGTGTCTGTGTGAGTGTGTGTGTGTGTGTGGGGGGGTAATGTTATTCACCGAGGCAAATTAGGTTGCAGCTGATTAACAATAGGCCACAGCCTGCAGCTTCAAAGACAGGCAGCTAATTGGAAGGTGGATACCACATTTTTTGTGTCTCTTTTTTTTTTAGGATACAGAATATGATCAAAGTATTCTTATTATATTCCTTCACGCGCTGAGGAGATTGTGCTGAGAAATATGTCATTTTACTTCTCAAATGAAGAAATAATATAACGTGTGGATTTATATTTTTGGGTTTTTCTGGGGGATTTTTTTTCTCGATCTTCATACAATTTATTTATATCCTATATTGATATTTCTTAATTTTATTCATTGCAAAAACTTCAGAGTGTATTTTTTTATATTAGAATATTTTACAAGCAGCTACACCAGACTATAGCTCATGTCGCCCGTGTTCATTGTTTTTAATGATTACAAATAAGTAGCCTTTACATTATTAAAATACCATCGGATATGATAATAACCAGGACATAAATACCAGTGTTATTAGCATCTGTATTTAATATGTTTGTGTGTGTTTTTTTTAATAAATAATTAGCTTTTTTTTCAATTACAGGTCTGGTTTCAGAACAGGAGAGCAAAATGTCGAAAACAAGAAAACCAGATGCACAAAGGTAAATATTATTGCCTTTTATTTATACTGGTTTTGAATTATTTTTTAACTGCTTTATTTAAGTTTTTTCCTCTCCCTGCTTTATTTAAGTTTTGCACATTTACTGCCACTTTTTATTTGACTGCATGTGGCAAACCCACAAAACCTCTGTTGCTCATCTCACGTAACACCAACTGTCTGGCGGTCTGACAGACATCTTTCCCTTCTCCCAAGGGGTGACCCTGGGCATCGGCAGCCACCTCGACGCCTGCAGGGTGGCACCCTACGTCAACATGGGGGCCCTCCGGATGCCCTTCCAACAGGTAAGGACCACTCCTCTCATCCACTTCACAAGTTTACAAAGCGTGGCACAAACAAACAAACAAACAAACAAACACACAAACAAATAATCAAACATCCAATCAGGGGGAAAGAAGCTTAACATTGCAGAACAGAAATATGAGCACTCAGCATCTCGACTGTGGGATCTTTATACGCGTTGGAGCCGTGTTTCTGTGGTGGAATCGGTGTCAAAGAAAGCCTTCTATATCCGTACCTTCACAAGAATCCATGTGCAGCTATTAGATATGAGTGATGAGAGACTGTGTGTGTGTGTGTGTGTGTGTGTGTGTGTGTGTGTGTTGGAGGGGGAGGGAGCAGCTCAGACCTCAGTGCACCTTTCACCTCCCTAGGCCGTGTGGAGGGAGAGGGCCGAGCTGGGCGGCGGGAGGGGGGAGGGGGGGCGAGAGAGAGAGAGAGAGAGAGAGAGAGAGAGAGGAGAGTCGGACACACACACATTTGATCTGCTACTATGCTGCTATCTGTCTGCCCCCCCCCCCCTTGACCCCTCGTGAAAAAACTTTTTAAAAAAATACACGGCGGCCCTAATTAAGCTGACGGTGCAACGGGTGCACGAGCATGAGAGGGATGATGAAAGGGGGGGGGGGGGAGCAGGATCTGATGGACATTTGGCGAGAGAGAGAGGACAGGGCGACACACACACACTCACACACACACACACACACACACACAGAGCACTGCTCTGATGGTGCAATGCAGTGTGTGTGTGTGTGTGTTCTCAGGGGTCAAATGTGTCCCTTAATAAACTGCTCCAAGCGTGTGAGACAAACCTGTCCCCCCCACCCCCCCCCACACACACACACACACACACACACACACACACACACACACACACACGCACACACACACACCGAATGGATCCTCTCGTTCCCACTTCAGTCGCTTTAGACCAAATGTGTGGAAAAGCAAAGCGAAGGAAGAAAATAATATTTCGGAGAGTTTAAAAAAAACTTTGACTTTTACATCGTCCTATTTTAGTTGGAGAGCAACGCACAAAATACTTGCGTTCCCCCTCTTCCTCCTCCTCCTCCTCCTCCTCTCCTGTGGCGTTTGAAACACACGAGACGTGGCAACAGGCTCGCTCCCTCTGAAGTGAGCGGATGCTTAATTTTCACCTCCTTCTTATAAAATAATTGCCAAGAATGTGAAAACCGATACCCCTATGCTACTTACGCCCCCCCCCCCCCCCCACACACACACACACACACACCACCCCCTCCCGCCCTCCTCTTGACTCAGGAATATGTCTGGATAAATATTTATACTCCAAATATGTGAATATCTTTTTTAGTGCAAAATTGTTTATTTATGCAATTGAATACATAATCAGGATAACAAGACGGCACATTTCCGAGGGTGTGAGCGAGTAACTCGGTGTGGATTAAACAAACCGGCTCCGGGTCCTACGGGGAGACTTTGATTCCGGACGATTCTATTGGACGCCGTGAAGTCTGAGAGCGATTCACCGGCTTTGAGAACAGCTGACGTGAATAAACGGGCTGCTCTTAACTCGACTATTTTCATAGAAAACACACCGTAAGCAACAACAACTCTGAGGGGGAATCTAATAGTGTCAGACTGTGAAACCTAAACCCTCAGCACACACACACACACACACACACACACACACACACACACACACACACACACACACTGTGCCCAGGCTGACTAACTTTGTGTGTTCCCCCCCCCCCAGGTCCAAGCCCAGCTCCAGTTGGACGGCGTCGCCCACTCCCACCCTCACCTGCACCCTCACCTGGCGGCTCACGCCCCCTACCTGATGTTCCCGCCCCCGCCCTTCGGACTCCCCATCGCATCGCTGGCCGACTCGGCCTCCGCGGCGGCGGCGGTGGCGGCCGTCGCCAAGAGCAACAGCAAGAACTCGAGCATCGCAGACCTGCGACTCAAGGCAAGGAAACACGCCGAGGCCCTGGGACTCTGACCCCCCACCGGGCTTCCACCCCCCCCCCCCCCCACATACCCCCCCTCCACCCGCCCGACGCTCCCATAATCGCCTCTCACTCCGGGCCGCGCCCCGTGAAAAAGGGCGGGGGGGAGGGGGGGGGGAGGGCCGTGACACTCACAGCTAAGACTTAACTAAACATGAAACACGGAGCGAGGGCGAAAAAGAGAGGAACACAAACACAGAGAGGGGGGGAGAGGGAGAGTGTGTGCGAGAGAGAGAGAGAGAGAGAGAGAGAGAGAGAGAGAGAGAGAGAGAGAAAGGAAAACAAAAAAATAATAAAGCGAGCCGGCGGGAGCGGAGAGGATAGTCACAGAAGCAGCTGCCAAAACAAACCACTTGTAGAGAGCGCTCATTGAGTACCCGTGACATCACCTTTTACTTCTCGCCCCAACAGGCAGGACTCCTGCGGGGCCAGTGGCTCAGTCCACTCCAGGCCCAGATCACATCCCAAGGACCGTACAAACACATGTGGATGTCTGTCTGAGGGTCCGGGCCGGGGGGCCCGTCGGACCAGAGGACGTTAGAACAAAGCAGAGTGGCAGGGCAGCAGCAGCAGCGGGGGGGGCCAACGGGAGGGCGGAGCTTCGCCGCCGCTGGCCCCCCCCCCGCCGCCGCCGCCTCCGCCGCCGCGTTAAAACAAATGGCAGAAGGAGGGTGTTGTGAGCGTGGGGTGGGGTGGGAGTAAGAACCCCCCCCGAAAAAGAAACACCACCTTGGAGCGGCTCTCACCTTTTTAGCCCCTCCCCCCCCCACACACACACACACACACACACACACAAATCTCCCCCCCCCCCCGGCCCTCATTAGAAAAAATGAAGAAAACATTTAAAAAGAGGAGGAAGAAAAAAAATGGGGGTTGGGTTGGGGGGGGGGGTCCGTATCTCTCCCCCCCCCCCCCCGCCCCCTCCCTTGCTGCTGCCAAGTGCATGAGCTCTAATGAAGGAGCGTTCTGGGACTCGACATGCGCGCTCGACGGCTGTTTTTACCCCCCCCCCCCGGCCCCCGTGGCCTGTGACTCTTCTCGTGGACTCGAGCTGACGACTCGTTTTTTGTGTGTGTGTGTGTGTGTGTGTGTGTGTGTTCCTCGCGGAGATGTAACGCGGCGGCGAGACTTTCGGTCCGCATTCCTCCTCACAGCGTGCTCTCTCTCTCTCTCTCTCTCTCTCTCTCTCTCTCTCTCTCTCTTCATTTCTTTCTGTTTCTGGCGTTGCATCCTGGGTAAAGAAGTGAAGACGGCCTTTGCACTTCAGGTCTCGTGCGCGGGAGTTTCACATAGCGGATACCACTTTACCAATTAAAGGGGAGGGGCATCTGACGTGGTCACGTGATCAGCGGAGAGGACTCGGTCTTGGGGGAAAGAGGGCACAAAGAGTGTTCTCTCTCTCTCTTTCTCTCTTTCTTTTCTTTGTTTTGTAATTCTGAATATATGAAGAAAGCATCAGTCCAACTGAAATGCAATGGGTGTGCAGTTTAAGTGCAATACTGTAAATAGCAACAAAAAAAGAAAAGAAGTAAAAACAGCTCGCAGTTAATCCTCAACGATAAAGAGACCCGGTGGTTTGTTTTTTTGCTCGCTTGAATTCCTTCAAACGAGGCATTTTTCTTTTCTTTCTACAGCGGTGTATATTTTATCGAGTTGGAGTAAAAGTCATTCATCGCCAGCTGCCATGTCCCCCGTGAATTCACGCCGTTTTGTACTCATCAGGTGCAACGCGAGCACATTTATGGACGCTTCATTTCACGATTAAAACCAAGAAAATCCAAAACCCAGAGCCACCGTTTCCAACACGACGAGCTCGACTCTGCATGTTGTGTGTGTGTGTGTGTGTGTGGCATTTCATCATCGGGTTCCCTATAATTCAAAGTGTATTTTACAAATTGTCCCGTACGACATTTAACAGACCTCCGTTGAGAATTGTTTATCTATTTCTCCATTTTTAAATTAAACATATGGGTGTTTTATTTATTATTTTGTCTGAAAGTTCTATGAAAGATGAAATCGTCGATCCACAAGTGTACATTTTGACATGGCTTTGCGTTTTATTTTTGTATGTTTCTATTTTTGAGTGTTGCCTTTGATCTAGGAGGCGTGGCTGTGGTGCATTGTTTGCCCTAAAAAAAAGAAAAAAAGAAGAAAAAGAAAAAGAAAAAGAAATGTAGCGTGTCCGAGTTTACAAACATTTCAGGGATGGTTGAATTGAACAATACTCCATAGAATTCGTTGTACCCATTAAAATGACTCATTTCATATGCAAGCATGCCTAAACATGAACCATCGTACCGTTTGTTTTTTCCTCTTTTTTGATTCGCAAAAATATGAATGTACATCTTGTACAAGTAAACTATCAATAAAGTTATAAATATTTGTACTCGAGTTTTAGAATACTTTGGCCCACATGTCGGCTGCAGCGGGGACTTTGCAGGACGGCTTCGCTCAGAGAATAAGAATAAACTTGCCGCGTTTACGCCCTCCGGGTCATGGAAAACCTGGAAAAGTCATGGAATTTCAAAACTGTCATTTCAAGGCCTGGAAAAACATAAATCGTAAATATTTTGGAAAAGTCATGGAAATTTGTTATAATCACATGTTCATTTACGCCGAGTTTGAAATAATTAACATCTTTATTAAAGAAAGACGCTCAAAATATAAACCGCCGTACGCTCTCAATACATAACATGTTCTAAATTGTTCATGCTTTTAACGAGATTTCAGTTTGGTCATGGGACTTTGGTTTAAAGTCCTGGAAAAGTCCTGGAAAAGTCCTGGAAATCCATCGGTCAACATGTGTGAGAACCCTGCCTCCGGACGCGGGGATCTCTCTCTCTCTCTCTCTCCGTGGATGTACACCCTCGTTCTGTCGCTCGGCAACCAGCCGGACCTGTGGATCGATACCGACGTCCTTCTGGAGTCGGGCCTCGTCGCATTGCAATCCCGAGTCCGCTTCGGCGCCGAGGATCGAGCTGCGTTCAGGGACTAGACGTGATCCGGAGGAACCGTGTTCGTCAAAGTGACACGGATAGGGCTGGTCAGAGAAACTAGGGGGGGGGGGGGGGGGAGGGGCTAGTAGTCGACTCAAATAGAGGCAAGATGGCTGTATTTGAGGGATGCTGTGAGCTCTGTTCCACACAGTGATGACCCCATGTGGAACAGGGGGCTATTGTCTGACCCCCCCGCCTGGGGATTAGCCCACAAATAGCGTCCCGCCGGGCGCCCGTTACCCCCGACGAGGTCGCCGCGCTCTTAATTTGTACCTCGTTGCTCGTACATCAAGATTGAGTGATATAGTCGCAGACTGACGGCTCCGTATTTACCCGGTGACCCCCCCTCGCCAGGGGGGCCCGAAAAGGAGGGGGGGGGGGAGGTCTGGAAATAACAGCATCCTCTTATGTGCACTAATAATTAGCGCGGCGCATACGGCCATCCATCAACCGCCAATGAGCCACGGCAGAGCACACAGACACACACACACACACACACACACACACACACACACACCGCCGCTTGTGTTGGCTGCCAGTGAGGAACTCACAATGACGTGTTAATAGTGGAGCGCGTGTGTGTGTGTGTGTGTGTGTGTGTGTGTGTGTGTGTGTGTGTGTGTGTGCTGATATTTTAGTGGACGGCCATGTTTTTGTGTGCGTTTGCTAGTTTTCAGAAACAAGAATCCCTCAAACATTCATTATAAAAACAACAGATTTCACACGGAGGAAGTTCAACGAGGCTTTTTGGGTGTTAAGTATTCCAAACTCGGGGGGAAAAAAGCAGCGCATGAGATTTGTTTCTCTCCCTCTCGGTTTTACCTTCTCATCATCTCCACCTCGGCGAAAAGGTCGCCCGCCTCCAAATCTCCCAGCATGCCGAGCGAGCCGAGTCGGAGGTCAAGTGAGAGATACATCTTCATCGCAGTTCATTCCCGTGATCCTCTTCCAAACGTCACAAACGACTCCCATCGGACGGGATGGGAGCGGCGGCCGCGGCGTGGAGCGGCGGCCCGAGAAGACACGAGAGCTTTAGTTGTCACGCCGCATCACGACAACTCAACCAACGGGCGTCCGCTTGCTTCAGCCGGGAGTCTCTTTTCTTTTCTTCTTTTGGTTGTTGGCGAGCCAACTCTATGGTCCTTAAATCCAGAGTTAATCCTGATCCGGCAGTTTCAGCTGCAGCTTGAAGTGAAGCCACCCAGAGGAACCTCAGAGGAGCCTCAGAGGAACCTCAGAGGAGCCTCAGCTGAAGTCACTCTGGTGGGATCAAAGGTCGCCCTCCATCCCCGGTCTGGGAGAGACTCGGGAACGTCTCTGAGTCGGGATCAACACGTCGACTTCCAGCTCGAGTGTGTTTAGTTTGAGAGATGCAGGGAGACACAGCTTCTCTAACGGAGAACATGGAGGACAGATACGGGGGGGGGGAAGGAGGAGGAGAAGAAGAGGAAGAGGAAGATAAAGAAGAAGATGGGGAAGAAGAGGAAGATGAAGAAGTAGAGGCAGAATAATAAGAGAGAAGGATAAGAAGAAGAAGAAGAAGAAGAAGAAGAAGAAGAAGAAGAAGAAGAAGAAGAAGAAGAAGAAGAAGAAGAAGAAGAAGAAGAAGAAGAAGAAGAAGAAGAAGAAGAAGAAGAAGAAGAAGAAGAAGAAGAAGAAGAAGAAGAAGGTGGTGATTTATTCCACTGAGGGACTGACACCACAGATGTGGGCGGGGCCTCTGCTCTCTGAGTGTGTCTGACCTTTAACCTCCTGATGGCAGCTCCATCCAGAGCATCCCCCTCTTCTCTCTCTCTCTCTCTCTCTCTCTCCCTCCCTCTCTGCGGTGGAGTCCCGTGGCAGCCCAGTCAAAGTGTGTCCTCCGCCAGTGAAACCATCAAAGGCGGCTCATGGTTTCATGAAGGATTTGATGGCTCTATGATGTAATTCTTCCTGCCATAACATCCCAGGATTCACTGGAGGAAGAACATGGAGAACATGGAGAACATGCTGCAGATCTCACGGAGCGTCTCTTTGACGTGGCGGTCAGGAGGCTGAGGCCCGCTTCACTGGCCTCATGGCTCATTGAATAGAGCTCATTATGATCATGGTTTACTGAATAGAGCTTATTATTATTGGATAGAGCTCATTATCATCATGGTTTACTGAATAGAGCTTATTATTATTGAATAGAGCTCATTATCATCATGGTTTAATGAATAGAGCTTATTATTATTGAATATAGCTTATTATCATCATGGTTTACTGAATAGAGCTTATTATTACTGAATAGAGCTTATTATTATTGAATATAGCTTATTATAATCATGGTTTACTGAATAGAGCTTATTATTATTGAATAGAGCTTATTATTATCATCGTTTACTGAATAGAGCTTATTATTTATGAATAGAGCTTATTATTATCATGGCTTATTGAATAGAGCTTATTATTATTATTGAATAGAGCTTATTATTATTGAATAGAGCTTATTATTTATGAATAGAGCTTATTATTACCATGGCTTAATATTATCATGGCTTATTGAATAGAGCCTATTATTATTGAATAGAGCTTATTATTATTGAATAGAGCTTATTATTATTGAATAGAGCTTATTATCATCATGGTTTACTGAATATAGCTTATTATTATTATTGAATAGAGCTTATTATCATCATGGTTTACTGAATATACCTTATTATCATCAGGGTTTATTGAATAGAGCTTATTATTTATGAATAGAGCATATTATTATCATGGTTTAGTGAATAGAGCGTATTATTATTGAATAGAGCTTATTATTATCATGGTTTCTTGAATAGAGCTTATTATTATTGAATAGAGCTTATTATTATTGAATAGAGCTTATTATTATTGAATAGAGCTTATTATTATCATGGTTTCTTGAATAGAGCTTATTATTATTGAATAGAGCTTATTATTATTGAATAGAGCTTATTATTATCATGGTTTATTGAATAAAGCATATTATTTATGAATATAGCTTATAATTATTGAATAGAGCTTATAATTATTGAAGAGAGATCATGATCATGGCTTATTGAATACAGCTTATTATGATCCTGGCTTATTGAATAGAGCTTATAATTATTGAAGAGAGCTTATAATTATTGAATATAAATTATTATCATGTCTTATTGAATACTACAGTTTATTATTATCATGACTTATTGAATAACGCTGAGGCCCGTTGCATGGCTTCATGGCTCATTGAATAGAGCATATTATAATCATGGTTTATTATCATCATGGCTGGTTGAATAGATCTGAGAGGCTGGTGACTATGACTGAGAGGTGACTATGACTGATTTAAGTCAAAAGGACTTCTAATGTATCTCTTTTTCAACCTGTATTAAAAATCACATAAAAAAAACGGCCATCCCAAACTAAGGCCTCCACATTTGGCCCAGAGACGCATTATGATTTTTTTTTATTTATTAGTCTGGCCACGTAAATCCTAGACTTTTTTCTGTGAAGAGCACAGTGAGGGGTATTTGGTTATTATTTATTTCATAAATAGTGTTATTTATTTCCTGACTTTTTTTTCTGTGAAGATCCCGGAAAGGGTTATTAATATTTGGTTATGTGTGGCTTTCTGGAAAACAATAAATGTTTACATTTAGGCACCCTGAACCCCCCCCCCCCCCTCCACATCAGAGAAGGGAAAAGTGATGAGGCCCTCACAGGAAAAAGAGAGGGGGGGTCGTATGAAGTCTTATGAATGAAGTGTGTTTTCCACGCGCCTCGTGGCCCTGTGGTTGTGTTGCCTCTTATTTGTTGTGAGGATGAATTGGTGACAGAAAACTTGCTCCACAAGGAACCAAAATCATGTCTTTTTCTATAAAATGTGGAGATTATGTTAATTTGGAGAGTTTTGGTTCCAGTTGCTGCCAGTTGTTCATGTCCATTAACACTCTTTGAGCGGCCCGCGGCGTCTGAGTGCTCTTGAGCTCTCTTGTCGAGTGACTTCTCCTTCAAAATAAAAGCTGCTCCATTTAGAAGGAAACAACATCTTTTTTTTCTTTCTTTCTTTCCCTCCTTTTTTTAAACTACGACGTGGTTGAATGTGTTTCAGACAAACATCCAGCAGCAGTTTAAAACCCTAATTATTTGTGAAGCGTCCCGCATTGAAGTGCTGAGTAACAAACACTTCACTTAAGAGCGTGTTTTCGAAAATATGTTTTCTTAAAATGTCAAATCCCTTCACCGGAGTCTTCTTCAAAGCATTTTTCTCTAATTACACAACTTCAAACCGCTATTTAGAAAACAAATTCACCCACAGAAAATAATCATTGCGCATTTAATCGTGTGATCAATAACCCCCCCGACCACACGGCACGTTTACTTCCAGCCGGTGAGCGCCGCGCTCAGTCGGCAACGTTCCACGGACAACAGTCGTCTAAATGGGAACGCAAATATGACGAAGAGGAGCAACTGAACCAGATGCGAAAGCACATCCTGCCAGAAACTTACAATAACTGCAATAACTATCACTGTACATATTCACATTCATACTTACACTGTTGATCTGCACTTCACACATTTTATTTACACTACACACATACACACACTTTGCATTTTGCACACTGTCTATATATATATATTTTTTAAATTTAATTTTACATTGCTGTATTTACATATATGTTGTGTATATATATATATATATATATATATATATATATATATATACATATATATATATACATATATATTTTATTTTATTTAGTATTTTACATTTCACTTTGTATACTTTATGCACTCACTTTCTTTCTTATATTTATATTTTATTGTGTTTTAGTTTATTGGTGCTACTGTGTCAACAAATTTCCACTAAAGTATATTTCTATTCTATTCTTTGAGCACGACCTCGACGGCCATCAAAGCCGAACTCTGACACTTCTTTTTATTTATTTTTAGCTTCTAAGCTCCGATTGCCGTCGGGTCTCAAATTCTCAAAAATTCCCAGTGCAAGTTTTTCCGAGTGCAGGAGCAGGTGTTCCCGAGAGTTGGAGGTTTTAATCACATTTGTCACGGCGTGTGACTTGAAAGGATCGATCGGGTTGAGTTAAAGTTGTATTCATGGAGGCTTTTCTCATGATAACCGGCGCTCTGTCTGGAGGTAAGCCACACTTTTTACTGCAGAATAACGTTCCACGTCTTTATGTCGTGGCTTATTGTCACACACAGTCACCCAGATTGCTTTATGGTTATCAAAAGGTCACCCAGATAACTTCTCCTCTCCAGAGCTTTTCTTTCTGTTTCGATGTGGCGGAACATCTGTTGACAGAGAATTAGTTCTGATGCATTTCCAAAGCCGGGGAAAGAGACTTTGCACTTTGTTTTAAAGGGAAGCCACCTTGGAATGAGGAAATATAATATACTAATGACTCAACGCTCACACTCCGATTAGAGACGGCTTTCTCCTTTGGCTTCATTCCTGCCAATGAAAAAGTTCTATAAGAAAATAACAAGTTTATATTACCTTTGATTCTGATATTTCGGTATCTCATCGAACCCTGTCTCCCTGAAGTTATGTTTTATTCATATATATACACACTAGATTCTTCAAAAAGGTATATATGTTTAGAAGGAAGCTTAATGCCTCATTAGAGTCTTTTTAAAAAGCGTAGATGTGGCAAGTTGGGAATTACTGATGCTGAACGTATCTTTAAAACAAACTTCATTGCTGGAATATGAGATCTTCTGATAAAGTATGTGTTATTAAATGTTTTTATATATGTTTGGTGAAGTTGGTAATCTTGGATCAGTACGATAAGAAGTGGACACGGTCACCATCTTTGCTTTTTAGCAACCGATGAACAGATGTCACCATATAGGACTGCGGAGGTGTGACCTGTCAATCACAGTAAGCCCGCCCTAAAGGATACTTTGGTCTGTTTGACTCCAAATGGAGCATCATTTACTAAATCAACATCATGCTTCATTGAAGAAGACTTGAAGCTAGAGATTGAGATCAAACTAAAACTCAAGTTTACAATGTTTACTGAGGGGATAAATCACAAGAGAAGTCATTTCTACGGACTTCTACACAACCGGAGGAGTCGCCCCCTAGTGGTCAGGAGAGATTAAACGCACAATTCCCTTGGCATAACCAGATCAGTACAGTCCACTGTAACTCCTAACTCTGTCCTCTCAATTGAGGGAGTCAAATGCATTTGGATACAAATAAAAAAACGAACGTCTAGTTTTTGGGAGTCTCGCTTATGAAATGGAAAAAATGCAAATCGGACAATATTTCAAAAACAATGTGATGGCATGTGGAACCAACGGGCGACTTTGGACCGAGCTCCAGCTCGTCAGACGACAGAGAAAAGTATTACGTGAACAAGAGAAGGTTGACTGTGACTTTGAGTTGCTGTTCAGTGACATTGTAAGGGTCTCAAATCCAGATGAAAACAAGAAGCCCAGCCTTGGTTTCCCTCACGAGTCATTCAGCACGAGTCCACAAAGCCCTTTAAGTGTGGATGACCAGATTAAGCTCTTGAGTCTGAACCAAAGGCCAAAGGTCAGACTTTGACTGAGGTTTGTGTCCTCGGGGAACATTTTGTGATTTACATAAAATATGGTCGGCAGCTCTCTGTGGGCAGTTATGGAAAATCACCGAGGCGTTCGAGGACCGCACACCAGCCTAATTCGGGTTTAGTATTAATACCTCGATCTAAGACCTGAAAAAGACTCCAGAATAACGACGACTGAGTCTACATGACGGAAATAGCTAGAAAGCTATTTCAGTAATCTGTCCGTTATACATTCAATAGACAAACATCATCCGTACAGAGGGCCTCGCTGACGGATTCAACCGCAGTGTACAGAACACGACCCCGTGACCTCTGCGCTGAGCGGATGGGAGGAGCCTCGTTAGTCAGTGTTTGAACATACAGCCAGGAGGGGCAGAGAGGCGGAGCTTATTCCAGGCCGGACGGAGCACCGGTTTCCCCGCCGGAGGCCACTTGAGTAAATGTACTCACTTTCCACCACTGTGAGAACATAGTGTTCTCTGTGGAGCCCAGATCCAGACCCAGATCCAGATCCAGATCCAGAGCCAGATCCAGATCCAGATCCAGATCCAGATCCAGATCCAGATCCAGATGCAGACCCAGATCCAGATCCAGATCCAGATCCAGGTCCAGATACAGATACAGACCCAGACCCAGATCCAGACCCAGACCCAGACCCGGATCCAGATCCAGATGCAGATCCAGATCCAGAGCCAGATCCAGATCCAGATCCAGATCCAGATCCAGATCCAGATGCAGACCCAGATCCAGATCCAGACCCAGATCCAGATCCAGATCCAGAGCCAGAGCCAGATCCAGATCCAGATCCAGGTCCAGATACAGATACAGACCCAGACCCAGATCCAGACCCAGACCCAGACCCGGATCCAGATCCAGATCCAGATCCAGAGCCAGATCCAGACCCAGACCCGGATCCAGATCCAGATCCAGATCCAGACCCAGACCCAGACCCGGATCCGGATCCAGATCCGGAACCAGATCCAGATCCAGATCCAGAGCCAGATCCAGATCCAGACCCAGACCCGGATCCAGATCCAGATCCAGATCCAGAGCCAGATCCAGATCCAGACCCAGACCCAGACCCAGACCCAGATCCAGACCCGGATCCAGATCCAGATCCGGATCCGGCCCCAGACCCAGATCCAGATCCAGACCCAGATCCAGATCCAGATCCAGACCCGGATCCGGATCCGGATCCACACCTCTGCCTGTCATAACGGACATGCTGACCCAGCCACTGCAGTTGATTTGGATGTCAACTCGTCTCCCTCTCCAGAAGATAATCGTCTCCATCTGGTGGAACGGACCTCTACGACCCGAACGCACACAGACGATACTTCTACTTAAAAAAAAGTTAAAGCCCTCCCACTTTGTGTCATTTTCACACGGTGCCTAAACTGATAAATCTCGAGGGGGGAAACATGTTTGATGTTAAAAAAGCTCGTTCCACTTTATAAACGTGGGGTCGCTTCCGTCACTCCAGCCAGAGGTTCATCAGGAAACGGCAACGCGGCGAGGAACAGGAACGCACGCGCTTCAATAAGCCGACGCAATGTGGAGCAAATTAATCAGACGTGGCCCGGGGCACGCCGCGGAAACGAGTGATCTCATTGGACCAGACGGGGTCGGGGCTCCTCTCTGATTACATCACGGAGCAGCGCCTCCTCATCTTCGTGGTGGTTATTAGGGAAATAAAAACAGCAACTTTAGTGTCACATGTAAAACTAGCAAACGCTCTTTTTAATTCTCATAGCCGGACGTCCTCCGTGTTTGTTCAGCAAACCAATTCATTCATCTTGATTCATGAATCGTGCACATTTCCCCTGTTAATGGACAACAGATGGAGAGCAGAATGACCTCATTGGACGGCCGGAGCTCAGAAAATGATTTTATGCTAATCCAGAGGCATTGACATGTTTATTTACACAACTGATGATGCAATACTGACACGACACAGTTTGTCATGTAAATAAAATATCAATTATTTTTCGAAATTTAAAATCAACACGTGTGCATTTTAAACAAGAACGAGCCCTCGGTAGAGCGCATACCTTCACATATCACAAGATTGGGCATTGCATTACGAACATGTTGGCATTAGTTGCATGACAATTGGATAAAAGTTAGGTACAAATAAGAATTTGACCTTTTCATGACTTTGACCCGATCGATCCCAAAATCTAATCAAATGGTCCCCGGATAATAACCAATCATCCCACCAAATTTCATGCGATTCGGTTTAATGCTTTTTTACTTATACGAATAACACGCACACACACATACAAATACACAGCGATCAAAACATCACCTTCTGCATTTTCAATACGAAGGTAACAACCCAAACCTATACAATAGGTGTATAAAATGTTGATATTTCAGCCTGGGGTCAAATTGACCCCAAAGAACACCGATGTGCACGAGTGTGTTCAGGACATTGAAAACATGTAATCATGTTTATTTAATGTTTACCCAGTCGTCCCCTTTAAATAAGGAAACGTTGTGAAATATGAAGGAAAAAACATGTCAATCATATATTTTGAGACTTTAAACATCGAATTGTAAAGGTAAAAATCCGACCTCACTGTCTATCCACCGGTATGCACCACACACTCCTGCGTGACCTCTTGACCCCCGCGGACGCATCAAAGCCGTTGAGCCAGTGCAGCGGTCTTACCTTCAGTCGACCGCTGCATGCGGCGCATCATGAGGCCAAGATGAATATAAATGGGACAAAGCAGCGTTCAAGGAAACCAGACAATCCCCCCGCCGGCCCGCCGGGGTGGTCTCCAGAAGCCACGCACACACACACCTGACCTTTCACCACTGATATAGGGTCTGACTGGAAAGGTGCAATGCCTTTAAGTGAGCACACAACACATACGTGCTACTTATTGCTTCCCCTTCAGGGGAAAGAAGGAGAGAATACTGCGTACGATAAAAGGCGAACGGGTCTATAAATGGCCTGAGGGAGAGCGGGCGCTGCTGATTGCTGCTCATCTCTCTGCTTCCCAGATGTTTTATGCTCCTCTGACTGGTAATCAATAGCTACACATGCCGCCTCTCAGCCGGCGCCGGTCTTTCATGGTACGCCCGAGGAGCGGTTGTCAGTCAGCGGCGGCCGGGGAAGTAGACGGCGGCCGCGTGCGGACAGACGGACGCTCTCCCCGTCGGTCGCGGTCCGAGAGCTCGGATTTTTTATTTCTATTTCTTTCACGGGAGGAGGTCTTTGTGTTGGGGGTATTGAAGACTCCTGCTACGCAAAGTGTGAATAAAACCTTGCGGTTGAGTTTGAGAAATGAACCTGTGCTACGCTCTACAGTCGGAGGTTTGTAAGGTGTAACAAATAGCTTTATTAATACAAAAGAAAAGAAAAGGTTGATTATAAATCAGCCGTTTCCAATGGGAGGAACTGGGCTATCTGATGCAATTGAGAGTTATTTGAAAGGACAAAACATTGAAGATTCAATGCTTTGCGTTGGATGCCAAACTGCATTTCGCTGCTCTGTGCTTGTACCTGTGTAATAACCATAAAGTTGAATATAATCTAATCTAATCTTTATAAAATGTCATCTGATTGTAATCCTGTGTGGTGCACCCCCTCACCGTCCTCCTCCTCTGCTCTCGTTCATGACTCTACCGTTCCCCCTGTACAAAACAATGTTTAGTCGCATTCACATTTGTTTTCTTCTCTTCTTGAGTTGAATATTCTTGTTTATTTGGCGTAGCATACTGCGACACCGTGATCCTTGTGAATCATTGTGTCTCCCCTCCTCTCGCTGGCTGACACCAGACGTTGTCCTCCTCCTCCAGACGAAGATACAGAGTCTACCGTCTAGCGATAAAGACATTCACTCAACGCAAACGATGCTTTCAAGGCACCTCGTTAGAAACTGCTACCGGCAAATGTGTTACTTTTGTCCATATTGGACAACCCGGACCACCCTAACCCACCTCTACAGGGACAGAGGAGCACGTTCTCCACCCTCTCCACCACCTCTACAGGGACAGAGGAGCACGTTCTCCACCCTCTCCACCACCTCTACAGGGACAGACTACGAGGCTCTACAACAAAGCACATCTTGCCAGAAACGTACAATAACTGCACTAACTATCACTTTACATATTCACATTCACACTCACAATGTGTTGATCTGCACTGCACACATATAATTTGTTTTTTACATTGCTGTATTTACATATATGTTGTATATATATATATATATATATATATATATATATATATTACATATATATTTATTTTATTTAGTATTTTATATTTCACTTTCTTTCTTTCTTATATTTATATTTGATTGTGTTTAGTTTATTGGTGCTACTGTGTCAACAAATTTCCCCTTGGGGATTAATAAAGTATAATTCTATTCTATTCTATTCTTATTTTATTGGCGTGTAACCGTCCTCTACAGTCGGTGTTTACAGGCATCCGCGCGGACGCCCTCCGTTTCCGGCAGCGCGGTGATGAACGTTACATCAGTAGAAACGCGGCGAGGCCGCTGTTGGCTTTGAAGAGAACAGCGCGCCTAATTACCCTTATTTACAGGACGCCGAGCGCCGTATCATCCGGCTGTGACAGATTCGCCGGCCCCATGAAGACGACGGTTAGGATTCCTCCCTCCTCCTCCCTCCTCCTCGCGGGTACCGCTCGCTTCCTGCCGGCGATCAGACATGCAACGAAAACACACCTTTGAAGTAAAAAGGGCCGAGAGCCCCATCGCCAGTTATTATGGATGTGTTGGTGGGATTCATAGAGTGTTATTGACGCCTGCAAACCCACAGGGATGAGACACACACACACATACACACACACACACACACACACACACACACACACACACACACTCGCACAGACGCACAAGCAGACATTAACACGCTAACAAAAGTGAATGTACGTAATCGCCGTCGGGAAGAAGCGAGGGTGTTTAGTCCTCCGCCCCCCCGGCTGTGCTCGATGAAGCGTCTCAGGTACAGAGCGCTGGTGAAACCTGATCCCCCCCGTGGAGCTACTTCACCCCGTGGCTCTCCGGGCGCCGCATCGGCGAGCGAATGCGCGGCGTTGGATTCTCCGAGAGAGGCCTCAGGTGGATTATCAATTCCGTTCAGATTATACAGCCCGATATCGCACATTTTACGAATTCGCCTCGGCGGGCTTTACAATCGGGGCACATGGTACGACGGCCCTGACCTTTGACCTCACATCGAATCAGGAGAAACGGAGGAGAAAATACAACAAAAAAAGAAAAGGGAGGAAACGGAGGAGGACCCCTCTCTCCTCGATGGAGCAACGCGTGAAGCGCTGAGAGATGAATTTGGCTTATTTGAACGCGGTGCAAACGGCGGGAGGCGGGGAAATTGGGATTGAGTTCGCTCGTGTTTAAAAAAACTTAGAGGTGACGGACTACCCCCCCCACACACACACACACACACACACACACACACACACAATGCGTGTACGGATGGGGATGCTCGACCCGACGAACCCTCCCTCCCTCCTCTCCGCCCGGTTATCCTGAGACCCAATCAGAAGCGAGTACCCCCGATGGGGAAGAAAGGCGTGGGTTTCCAACGCCGCCGACACGCCGCGTAGGTGCTGCAGGTGCGCGCCTCGCCAACATCAGAGGGAGACGAGAGCAAAAGGTTGTTTCATCTGTTATGGATCCTGTTGGAGGCCGGCGATCGCCTCAAAGAGAGAAGGAAGAACAAGAAGGAGCGAGGAGTCAGAACCGGGGAGGCCGCGTAATGCGTGTGTGCATTGTCTTTGTGTGTGTGTGTGTGTGTGTGTGTGAGTGTGTGTGCGCGTGTCTTCCGCGCCCCGGCGGTGTAACGCAGCCGGTTTGCAACAATCTGGCCTTCCCTTTGAAAGTGTTTACGTAGGCCGGGGGGGGGGGATGGAGAGAGCTCCCTGCGGAGGTCAGCTTCTCTGAAGCCCCCCCACACACACACACACACACACACACACACACACACACACACACACACACACACACACACTCATTTGCGATTGCTTCACGCGATAGCACCCAGCAGGCCTGAGAAAGAAACGCAGGCCCGACGTTCTGGGTGGATGGTGTCATGAAAGGAGACAATTACAAGCCAGCGAGGTCTCCCCGGGTTACGCTTTTAGTCAGATCATTTATTTCATGTGTTTTTTGAAGCTTTGAGCTTCAAAGTTTAACAGCCCTCGGGTTACTTTTGCATTTATTTATTTTCTCGAGCTCCGGTTGTGTGTGTTTGCACCAGGGTGTATTGCCGGGGAAAGTATGTTTTTGATGATCTAATTGGCTATTATTGGGTGTTTTCAGGCAGTAGCATTGTTTTACTTGCCCGTGTTGTCTTAAGGTGCCGAGCGTGTGATGCTGCATCGACTCCACGCCGCCCTCAGAGGGCCGGATGAAAACACTGGAAAGATGAGGTCGGAAAGAAGTGGGATGTGTTGCTTAGAATCATCACACAAATATAAAACAAGATACGTTTTATATTTAGACACCATTAACACGCATTTGTGATAATAGCACGTTAGTAGACAGAAAGTAGATGGATGTAGATAAAGATGAACAGTTGCCAAGAAATACCCCCTAAAACCATTCTTACATGTATTTGTGTGTATCGGTCAAACAAACAAACAAACATGTGTTGATGAGTCGGAGTTCAAGACAGCTTTGAACTCCAGGCTAGCTGCTTCCATTCTCACTGCTAAGCTAAGCTAAGCTAAGCTAGGCTAGGCTAGGCTAGGCTAGTTGCCTCCTGCCCTGACGGCGCTGCACAGACGCCGTTGGGCGTCCATCAGCTGGTCCGACTCCCGCCTGCTCTTCTGTAAACGCTGCCTTGCTCCAGCGGCCGGGTCGGGTCGGTCCGATGGGGAAGTTCAGCGTCTCTGAGCTGGAGCCCAGCGGCTGACCTCAGGTCAGTGGTCAAGGAGGGGGGTTACAGTGAGGAGAGGGGCTGCTGGTCAGGCAGCTTGTTCTTCTTCAGTATTCTTGTTCTTTTTAGTATTCTTGTTCTTGTTCTTCTTTTTCATTCTTCTTCTTCTTCTTCTTCTTCTTCTTCTTCTTCTTCTTCTTCTTCTTCTTCTTCTTCTTCTTCAATATCCTTCAGTATCCTTCTTTTCTTCTTCTTTTCTTCTTCTTCTCTTGTTCTTGTTCTTGTTCTTGTTCTTGTTCTTGTTCTCCGAGTCTTTGAAGACGTGTGTTTGACCGGAGGGTCGGAGCTCCATGCCCTCCGAGCCGCCCGGGCTCTTCGTGCGCGGCCAATAATTCTACTTCCTGTGCAATCAGCCTCACTAACTTCCCCGAGCGACCGGGGCCCCTCCCCCCTGCAACTTCTCATGCAATTACCCCCCCCCCCCCCTCCCCCCATCCCCTCCAACGCGGCCGCTCTGAGTAATTTGCGCGAACATTTTGACAAATTAAGAAATATAATGGGCGAGAATCCGTTATTGAATACAGCGTCGCCGTGAGCCGTGGCTCTCTCTGCCTTCTTCTTCTTCTTCTTCTTCTTCTTCTTCTTCTTCTTCTTCTTCTTCTTCTTCTTCTTCTTCTTCTTCTTCTTCTTCTTCTTCTTCTTCTTCTTCTTCTTCTTCTTCTTCTTCATCTGTTTCCCGTCCGGCGGGAGAGCCTCCTGCCGCCGGACGGGAAACGAAGGCGGTCGTGACAATCTGTAATATTAATCTGATTGGGTTAACCCCCCCCCCCCCCCTCCCTACCTGTGGCCGCATTTTAATCCGATTGCACTAATAGCGTCGTCAGAGTATCGAGACCTCTCGCCAGCTTCTCCCCGCTCTCACGCACACGCGGCGTCCAACACAACATCCGGGTATTTCACGTGGACGCTCACAAATTTGTAAATAATTACTATCACGTGGGAGGAGGGGGGGGAGGGGGTTAATAATAGGCGGGCCCCCAATTCAAAATTCGCTAGCTGGAGGCGGTGTGGTAATCATTGAGGAGAGCGGGACAGGGAGAATGTGGGAATACGTGTATGTGTGTGTGTGTGTGTGTGTGTGTGGGGGGGGGGAGAGAAAGACAGAGACAGAGAGACAGAGAGAGAAAGACAGAGAGAGAGGAAGGTAATCACATTTTATAACAACCACAGTCTGACAGTTTGATAAGAAGGGAAAGAGTTCAGAGTGAATAATGAGCGTCTCTGTGCATAGAGACTCGTGACGCTCTGCGCCTCATTTGTCAGGAGCAACTGTGCGTTTCCTGCTTTTTTTAAAATAAATGCCTGTTACCCGTATAGTTAAAACAAAGTTGGCACAATCTAATGGATCCATTGTTCGTTTTATGGACGGCTCCTCACACATATCTCGGCGGCTGCTAAGAAAGAAGTACTTAAAAGCAAACACACACACACATCTAACTCTTACAAGTTGGAGATGGGTTGGATGTGTTATCTGCCTGTTAGCACAACAGCCCATTATCAAGGTGGCCCGGTCACCGCGCTGGCTGTAAAGCAATGCAGAGCGGCTGATTCCACGGCTGAGCAGGAGTTCAGTGGCTCGATCGTTTCAAAAGAGCGCCACGAGGCGTCAGCGTGAGGACACGGACGGGAGACGGACGATTTACATACAGACAGCAGGAGGAGAAACACGCCGTGTGCTGAGGCATTGTTAGATGGCCCGGTGCTGTGTGTGTACGAACAGCGTGTGTGACTGTGTGTGCGTATGTGTGACTCTGTGTGTGCAAGTGTGACTGTGTGTGTGACTCTGTATTCACATGTGTGACTCTGTGTGTGCATGTGTGACTGTGTGTGTGTGTGTGTGACTCTGTATTCACATGTGTGACTCTGTGTGTGTGTGTTTGACTCTGTGTATGCGTGTGACTGTGTGTGCATGTGTGACTGTGTGTGTGCGTATGTGTGACTGTGTGTGCGTATGTGTGACTGTGTGTGTGCGTGCGTATGTGTGACTGTGTGTGCATGTGTGACTCTGTGTGTGTGTGACTGTGTGTATGTGTGTGACTCTGTGTGTGCATGTGTGACTGTGTGTGTGCGTATGTGTGACTGTGTGTGCATGTGTGACTCTGTGTGTGTGTGTGACTCTGTATTCACATGTGTGACTCTGTGTGTGTGTTTGACTGTGTGTACGTGTGTGACTCTGTGTGTGCATGTGTGACTGTGTGTGTGCGTATGTGTGACTGTGTGTGCATGTGTGACTGTGTGTGTGCGTATGTGTGACTCTGTATTCACATGTGTGACTCTGTGTGCATATGTTTGACTCTGTGTGTATGTGTGTGACTGTGTGTGCAAGTGTGTGCATGTGTGTGACTATGTGCATGTGTGTGACTCTGTGTGTGCAAGTGCGTGCATGTGTGTGACTGTGTGTGCATGTGTGTGCATGTGTGTGACTCTGTGTGTGCATGTGTGTGACTCTGTGTGTGCAAGTGTGTGCATGTGTGTGACTGTGTGTGCATGTGTTTGCATGTGTGTGACTCTGTGTGTGCATGTGTGTGACTATGTGCATGTGTGTGACTGTGTGTGTAAGTGTGTGCATATGTGTGACTCTGTGTGCATGTGTGTGACTCTGTGTGTGCATGTGTGTGCATGTGTGTGACTCTGTGTGTAAGTGTATGAATGTGTGTGACTCTGTGTGTGCATGTGTGTGACTGTGTGCATGTGTGTGACTGTGTGTGCATATGTGTGTGACTGTGTGTGCATATGTGTGTGACTGTGTGTGCATATGTGTGACTCTGTGACAATATGCATGTAAACAGCGTTTTGTTGTTGTTGTTGTTTTGTAAACACAGTATGGGCGACCATTAGACCAGCATGATAATTGCTCCGCCTCCTTCTGGACGGTCCGTCACGCCGCCCTCTCCTCCCGATGCTCCTCAATGTTCTCGGAGCGCCGCTTCACACGCGTGAGCCGCGTTGTACCTCCTGGCTCCTCATTTCCGAAAAAAAAACATCTGTAATAATAACGGCCCGTTATCTTCTGCCCCCGAACCAAATGAAGAGAAGAAACAAGAGGCCTCATTTTGTGTTTTACTCACGAAACAGAAGAAGAACGGAACGAGCAAAGATTTCAAGATAAATCAGACGAGCGCGGCGGTGGAGACAACGCTGCCGCTTTTATTAGGATTTATGACACACTTGCTCGCTGCGCCCACAGACAACGTCGACCCCCCCCCCCCCCCCTCGATCAGTCAACGCAGGGATTTACATATCGTACACTCAGACATGCACACACACTCATTAGTGGATGTGGGGGGGGGGGGGGGGGCTTGTGCATGCTATATGCTAAGATGACGGTGGATGGTACCCACCTCCTTGACAAGAGATCTGAGCGAGATCCCCTTGTAAGAGAAAACAGCGTTGAAGGCTCCTAATATCTTTGATAGCGTCGTTATGGTAATGATCCGGCGCCATGTAAAATTCATGAAGTGTACCTAGCATTTGTGGATTGCCAATACTCGTGCTGCTGCTGGCGAGGAGGAGGAGGGGGAGGGGGAGGGGGAGGGGGAAGGGTACAGAAAACGTGTAACAGAAGTCGTGCGTGCAGATGTTGCGATGCTTTGCCCTAATTATAATGTGTTTTTTTTCCCGACAGTTAAGTGCAACTAAAAGACTCAGATGTGTTGGCGTGTGTACGCGGGGAGGGGAATCGCATCGTACCTTTTTTCTTTCAGCTGTTTGGCAGAGTGCTGGTGGGAACAAAACGCAGGCCTCCCTAATCATCCCAACAGTTAGACCTGTTAATTCGCCCAGTCGAAACACCGCGGTGTAAAAATAACAACAACGGAGATGTTGTGAATTCCCGGTGAACATCTAATCAGCCAAAATAGAAGAACATGCAAAAAAAAAACGTTGAGATGGGGTCTGCAGAGGAAGTCTGGTCCGTCCTGTCACTTCAAGAAAGTCTCTGCATCAAGCTGTCCATCAGTGACAGTTATGAGGTTGGACTCTCTATCTCGCTCCGATAGTCGGCGTGTATGAACACATAAGCAAATTTGTGTATGTGTGTGTGTGTATGTGTGTGTGTGTGTGTATCTAACGTCTCCCAGGAGTGTCTCATCACTAGGAGG
Source organism: Liparis tanakae (assembly GCA_036178185.1). Classification (NCBI taxonomy): domain Eukaryota; kingdom Metazoa; phylum Chordata; class Actinopteri; order Perciformes; family Liparidae; genus Liparis; species Liparis tanakae. Next base: position 5,456,567 of record CM070107.1, read on the forward strand.
TCCAGGTCCATTAGAGATGGCATAGTCACTCCCAAATCACTCAGCTAACCGGGACTGTCAGCCGATCGGGACGTTTGTGATTTTTCTTGAAATCCGCGCTCAGTTCAGATTAACCTGGACTCCGACGCGGGCCTCCAAATGGAGCGCGACTCCATGGGTGCGGATGTTCACACCTGGGGAACAATTAGCCCGGATGCGCGGCCAAGCTTGAGTGACGACGTTGTCAGGTTTGACAGGTGACTCGTGGCCGTTCCAAATTTAAATCCCCTTGAAGCTACACGAGGGGTGACATCAGGTAGAAGACGTGCGTCGGGGAACAAAAGGGTCACTTTGTCTTGGGAACCAATGTCACCTGGCACGCACGTAAAGAATGAACCGCGGCTAAATGGGAATTGGGAAATCTGTTGGACGCTAGAAATGAAAGAAAACCCCAAGACGGGATCACAACAACTCGTACGGATGTCCTCGAGGCGTCAGTCCAAAGCTCCAGAGCAGAGACCGGTCCATTGCCCATGGTGTTCAGTCCATATGGACGTATCAACTACAAGGATAAGGGAGCGTTTCTGGATGCAGCTGCTTTCGATGTAGACCATGTCAGCCGATCACTCTGGTTTCATTGGGAAAGCTGATCGAGAGCCAATGTTAGATCCCCAATATCCATATATGTGTATCTATCCACTCCTTACAACCAGGTAGTAAACCTCCGCTCCAGCAGATCTTTCCTGGTTGCAAGTCCAATTGCATAGAAGTCTATGAGAAAATGACTCAACTTCTCTCTTGATGTGTTCCCTCAGTAAACATTGTAAACATGAGTTTATGTCTCAATGTCTAGTTTTAAAGGGGACATATTATGAAAATTCCACGTTTTTAGTGATTCAATACGTTAATTTTGGCTGGCTCATTAGCATTTAAAGGAACAGGCACTCAAAACAGGTCAATCTGTGGGGAGCTGTTTCTGACAGGGTAAAAAGGCTGTTTGAAATGATTCTTGTGGTATGTTGACTAAAATATGTTACAAACATTACATTAAGACCCCAAAGAACCATATCAACTTGTGGAAAAATGGGCATAATATGTCCCCTTTTAGTCTTCTTCAATACAGCTTGATGCTCATTTAGTACCTTATGGTCCATTTAGAGTCAAACAGACCATGAAGCAGAGCATGCTTCAGGGGCGGGGCTTACTGTGTGTGACAGATTGCTGCTGTTACTATATATGTATGTATGTCTCAACGTCTCTCCTCCGCAGTCTAAATATGGTAACTGTCATTCATTGGCGCCAGAAAAGCCAAGATGCCGACAGCCATATTCCAAGATGGCAAGGGTAGAATTGCCGAAGTCAAGGCGTCAAAACGTTCGTGTGGCGTGAGCTCTCCGTCCTGATGGGCCTCCTGCCAGAGGGAAGGGACTCGAACAGTTTATGCCCGGGGTGAGAGGAGTCGGCTACGATCTTCCTCGGTTGCTTCAGGGTCCTGGAGGGACGGACTTCAGCCGATCACCCTCTCTGCAGTCTACCCTTGTCCTCGGCAGCGGCTGCTGCGTACCAGACGGTGACGGGGGAGCAGAGGAGGGACTCAATGATAGCGGCGGTGAAGTGCACCATCATGGTTTTCAACTTCTTCAGCTGTCTCCGGAAGAACATCCTCTGCTGAGCCTTCTTGGTGACGGAGCTGCGTTCTTCTAGAAATCCACCACCAACTCCTCCGTCTTCAGAGCGTTGAGCTCTAAGTTGTTTCGACTGCCCCAGGTGACCCGATGACGGGTCTCCCACCTGTAGGCAGGCTCATCGCCACCAGAGATGAGTCCAATGAGGAGAATGAGGTCCACCGTAGCTCAATGTAGATGTACCGTACTTCTATAATTGCGACCTTTCGAGAATGTGGAACATTATGTTTTGATCGCTGTGTATTTATTTATTTGTATGTGTGTGTGTGTTTGTGTCTATTATTCGCATAACTCAAAAAGTATTAAACCGAATCCCATGACATTTGGTGGGATGATTGTTTATTATCCGGGGACCATTTGAGTAGATTTGGGGATCGATCGGGTCAAAGGTCAAGGTCATGAAAAGGTCAACATCTTCTTTTTACCATAGCACGGTCAATTTGTATCCAATTGTCATGCAACTAATGCCAACATGTTCACATGACATCAAGCTCCCCACACTCTGATGCCAAGTACCTATAAAGTGGCTCCAAGTGAATCCAATTGTCAACTAATGCCAACATGTTCATAATTCAATGCCCAATCTTGTAATATGCGAAGGTATGCGCTCTACCGAGTGCCCGTTCTAGTTTTACTTGTTTTGCAGTTTAGCCAAAAGGGCTGATAGGCTGTCGTCAAGGAAACTTTAGCTTTGCCTTGTGCACGTCATCGTACAGCCGTGAACAGTAGCTAGCTAGCTAGCAGCATTTTCAGTTGCATAAGACCCCTCCAGAGCCCTATTTTTCTTCTTGTTTCAATAAATTCATGAACTGGACTCAGAAATATAACTATAGGTACACCATGTGAGTATTAATTTGGCACCCGATGCACCACAGAGATGATATGGTTTCTGTTGTATTAACTAATTCAAAGACCACTTTCTTTGAAGACTGGCTGTCTGTTATCAAAGCCCTCGTCTGAGAATAAAAGGAAATCATTTCCCTGCAGAAAGTGGACACTGTTGCATTGCCGGTGATGAAATGACAAGGATGTCTGTCAATTGGATGCTTGATGCAGGCTCAGGCTGAATGAGAGGCCGAGAGCAGTGGGAAGCAAACAGTCTTTGAAGTGCGTTATTTCATGACATGTTGTATTCATTGGTAGATGTGAGGTAGTGAATTAATGAGAGTTGGGACGATAAATGTCAGGATTTTCCTTTAAGCACATCCAGAAACTTTTTACAATATAAGAATTAACATGTGTGGCGTCTACACCGTACTTCATCCACATCCAGCATCAGCAGATGGCAATCTTCTTTGGGGAACTTAAAAAAAAGCGATATGCTCATATACTCTCTAGCTAGCAGCCGCTTAGCGTAAAGACGGGAAACGGGGTGAGCGTGGCTTTTTCCAAAGTAAAAATGGTAAAAATCTAACTACCAGCATCTCTACAGCTCACCAAGGAGCACGTTAATCGTGTTTGTCTACAGGCTGCAACGTCTGGTTCTTGCGGGGGAGACCCGTGAAGAAGTTTCTTAAATCATGCATTTCCTCTACCGTCCAGCAGGGGGTGACTCTCCTGCAAATAAGAAGTCTGGGAAGTCGATAAGAAAATGACTTTGCACAGGATTTATTACATGGCAGAAAGTGATGTGTTAAACTAACCAGTCCTTGGCTCCAGGCTTACATTTACAAGATGTTTGAGCAAGCCCAAAAGAAGGTGAATATTCCCCCAAAAATGTCATACTGCTGCTTTATATAAGAGCTGGAAGGAATATTTAAAGCTGCAGCACAAAGGTCACAGGGCGTTTGCTCCTCTGCTCTCCAAGGCTTGTTCTCACCATATAGCAGCCCCCCCTCCCCCCTCATCCCCCTCATCTGGATCAATTTGAACTGGTGGGGTCCAACAGGGTCCACTCCCACACCTGTACACCATTTTACCCTCACAGTTCCAACTCTGGGAAACACGTTGACTGACAGCCGCACTTCAAAGATCCGACCCGCCCTCCCGCTTTCATGGTTATCGTGTGTTGTGGGAGCTGCAGACAGAGGGGAGGCGGAACGAGGCCCGGGCAGCCGGTTGTGTTGTGGGGGCCAATTTGGATGATTGGCCTTGAAATGCAAGCTGAAACGGGCTTCCCCCGTGTTCCTTTAAAGTGACCCGTGCCCGGCAGTGTAATGTAAAATTATCCCCGCCGTGTTTGTGTTGTGTCAGATGTGGTGACTGGCAGAAACTGTTAGTAATTGTCTAAGTACTCCGGTGTGTCAGAGCTGTCCGTCACTCATCCCGGCCCCCTGCTCCTCGGGCCCGCTTCTTCAGCTTCTCATAATATTTTCACTGAACTGCGGAGGACAAACTACTTTCAGTGATGGAGTTGTCACTTTGGTGCTTTTGCTAGGAAAAATATTTTACCTCGGGAAGAACACACAACCGACTGACATGTGTTCCCGCTTTTTTTGGGGGGGTGGGGGGGGGGAGAAGGAATGAGAGAGGCGTACTTGTTCTTTCTTTTGTTCTTTGATACTTTTTACAAATTCAATACTGTGAGCTTTTCTTGTCATAACTCATCGATGTCGGAGCTAACCTGAACGGGGCATTGTGAAAATACATTCCTGACTAAATCGACTCTTAAAAGCGAGGACACGCGTACGTACTCTCTTATGTATGCACTTAAAATGGAAACTATCGACTGAATACCTGAATAGTGAAGAAATCATGAAAGCTGAAGTTTCATTGGGTTTGGTTTCTTTGCCTGGAAATGATTTCAAGACATTCAAAGAGAGCATCAGCTCAGCCGCCACACGCCCACCACACACACAGGCTCTGCACTGTGAAGACATGGCACTCAGGTGGACCTAATGAAGTCCATGAAGTATAAATTGTTCCGGTTATTAATCCTGTTAATCGGGTGTTTATATATGGAAAACAAGTTTATTTTAAAGCTCTCATGGAACACCGCGACAGTTGTTACTACTACAGCCAACGTTTTACCATCAGAGCCCCCGCATACATTACAGTAAGAAAGCCTTGGTTATATATGTTTTGCATACTTCTAGTTCTTCAAGAACACATTTAACCAGTTTTAAACTGATAAAACTACATAGCTTCTTTTTAATGTAATGCACTACACTGTATTTGAGTTAATATTAGATTTTATTCACGTTTCTTTAATCATTTATTCATTCATTTTGGTTCCATTAGTGAACAGTTTCTTTGCACCAAAATGAGAGATGGGTCTTTCTTGTTTCTCTTTGTTAGTCTCCCTGGGGGATATTTCGTATACTTTGTGTAGATATTATTACTGTGTATAGTAAGTATTTAAAGTCTGTACTACACGTGTAGAAGTAACCACGTCACATCGGTTTCATAATGGGGACTGGGATAGTTTCAGGACTTTCAGGTCTATGTCTCAGGGATATATTTGTGCTGATTTGATATTACTGAGGCTTTGGTGCTAAGTGCTTCTCAAGTTGACCTTTTGAACTGCAAATTCCCAGAAATCACTTCTAACTGTGCAAATGGTCTGGAGCACTCTTCAGAGTAGTAACTGTAGAGGTGTAGGGGATTCTATACATACATGCACATGTAAATAAGAAAGTCTATGTTTTAAATTAATGCATAAATAAATATATGATAATAAAGTATTACTACTTCACTACAGGTTGTGATTATGTTGGTGTAATGTAAGGGGACCATTTTAAATGCATTACCTACATAACAGTTATTTTTGCCAGTATTATTTTAATACTTACAAACTTCACCCACTCAACAGCTCTTATTGTTGCCGTTAGCTGCTCATTTCTGTTTGCACTGTTAGATACTCATTTCTGTCTGCACCGTTAGCTACTCGTCGCTGTTTGCACTGTTAAATACTCATTTCTGTTTGCACCGTTAGCTGCTGGTGGCTGTTTGCACCGTTAGCTACTCGTCGCTGTTTGCACTGTTAAATACTCATTACTGTTTTCACCGTTAGCTACTCGTAACTGTTTGCACCGTTAGCTGCTGGTGGCTGTTTGCACTGTTAGCTACTTGTTGCTGTTTTCACCGTTAGCTACTCGACGCTGATGGCACCGTTAGCTACTCGTCTCTGTCTCAGACGTCTGTGGGGAGGCCCTAAATATGCTCTGAATTTTGAATTTAGCATCTTAAATATAGACATGTCAGAGCTCCAGAGGTAGCTCAATGTGTTTGCTGGCGAAATGGGGAGAAAAGAGGAAAAGGAGGAAAAGGAGGAAAAGGCCCCTCATGGTGCTAACGCTAAGCTAGCTGTGGATGGTCAACAAACACCGAAGAGGTTTCCAAAAGGCTTTGTCTTAAACTTTAGATTTCCTGATAATGATCCAGTCTCCCAACAAGCTTCTGCTTCTGTGGGGGACCACCGTGTTGGTTATCACTGCTAATGGAAACTCCTCCACTCGTCTCAGATTTATTCTAAACTGCATGAAAGACGACACGTGTAAGTGTGAAAGACGATATGCTGATTTATCATAATAGTATATAAATCACACATAGAGACGCAGATGTTTATTCATGTGAAGACGTTGGGCATTATTTGTGTAATGTGGTCCAGTTTATTGCTTCCTAACGATGTCAAATGCCAATATAATTTTTCACATTTTTAAATTCAATGGTCAGTTTGCTTTTCATAGACCGAGGTCCGCTGCAGAGTGCGGGGCCGAGGCGAAGTCACAGCGCGTTAACCCCCCCCCCCCTGTCCAAACACAGTGGGGAAGGAGAAAAATCATTCGTTATTTTAATGGGTGTCAAATATGTTTTCCAAATCTACTAAAAGGTTATCGTTGTTACACGCGGACAAGTGCTTATATCTGAATCAATGTTAACTTTGTTACCAGGGAAATTTACTGCCTTCCCCGCACCGACCACGGCGCGCAAACTTAATCGCCGTGTTTTCTCAAAGTGCAGCTCGGGGGTGATTTATACGGCGGAGGTGACTGACTGCTCTTTGATAGAGAAGGAAAAAAGAAAAGAAGAAAAACCACATATCCGAGAGGTGCGATGAAGGCATAAATATCACTCTCTGTGTTCCCATTTGAATGTCTGACACACGAAAGATTATGTATTGTTAGTGTTCCAGCGGCGGCGGGGCGGCGTGGTGGCACACGGCGGTAATATGGACGAATGACATACGACTCTGTGGACGACCTCTGGTGGTTTACACTGCCAGAAACCTATTTAGCCCACCTCAGACCGCATCCTACCTCCAGTTCCCTCATCACCTGACACTGCGGCGGCCTTACCCCATCAACTGTGAGATGGTAATATGGGTAAAAAAACAACTAAATCCTAATTTGTTAAAAAGAAGGAGATAGAAATAGAGACAGAGAAAGGCAAAGAGAGAGAACACGGGCGCTGCCGAGACTCCAGTGCCGAGGCGTCCCTATTTGTCTTGGGCACTTTATCTAATAAAGTGTCTTTGTATTAAGATGGATACTTCAAACACTCTTTTGTCTCTATAATCACAGTGGAGGGAGGCAGAACTCACACATTCCTCGCTCAATTTATTATTAATAAGTACATCAGTGGGAGAAAGATATCCCGGGGACCAAAACACCCGCCGAGCGCTACATTCATCAAACGTAAACGAATATCACAATACACAGGATACAGGGGCTCCAATAACAGATAATTGATGAGAAAGGTCTCTGGGTTGCTCCGGATCACCGCTGATGGTTGTCATTATATAACAAGCGGCTTCACGGTTTGCACTAAAAGAAATGTGAGATGTGTTTGTGGAAAAAGGGAAACAATTTTTTGTCGCCTTCTGTGTGCAATTAAGTGGTCTGCATGCGGGAGCAGGGGTCAGCGCGGCTCCCGTGATTAAACGGTGGTTAGCGGCGTAACGGCGTCCTCTCAATACTTCAGTTTTCTCCCAAGACCTTAATCCATCGCAACCGCAGCAATTACCCCTCTGACAGGATCACACAACACAAACAACACCATCACAACCAAGGATATTTATATAAATATATATATATATATATATATATATATATATATATATATATATATATATATATATATATATATATACGGTTCAAAAGTCTGTGGTCACTTAGAAAAGCACTGTTTTTTTCAATGAAGATTACATTAAATTAATCATAAATAATCTTTACATAGTTAATGTGTAGATGACTACTCTCTGGTGTTAATGAAGTCTCTACAGAGGTGTGTAGAGGCCCATCTCCATGTTCTAGTGGTACATTGTGTTATCGCCTTAGAAGACTAACGGAGGGGTAGAAAACCCATGTAAACTATTTTTATGTGAGCGCAGCTGAAAACAGTTATGCTGGTGAGAGAAGCTCTAAAACTGGCCTTCCTTTGAGCCACAAGGTTAAAAAACAACATTAATATTTCCAATAAAAAATATTACTTCTAACCTTGTGAATGTCTTGACTATATGTTCAATTCATTTTGCAATTAATCTGATAAATAAAAGTGTGAGTTTAAATTGTCTGGGTGACACTAAACTTTTGAACGGTAGGGTATATATTTATAAAGAATAACCTCTTCATCTTCTTTTTCTCAACATGCCGACGGACCGTCTGAGCTGTAACGTGTTGAGCGGTGTGTGTTTGTCCTGCTCTCGTCTGTCGGTGACAACGAGGCCCTGACGACAAGAGAGGACCCTTTCAGACGGGGACAGATGGCGCCGGTTGTGCGACCGTCCCCGCCGCCCCGGACGCGCAACCTGTGCCCCGGTGTCGGGTTTCCCGACAGCCAGCGGCGGCGCTGACACATGTAGCTCCAGGACCCCGTGTCCGAGGGGCAGGAATTCAATCAATGAAACTCGCCCCGCGACAACATATCCCATGTAGCCGCGCTGGGGGCGGGGACGCCGAGAGACGGGGGCGTCCCATCTGTTCGCTTTTTCTTTCTTTCCCCCCTCCTGTCACATGTCAATCTTTGCCGCTAATGTCCGATATATTGGGTTATCATTCATACGGTTTAAACCACCTTCTTCTGGCTTGATGTAATGAAGATGTAACTCAATTGGTTTTGGTTCACTGCATCACCCCCCTACCCCCCCCACCCCTCCCAAACCCAACCCCCCACCCCATCTCTCAGTGTGTGCTCTCTAAAATACGCCTGCATCTGTCCTCCCCCCCCCCCCCTCCCCCACCTCAGGGACCCCGGTGAATCGCTGCCGGGCCGTCGTCACACTTTTCAGGTGACGCAACACCAGAATAGCACTTCATTAACAAACCGCCTGTGTGATTCATCGGGAGGGGGGGGAGGCGGAGGATGGAGGGAGGGGAGGTTGGAGGGGGGGGGGGGGTACCGAGATGAATTTATTTCCATTTTTTTTCCGATTTCCCTAATCCACCGTTTTTTTTAATTGAAGCACCTCCTCTAACCTGGAACTTGAAGTGCCAGCGCGAGACGAGCGGTCGCAAATTAGCGGCAAGTGGAAGGATTAAAACAACAAAAAAGCAAAAAAAAGACAATTGAAAGAGGGATTTGAGGATTTGACCCGCGAGGGCCTCCCGCGCCACAAGAGCCTCCGCACAATCAGCGCCGCCGCCGAGCCCAACGCGGCAATCATCCGGTGGAGGGAAAGCTCCGAGAGCCTCAGAGAGCTCCGCCCACATAATGAGAGCATCATTAGTCACATCCCGACTGCATTTGAAGAGAACATCTCCGGAGGTGTTGCACACATTGTTGTTGTTTTCTTTTCTTCTTCTTCTCACAAACCCAAGTGACTGAAATTACATTTTACATAGTCTGAGGTCTACAAGGGGATTGTCATTCTTTTTTTTTATTAATTCTTTTTTTATACGAGTATACATACGTTCTTCCTTTTTATTATTTCTCGACGGTTCAAAAGTTGTGACGTTCAATGCGGAAAATGAAGTGTGCGGATTGCTTTTTTTTCTTCATCTTTTTCTTCTTCCAGATTCTATGATAAAACTGCACTTGTGTGATGTGTTTAAAAAAAAAAAAACAATCATGGCGGTCACATGTAGCTTGGAGAGAACTAGCGAAAAAGCGGTCCGGTGGACTTTCATTGAACGACCTCATCAGGTCGGTTCATCACGCTGGTGGGGGGGGATGCATCATCATTCCGCTCTCATGACAATATGAATACTTCTCCATCTGTTTGCCGTTAGCTTTCAAAACCGCACTTAGCCGCGAACCCACAGCCATGTGAGACATCTACCGTTTAATTAAAATTAAATAAAAAAAGAGGGAGAAAAAAAGAAAGGAGTCGGAATAAAATCACACCGCCATAAAAGAGTCTCGCCAACAATAACATTATCGTTTGACACGCAGCATGTCGGGGGGGAAAAAAACAAGCTTCATATCACAGTAAAGAGATTCGACCTTTGAAGAATGTGTGTGTGTGGGTGAAGTGTGTGTGGTGTGTGTGTGAACCGCTAATTTTAAAGCTTCAAAGATCGCTTTTAGAATACCACAAAAGAATAACCTCCGACATCCAAACAAACAAACACACGCCACATTTAAATAGCACGAGTTGGAAAAGTCTGAAAGCTCAACTCTTTGGTGTGCGCATGTGTGTGTGTGTGTGTGGGGGACATGTCTATTATGTGCAGTTTGATTAAAGCATGATGGCTGGTGTCCAATCTGCTTTCCAGGGGAGCGGCGTGACAGCCGGCGGCGCGTCTACCTGCTGCCTCCTCGCCGTGTTAGGTGATTTACAGGCTGACTCCCTCCGTTTATGGACTGCCTTATTTTCATTTCTACCCCGCTGAGTGCCAGGTTCAGAACGCACTGAAGAAATATTATGCTTTGCTGACAAAATACAGTGACAGCCATCTAAAAAAAGGAAAAGAGAGAGAGAGAGAGAGAGAGAGAGAGAGAGAGAGAGCCCCGAGTGTTTAACGGGACGAGAGCCTATGGGAGACGTTGAAGTCATCCGTGAGCACGCGGCGGCGGCCCGTTGGAAAACGAGCGTTTGATCCGGAGCGTGCTCTGATTGGGTGAAATGATGTTTATAGCCGAGTTAGAATCCACTTTCAATTAAAAGAAATGACACGCGGGGTCTGTAAAACAGACGGTAAAAAATGTACCGGACGACTTTTACTGGGGGTCTCGTCTGAGGAACATGTGGCGCACAAATGAAATGTTTGTGTCGACAGACGGGGAGAGGAGGGGGGGCTGCAGACGAGCAGGTAACTTGACGCCGGGGACTTTTTTCATTAACCCCCGAGTTCAAAATACCCCCGCTGCTAGTTTTTTTTTGTTTTGTTGGTGTGTGAGGGGGAGGGGGGAGGGAGGGAGGGGGGGGGCAACAATGTGATGTAAACGGGTGAATATAAACACCGCCTTGTTGTTCAAGCTTCTTCACATTCATTCCAGATGGGTTTTCTTCTTCTTCTTCTTCTTCTTCTTCTTCTTCTTCTTCTTCTTCTTCTTCTTCTTCTTCTTCTTCTTCTTCTTCTTCTTCTTCTTCTTCTTCTTCTTCTTCTTCTTCTTCGCCTCCTCCTCCTTCCCAGGAACTACTCTCGAGTCCCGTAATGAGGTGTTGTGTCGCGTCCCGAGGCGTTATCGCTCTCCGCATTATTATTTATTATTTTTTTCAATCTTTTTTTCTCTCCTTCCCGCCGCCCAGCGTCCTCTGATGTCCCCTCATGCATATGGAAGTTGCTCCGGCGGTGTTTTTAAGAGCAGGCGAACAAAACGAGCCGTCATCAACGTAACGAGGCCGACCTCAGATGGACGTCCGCATTGCCTGTAATTAGCCTCCAGCTACATGAGGCTTGGCTTTATTTATTTATTTGAACTTAGACTCAAACCGTGAAGACGCCGCCAGTTATTACCAATCTGACGCCCCCCCCCTCCCCCCCCTCTCCCAGCATCTGAGGCCGACTATAAATAAAGATTGTCGTCGTAACCTAATCAGATTATGAGACATATTTTGGTTGGCTTGTCAGTTTTCTACTCTCCCTCCCTCTCTCTCTCTCTCTCTCTCTCCGCAGACGAGGCGAATCCCCTGAGGTCCTCTCATCTCTCTCTTCAGGAGCTGCCGACTCTCTCCTCTTTACGGCACACCCAGAAGGATTAAGCGCAAATGGCATTCACATGATTTCAATAAGCTCGGGGAGACAAGAACCAGCCTTTCAGCACATTAGCTTTTCTTCTCTTTTTTCTCCGTTGCCGTGGACGACACAAAGCAGACACCAGAGCAACGGCAGGGGGGAAGAAGGAGGAGGAGAAGAAGAAGAAGAAGAAGAAGAAGAAGAAGAAGAAGAAGAAGAAGAAGAAGAAGAAGAAGAAGAAGAAGAAGAAGAAGAAGAAGAAGAAGAAGAAGAAGAAGAAGAAGAAGAAGAAGAAGAAGAAGAAGAAGAAGAAGAAGAAGAAGAAGAAAGAGCATGCAGTTAATAATGTTCTTAATAAAAAAGACCGGTCAGCTTTGAAACGGCTCTTTATTTAGTTAGTTGGTATTAATTAAAGCTGCAACTATTAAAATGTGTATGTTTACAATGTTTAATGTGGAGTAGATCGCTCGTATTGTTGCAAACACACTCTCGGCCCGAGGCGTCAAACCCCGCCGCGTCCATGACCGAACACGGCCCGGGCAGCGACCCGGCACCGGGCCGGACTGCCTCGCACCTGCATTCCCTCTCCTGGCCAGCAGGGGGCGACTCCTCCGGTTGCAAAGAGAAGTCCGGTTGTATAGAAGTCTATCGGCGTTTCTCAACTCAAAGTACACGACTACAGACTTGTGTTCTCTTGGAGTCTGGTCTTGGGAGTCCAGACTCCGGAGGACGGGAGGACGGTCTTTCTGCGATGGGACCAGCTGCTGACTTGATGATGTCATCACATCAGCTGTTCTTGCTCCTGAGTTTATTCTAATTATTCACTGTCAATTATTTTTTACAGTCAAATAAACAAAACATCCTAAAATGACATTCCAGACTCAACAACAGTAGTATTTATAAAAAGACACCTGTCAGTTGTTTATTTTCTCCTCCGCTATTATTTCCGGTTGCTGGTGAAATGCATTCTGGGATATCTGCTGGCCAGAGTACGCACAAGTCTCCTCTGATGCATCCTGGGTAAAGTGGGAGGATCCAGTCACATCCGGGGGTTTTGACCGTGAAGAGAGAGAAGAGAACTTTGAATGTGAACGTGTACCTGAGACTGATGAGGAGACAGGACACGAGGACACAAGTAGAGGAAAGGACACAAGTAGAGGAAAGGACACACGTAGAGGAAAGGACACACGTAGAGGAAAGGACACAAGTAGAGAAAAGGACACAAGTAGAGGAAAGGACACACGTAGAGGAAAGGACGCACAAGTAGAGGAAAGGACACAAGTAGAGGAAAGGATGCACAAGTAGAGGAAAGGACACACATAGAGGAAAGGACACAAGTAGAGGAAAGGAGAGGAAAGGACACAAGTAGAGGAAAGGACACACGTAGAGGAAAGGACACACGTAGAGGAAAGGACACAAGTAGAGGAAAGGACACAAGTAGAGGAAAGGACGCAAGTAGAGGAAAGGACGCACAAGTAAAGGAAAGGACGCAAGTAGAGGAAAGGACGCAAGTAGAGGAAAGGACGCACAAGTAGAGGAAAGGACGCAAGTAGAGGAAAGGACGCAAGTAGAGGAAAGGACACACGTAGAGGAAAGGACGCACAAGTAGAGGAAAGGACGCACGTAGAGGAAAGGACACAAGTAGAGGAAAGGACGCACAAGTAGAGGAAAGGACGCAAGTAGAGGAAAGGACGCAAGTAGAGGAAAGGACGCAAGTAGAGGAAAGGACGCACAAGTAGAGGAAAGGACGCAAGTAGAGGAAAGGACGCAAGTAGAGGAAAGGACGCAAGTAGAGGAAAGGACGCAAGTAGAGGAAAGGACGCACAAGTAGAGGAAAGGACACAAGTAGAGGAAAGGACGCAAGTAGAGGAAAGGACGCACAAGTAGAGGAAAGGACGCAAGTAGAGGAAAGGACGCAAGTAGAGGAAAGGACGCAAGTAGAGGAAAGGACGCACAAGTAGAGGAAAGGACGCAAGTAGAGGAAAGGACGCAAGTAGAGGAAAGGACGCAAGTAGAGGAAAGGACGCACAAGTAGAGGAAAGGACACAAGTAGAGGAAAGGACGCACAAGTACGCTGATTGAGAAACGCCGTTTGAGAAAATAACTCGACGTCTCTCTGGATTCACCCCCTCAGTAAACATTAACCTGACGTCATGGTCTCAATCTCTAGCTTCAACTCGTCTTCAATACGTTCAAATAAAGGTTCATTGTAACGTTTAATGTCTTATTCATTGTTTGCATTGTCACCGAAACACACAACAAAAGCTCCACCCTCTGTGAAACTGAGAGGGTGGAGCTAAGTGTAAAAAAAGATTCCAAAAACTAGATGACAATGGAATATTTACTACGGGATGCTGACGCTGCACAAACTCAGTGTGATAAACTGTTTGATATCAAAGTTTACATCCTTGTAACTTCATATGCTGACAATATGTTTATTTGAATGAAGTTCTAACAAACAATACAACATAAAAAAAGACATTAAATGATATATGCAAATGTGCAGCATCGTGATGATAGATTTTAAAGGTGAAAACCAAACAGACCAAACTAAACGATACAGACTCGTCTCTTAACCTTCCCGTTACCTTTGGGGTCAATCTGACCCCATTCCATGTTTAAAGGTCTCACAATATATGATTGACATGTTTTTTCTTTCATATTTCACGACTTTTCCTTATTTAAAGGGGACGACTGGGTAAACATTAAATAAATATGATGACATGTTTACAATGTCCTGAACTGAAATATCAAAATTGTATAGAGCTATTTTATAGGTTTTGCTTGTTACCTTTTCATTGAAAATGCAGAAGGTGATGTTTTGATCGCTGTGTATTTGTATGCGTGTGTGTGTGTTATTCGCATAAGTCAAAAAGTATTAAACCGAATCGCATACAATTTGGAGGGATGTTTTTTTATTATCCGGGGACCATTTGATTAGATTTTGGGATTGACTGGGTCAAAGGTCAAGGTCATGAAAAGGTCAACATCTTCCTTTTACCATAGCGGTCAATTTGTATGTTCATTCTTGTGATATGCAAAGGTTTGCGCTCTACCGAGT
>CM070107.1:5476289-5558789 GCA_036178185.1 Liparis tanakae
CTCTCCGGGAGACGCGTGTGCGGGGGGGGGGGGGGTGGATGGGGGGGGCGGGTGCCTGCTTCAGCCGCGGACCACGTTCAACTGTCACGCGGCCGGCGTCCATTGTCTCGCCGAGCCGGCCCGGTAACAAAGGTCTCTCTTATCGGCGCCGCTCGCTCATCTCTTATTCAGGACGGAGGGAGGAGGGAGGAGGAGGAGGAGGAGGGAGGGGGAGGAGGAGGAGGGGGAGGGAGGGAGGGAGGGGGAGGGGGGGAAACTGAGAGGCTGACGGAGACGAGGTGACAGGTCGGAACGGGCCATCAATAGATCCATCAGGCGGGTAATTTGGAGCGCGCTTAACATACATCAGTGGAGTCGTAGGAGCCGGTATCTGTCTTGTCGTGGAATCACAGTAAATAACAGTTAAAGATGGTGTCGGGGCTGACCCGGCTGACCCCCCCCCCACACACACACACACACACACACACACACACACACACACACGCACACAGACACACACACACACACACACATACGCACACACACAGTGGAGCTGGCACAGATGGGAAGGAATTAACACATAGATTAACAACATTTATTGCATTCACACGGTCACCTGATGACACATTCAGACTTCTTGAAGACTTTTTTTTAATTTTTTACTTTCAGTATTTAGTTTTCAGGAAAAAGCACAAGCGTGACAAAGGAGTTAAAATGACTCCAATCAGCAGTGGGATGGGGCTTCATTACCGTGTGTGTGTGTGTGTGTGTGTGTGTGTGTGTGTGTGGGATTGATCTCCAACGAGGAACACAAGCTGCATGGAGATAACACATTTACAATCGTCGTCTGACATCATTGGCAGATGTTTTTAAATACAACATGAATCAATAAGTCAATAACACGCCAGAGTAAACCACCAGGCCGTTTCCTGGAGTAACCATCTCGTCTAAATGGGTCACTCAGCGCCGTAAAGGAAGTTGTAAGCAGGTGATATGACGAACATAAGTGTTGGAATAAATCACAATGGCTATGAAGACATTATTACAACTGATTGCATAATAGCACACACAGACACACACACACACACACACACACACACACACAGACACAAATACACTCTGCCTCTTCACTTCAGAGCAGGAAGAACAAACCACGCTCACGAGGAAGTCGACAAATAGGCTGAAGTGTCTTCCAGTGACACACACACACACACACACACACACACACACACACACACACACACACACACATGCTCACACACTCTTAGAAAACAAATGCTGCAGGTGCTTTGAAAGCTGTGTGTAGCACCAGAGGGCAGATGAGCCTCATCCCTGTATGTGTCTCTCTTTGTGTGAACCTGACTGTGTGTGTGTGTGTGTGTGTGTGTGTGTGTGTGTGTGTGTGTGTGTGTGTGTGTGTGTGTAGAACATGTGACTTTAAAAGTGAAGCACCTTAGGCTAACTGCTGTTCCTGCCACTCACACGCCTCACTAACCTTTTTTTCCCAACACACACACACACACACACACACACACACACACACACACACACACACACACAGACCATCCAGTCTTAAAGGTTCCAGCTCACATCTGGCGGTAATCCAGCGGGACAATGCAACGAGGCTCGATGACATCATCGATATTCGAGGCCATTGTTGATCACTTTTATTGGCATGTTAATCAAACCGATACTTCGCTCAGACTTAACTATTCAATTCAATTCAATTCAGTTCATGTTCTATAGCCCAATATCACAAATTACAAACTCTCTAAGAGGACTTTAAAATGTGTACGCATAGACATCCCTGACCTTTGACCTTTGAAACTCCAAAAATTATAAAAAAAACCTTTTAGGGGTAAAAAAAAAGAGGGAAGAACCTCCAGGAGAGAACAGAGGAGACAACGATGCCAGCCTCACAATGTCACCGCTGGTACCCATGGTTACCTGTTAGCAGAGATCCAGGACATATTCAGATCTTCATCTTGAGTTATAACACCACAGAAGAATAACATGCTAATACGACAGTTATAACACCACAGAAGAATAACATGCTAATACGACAATTATAACACCACAGAAGAATAACATGCTAATACGACAGTTATAACACCACAGAAGAATAACATGCTAATACGACAATTATAACACCACAGAAGAATAACATGCTAATAATACAAGTAAAAGTCCTGAAGTCGAGAGAGAGAGGTAGGTAGACAGGCAGGTAGACAGGTAGGTAGCTAGACAGGCAGGTAGACAGGTAGGTAGCTAGACAGGCAGGTAGAGAGGCAGGTAGATAGACAGGTAGAGAGACAGGTAGGCAGAGAGACAGGTAGATAGACAGGTAGAGAGACAGTTAGGTAGAGAGACAGGAAGACAGGCAGGTAGACAGGTAGGTAGCTAGACAGACAGGTAGAGAGGCAGGTAGATAGACAGGTAGATAGACAGGTAGAGAGACAGGTCGATAGAGAGACAGGTAGACAGGCAGGTAGACAGGTAGGTAGCTAGACAGGCAGGTAGAGAGGCAGGTAGATAGACAGGTAGATAGACAGGTAGAGAGACAGTTAGGTAGAGAGACAGGTAGAGAGACAGGTAGACAGGGAGCTAGACAGGCAGCTAGACAGGCAGGTAGACAGGCAGGTAGACAGGCAGGTAGAGAGGCAGGTAGAGAGGCAGGTAGATAGACAGGTAGATAGACAGGTAGAGAGACAGGTCGATAGAGAGACAGGTAGAGAGGCAGGTAGAGAGACATGTAGACAGGCAAGAAGACAGGCAGGTAGAGAGGCAGGTAGAGAGACAGGTAGACAGGCAGGTAGACAGGTAGGTAGCTAGACAGGCAGGTAGAGAGACATGTAGACAGGCAAGAAGACAGGCAGGTAGAGAGACAGGAGGAGGAGGATGAGGAGGAGGAGGAGGAGGAGGAGGAGGACCTCATGAGTACACAACAGTCCTTCACTACACACACTCACGTCCCATCACTGCAGGTTAGTGCTGACGGCCACATGAGAACACTGGGTTAAAAGAACACACACACACACACACACACACACACACACTCACACTCACACTCACACACACACACACACACACACACCGGAGCCCAGCCCCGACCCGACCTGCACCCGTCTTATTGAACGTGCTTTAATTAAACACCAATCAGCGGGTCGCCCCCCCCCCCCCCCCCCCCCTACACGATACCTCGTGGCCCCGCGTTACCTTTAATCAGAGTTGTCAGTTCAGATGAAACTACAGCGCCACAATAATTAACTTTAATTGGATCTTGTCACTTCTCACGCCGCCCGTGTTTTGATCCTCGTCGAGTGTTCTGTTGCCCGGACTTCGTAAACCAGCTCCCCCCCCCCCCCCCCCCCTCACACCCTGCGGTCGAAGTGGAACATTCTCCGGGCCTTTGGAGTAGTGGCGTTGAGCTCGTCAGCGTCTGGAGATGACATCTGGAAACCATCCCGCCGGATGCTGAACCCAGAGGTCAAACAAACCCTCAGACAACACGGCAGAAAACAGGCTGCGTGTTTTATGATCAGGATTACATTCAGTTTTAATTCAATTGGGTTTATTTTCTTTAGCTTGATATCACAAACTAAGAATTTGCCTCACTGGGCTTTACAAAGTGTGAACATACAACATCCCTGACCTTTGATCTCACATCGGATCAGGAAAAACTCCCAAGAAACAGGCGCATCAGTTGTTCCGGTTTTAACCTCACAGAACTTACAGAACCCATCGACCACGTTATTAAACCGATCCGGAACATCTCAGAGAATACTTCCTGTGATGATTGTTTTTGCCTCTCAAATGCCTGAAAAGCCAGCTGAATAAAGCTGTCCTCGCAGAACTCAACGATGTGATGGGTCGGGACGCGGGAGAAACGGAGAAAAGAAAAAGAAAGAGCCAAAGGTGGAATAGTTCCCCCCCCCCCCCCCCCCCCGTGTCGTCAGAGGAATGAAACGGCTAAACGAAGCGGTCAGGATGGGCCTCGGCGGCGTGCGGGGCGACCCCACGACCTCCGGGCTTGGGGGAATACGATGGAGGGGGGGGGGGGGGGTATTCGCCGTGCAGCCTATGCGGCGGCGGAAGGCCGGAGCGCGCCTCCCAAAAAGAAAAATCTTTATTCACCGGGAGCCGCTTGCTGCTAAAGCACATTCCCGTTCAATCCATTAGGGCCCGGCGGCCCCCGTCCCCTCCGTCGCGCGGCCGCGCCCCCTAATTTGACAATGACAAAGAGCCACTTGCAGATTTTAAAATTTCATAATTTTAATCTGTCACGGCTGACATTTAATTAGTGGCTGCCTAACCTGTGTCCGCCTCGCTCGCTCTCTCTCGAAGGGCGCCGCTCATTTTCCCGGAGAGCGACGCGCAATCTCTCGGCGGAGGGGAAGAGAGAGTGGATTAATATATGTGTACATTACCAGCTGCCGCAAAGACAATGGGGGGCCGCGGGGGCCTAATGCAGACAGATGAGGTTAATAATATTTGGGAAGTGTTGCTCTATTAAACAGAGCGCTGATTAAGACCTGAGTGGTCCCCCCCCTCCCTTCCCCCCCCTCCCTCCTCCATCCTTCTTCAACGAGGCTCTTGATTGGGACCCGGGCTGCCTATTGTTCTGTCGCTCCCAGAAAGAGGAGAGAGAGGGACCGACGAGAGGAAGAAAGGAATCGAGGGGGGGGGGGGGGGGGGGGGGGGAACAATGATGGCCGACTGTGCGCCGCAGCGTGACAATGAGGACGAGGCTTAATGAGAATCTTTACAGACCCGGACGGCGGTTCTGCAGAAGTCCGACGCCCACTGATAACTTCATTACGGCGCCCGCCGGCGCCGCCAGATGGAGGCGGCTCCGAGGAGCTCTCAGGTGTCGGGAGGAAGAGACGCCTGATTGCTTTCGGCTCGCCGCTCTCTCCTCCCGGGCGCCGCCGGGCCGGAGCTCGTCCGGACCGAGCTCATTAATTAGTTTTAGCCGCCGTTGTACAAAAAAGCTTAAAGGGACGGAGATTCGGGGGAGCCAGAGTCGCGGTTTGAAGATTCTTTACACCCCCCAGAAAAAAAAAGAAAAAGTAAAAATGAAAGCAGATTCTGTTTAAGAATGTTTCACACAGACACGCTGCTGAAGCTGCTATGGATTTTTACACAATCGATAGAAAGTGAAGGGAGATGGGCTGGAAATGGCTTATGCAGCAGGTGTGTGTGTGTGTGTGTGTGTGTGTGTCAAATATCAGTGTCAAAGTTTTATGATCACACAACATTTTACCGAGTGAATTTCTTACAGGTTTCTGAAAACTCAAACTATTTATTTTACATCTCAGATTCACACAAAGGGAATACATCTTTCAGATGTTGGTGAACGGTTGAACACAAAAATCATTGAACCAGTCTAACATGTTTTTTTCTTTATGGTACCGTCCCCTTCTGCACCTGAAGACAGTAACCGAGGAAGGGAGGTGGTGTTGTGTGTGCGTGTGTGTGTGTGTGTGTGTGTGTGTGTGTGTGTGTGTGTGTGTGTGTGTGTGTGTGTGTGTGTGTGTGGAGGGGGGGGGTAGGAGTGAGGACGTCTAGTGGCCACTTTCTGCCTCTTCAGCGACTTCCCACCAAGTGACGGAGCAGATGACAACCATGAGGAGAGAGGAAAGATTAAAGGCTCAGAAAGAGAGAGAGAGAGAGGAAGAAAGAGAGAAAGGGGGGGATCGATCCGCATGCTCGCTGTGCTCTGGTCCTCTCTCACGCCACGGGGAGGGGGGGACGATAGACGAAGAGAAAAGACAGAACCACCTGTTTGACGCCTATAAATCATGTGAGTGTGTGTGTGTGTGTGTGTGTGTGTGTGTGTGTGTGTGTGTGTGTGTGTGTGAGCGTGTGAGTGTAAATCACCCTCTCGGCCTAATTGGTGGCTGATAATGCTCTCATTTCCTGTGGAGGAGGTCCATAAGTCACTGGAGGGCCTGCTGGGGAACGCTGCTGGACCCCAAACCACTTCCCACTCGTCCTAATTCATACCAAGCCTCTTAAAGTCGGACTCTCTTTTTTTTTTTTTTTTTTGGGGGGGGGGGGGGGGGTATGGCACTTTGCCGGCAGTTTCAAGTGCAACCCCGCGCGTGCGTGCGCGTGCGCGTGTCTGCGTTTCGCTCCGTGTCCGCCGCCTCCCCCTGAGCTGCGAGGTAATCACAGGAATAAGATGCAGCTGCTAGCTCATTAGCAGCCCTATTATTCATCAATTAACGGTATTAAAACGTCTAATAGACCCCCCCTCTCTCCTCCACCAGGTCCCCGCTCCTCGTGGTCTCTCCCGTTGTTCTTCTTCTTCTTCTTCTTCTTCTTCTTCTTCTTCTTCTTCTTCTTCTTCTTCTTCTTCTTCTTCTTCTTCTTCTTCTTCTTCTTCTTCTTCTTCTTCTCTCCCCCCCCCCAACATGAAAAGAACAGCACACATCAAACGAGGCCTGGTTTCAATGTGTTGGGGATTTGCAGGTGTTAGAATCACAACGCGTGCACGCGCGCGCCCGCGCGGGGGAATCTGCTCGTCGCCGGTCGCGCTCCGGCCCCGGCGTGACACGCGCAGCCGCAGTCCCGCGATATCCCCCCCCCCCCCCCCCTCATTAGAGGAGCGCGGGGCTGTGCGCTCCCTAATTAGGTCCCCCGTCTGAAACTTTCCGTCTTCTCCCCCCTCGTCCCCTCCCCCTCCCTCCCTCCCTCCTCCCCCTCCACGTCCCTTCATCACAGGGAAGAAGAATGCTGACATTTATGGAAGGAAGTTTTAATCAACTGGATGTGGAGCGGGATGTAAGGGGGAAAGTTTTGGTAACAGTTTGTGTCTGTGATGTGCGCACGCGCAGGAAACGCATTCCTTTCATCCTAAAAGAGATTGAGCGCCCCGGCCTCCGTCGCGTCCACAGATTGAAATCTCTGTGTGTCTGAGAGCTGCAGACATCCCATCATTTTTTTTCCCCCTCTTGTTTTACTTTGTATTCTTATAAAAAAAAAAAAGTATACTTGTGCTTTAAATTGAAAAATACAGCCACCAGACGCGGTGCATATTAATGCGGTTACATCGCGGTGACCAATATTCAGCGGGCGACAATAATATCTATCAAAAGTTTTTAATTGTGTTCCGTTTGAGAAGCAGATATATTAAACACCCAGTAATATATGCGAGCGGCGAGATGTGGAAAAATGTCCGTCCCCGCAAATGCGATGATTATCATTATGCATATTCAAACGTCCCGACGACGCACCTTAGTTAAACATTAATGCCGAAATTTAGATACAATCAGTTTAATGTGTCCGGGAAAAGGAGCATTATTCCTCATTTCGTTCTCATTATTTTCAAATAAACAGGAGAGAAAAGGGGCCCGAGAAGACATGATGAATATGTAGGAGCTCTCGGAGATATTAGCGCGGTTTAAACTACATCCTCTGATTACTTTTTCTAGTTTTAAATACTTGATGTTCCAGTTGTACTATGACCTTAAACTAGATTTTATTGGAGCACAATATCCATACCATTAAGGGGGTCCTTCATCATCCTGAGAGGGACATCGGCTCCCCAGATTCCTTTAGTGGAGTCTTTGCACATTAAATTGCATTAATATTTCTATTTGTGGCACCGCATGCGCGTGTAACGCAATACACGGCGCTTGTATCGTATCGCGCTAAAAACAAATATTTTCTCTTGGGATATTTGATGCTAAAGTATAAATTTTAACCGAATTAATTTCTGGAACACAGTTGCAGACACATATGTGTATATATATATATATACATGTGTAGAAGAAAGAAAGAGGGAATGGACCTTTGGGTTTTCATGAGGAAATGATTTCCTTTATCAAAGCAGCATTAAAGTGATCAGTCGTGTATCGGCATGGCGACGGCTCTCCCACTCTCCTCACTCTCTCTCTCTCCCCTTCACACAGGGCGAGTGATGCTTCCTGACAAGTAAATCACAAAAGAGGTGGCATACACCCCCCCCTCTCCCCCCCCTCCCCCCTATGCGGCTGAGGAGCCAGCATCCTTCATTTCCACCTTCTCCCCTTCACTCCTTCCCTTTCTTCTTCCTCTCCTCTCCTCTCCTGATTAAATCCCGCCGCTCCCCACAGGATTATTAGGATTCTAATTCGATCTGAGTTTCAGGAACTTGTTTGCTTGGTTACCTGTCACGCCGTATCAGCTTGTCATATTAGTGGTGATCGTTGGCTCCACCTAATCGGCTTTAAACAATTTCATTGGGTGCCGGTCTATAAATCATTCCGTAATGGGATTGACACGCGCGGGCTTAGCTAGGTAAACAAATCAGCTTTGTTTTATGTTAGGCAGCAATGAACTTGGCTTTATCAACTTCCCATCGATTCACACGCGCCGCAAGGTCAAAGTCTGTCCGGCGGCTCATCAGCGGGAGTAGGGGTCAGCGCTCGGCAATTAGAATATGTATCAGAGAGGAGCAGAGCAGCTCGCCGCCCAGCGTTAATCCATTTATTATCAAAGTCCGGGCATTTCAAAGTAAAGCGTAACGGGCGTCGGAGAGGAGGAGGAGTGTGTGTGTGTGTGTGTGTGTGTGTGTGTGCTCCCCTTGAAAGAGAAAATAAAATGAGTCCGTAGTTTATTGACGGGGAAGTCCCGGAAGCGTCATTAACTTTCAAGACTAATTTCAAAACGTGTTTGATTTACAGGTGGAGGAGTTGGAGGGACAAGTGAAGAGTTTCAGGGGGGGGGGGGTTGAAGACATAGTAGTCAAAATGACATGTTTAGAAAAAGCTGACACACAGAACACTAATGGTCCTTAAAAAGGTGTTGTGGTTTTACAAAGAACCATCACCTACTGAAGAAACATTTTGGAAACATTAAAGAACCATTTTTTTTAAGGTTCTTTGGAGACACCTTTATAGGTTCTTTGACCTAGGTTTTAATGCAGTTTTTCAATTCAGTTTATTTGTATAGCCCATTTTCACAAATTATGAATTTGTCTCAGAGGGCTTTACAATCTGCACACATAGACATTCCTGACCTTTGACCTCACATCAGACCAGGAAAAACTCCCAAATAACCCTTCAGGGGGAAAAAAGGGAAGAAACCTTCAGGAGAGAACAGAGGAGGATCCCTCTCCAGGATGGACAGATGGAATAGATGTAATGTGACCAGAAGGAAACAGAGTTAAAACACAAAAAAATAATATGACAGAGTGTATGAATAGTTGGTAGTCGGGATATTCCACGATCCAGACCTCCACGATCCATCAGGCAGATGGAGGTAGAGAGGAGGAGTGGGCGGAGTCTCAACAGGGCAATGGCATAGTTGGACATTGTTTCTCAAAGAACCCAGGTTCTTTGTGGAACCAGAAATGGTTCTTCTATGGCATCACTCTGAAGAACCATTTTCAGGTTCCAGATGGCACCTTAACCTTTCTGTGTGTGTGTGTGTGATTCAGATCAAAGGCACCGCGGCCTCCACTGCCCTGTTTTGCAAAGAGCTTGAACCGATGTGAGGAAGTGAGCATGTCGTGCAGCAGCGGCTCGTACCTGTCCGACCTGCCTTCACACGACAATGGATGCGCACGTTGAATCAACTAAAAGGCGACGTCATATATGTGCCTGTATTCAGTCCAGCATTAATACACACTATCACGTAGGACGTCTCCATGTTATTTAGTTAAAAAACAATCCTGACAATCCTCCTTCCTTTTGAATGAGAACGCCGGTTCCACTCACCAAACCTCCGTATGGAAAACTTTAAGGAAATTTCAAGTTGTACATTTTTTAATTGTCGGACAAATATCCCTCTTCTGGTGTAACCGTTTAGCTCCACACCTTGCTTCTTGTATTAGTTGTTTTCATCCTGTCTCTCTAACTATCATGTCATTCCAGATCCTTCTTCCCATCTCTCAGTCCACCTCCCTTCAGCTGCCTCTGATCACCTCGTTAGTCCCTCATTACCGTCACCTGGTCCTCACGCCCTTCTCACCTGTTGCCCATCCCCTCGTTAGTCCCTGTCTACTCAGGTTCCCTGTCTTGTCCTCTGACAGGTTGTCTGTGTTTCTCAGACTGAGCCCTTGAGCGTTCCACAGTGTGTTTGTTTATTTGGTCTGGTCCGCTCCTGACAATCCTTTCAGTAAAGGGTCTTCATCAGCGTTATCTGTCTCCTGAGTCGTGCATTTGGGTCCAGAGCACAGATCTGCGTGTGAATTGTGGGTGAATGGTGGGTTTGGTATAGATATGATGCATGGTTCATCACAGCAAGAGCCAAACAGCAGGCCGACCAGAACAAGGATCCAGAACGAGGATCCAGGACAAGGATCCAGGACCAGGATCCAGGACCAGGATCCAGAAGGAGGCTCGAGGGCCTGTGCCCACAATGTGAGATTCGACAGAACCACGCCGACACGTTCAACCATCTCTCTCTCTCGTTGAGTGCGTGAGGATCTGGACTCTTTGCATCGCCTGGATGAAAGTATCTTCCCCTCACAAATACAAAAGGTCAAAGGTCAGGGATGTCGCAGTGTCCAGATCGTACAGCCCTCCGAGGCAAATTTGTGATTTTGGGCAGTACGAAATAAACTGAATTGAATTTAAATTGCAAATTACATTATTATTGAAAACATTCATGAAATATGATTATTATTAATTAATATTATTAATATAATATTATAATTGTATTACAATTGAGGAGATATGTTGTGTAAACATTGATGATTGGAAGTCCGAGATGTCAAGTGTACTACACTGTATAGTGTATTCCTGGGTTTTCTTGAAATAATGTACACAAACAATATTGAAGTTCCAATTTTCAATTTTAGGAGGAATAGATTATATCAGATTATAGGCCAAAGGTTATACGTGCAAATATCAATGAGTAAAATAATTCCTTAAAGGTCCAATTAAGAAAGGAAAATCAAAACAAAGTTCAGGACAGGTGACAGGAGGGGTCAAAGGAAAAGGTCACAGATGAGTCACAAGTGTGCAGGAGACCACACGGCCTGCCGAGCCTTTAGATGCATTGATGGTTGTTTTCCTGGCCGGTGTGTCGGGTGACGAATGGTAATCTGCTGCAACGTATACGGTGAAGTACGCTGTATGAACGGATCCATGCTGGAACACAGTCTAATAATCAATACCCTAAAGCATGGACTTGACATTGGGGATTTTCTTTTGTGCTGCAGACAATCACAGATCCTATCAAATACTACTGAGAGACTAACACTGCCCGTCCCTCATCAATAAAGGCCAATTAGACACTTTGTTTTGACTCCTCCCCCTGAAGCCGACAGGAAGAGAGAGCGAGAGGCAGAAGGAGAGCGAACAGGAACAAATAGCAGAGAGCTGACCTGTTCAGCGGCGTGTCATGGGATCTTTTCACACCAATACATCTCCCTAATGCGAGCAATTTCCTGCAGCTTTTCACCCTGAGAGGGGATTTGACCTCTGTGGGCAACACTTAGGGAGAATTCCAATGTTTGCCAATAAGGAGGAATTAAGTCAGCCGGACACCGCAGGAGAGAGCGCTCCCTTTTGTGATTAACAGCCATACGGATACCAGCGTGTGGATGAAGTGTGTCTTTTAGAAGTGCATATATATATATATATATATATATATATATATATATATATATATATATATATATATATATATATATATACATACAGTTATAGTATAAAGTTATGATAGTCTGTCAGTTTAAAAGCTGCTTTATATATGACATGATATTAATATATATCATTAAAGAAAATATATATATAAATACAGTTATAGTATAAAGTTATGATGAACTGTATACAGTTATGATAGTCTATATATATATATATATATATATATATATATATATATATATATATATAATTACATCAGCATAAAAGCCTGAATCTATGGTGAGTTTTCACAGTTGCATGATCTTAGCCAGGTGGATAGTGGCAGCTAACACCTAACATCTATCTATCTATCTATATATATATATATATCTATATATATATATATATATATAGATATATATCTGCCAAAGTGGTTGACAGGGCATCTGGAGTAAATACAGACACGTCAGGATCTGTGCGTTGATGTTTTTTCGGGAAGGTCTTTTTTGTTGTCTTGATTATTTCGCGGCATATTTCGGAGGTTGAAACTTTTCACCACTTCAAAAAAACAACCTTCCCCAAATCACAGCTGGCGTGTCGGGGGTAATCTTTTCAATTACCCCGCGCCTCTGTGTTACGAGTGTGATGGGCTCGTAGCCCTCTGATTCCACCTGAAACGCCTGTGTGTGTGTGTGTGTGCAGTTGTTGACAATGAGAGGTAAACAACAAGAAGATGGTGGAGGAGGGGGGGGGGGGACTCACCAAATCCTCCAGAGGCCTATAGAGGGGAAGCCACACAGCCCAAACTCCTTTTCACTCCTCAGCTGTGATGCGGCAGCTGCTTTTAAGGCTGTGCTCAGGAGAGACTGACAGCAATTACAGCTCTCTCTTTCTCTCTTTTTCTCTCTCTCTCAGCGAGGAGAGAGCCACTCGATGGGAAACCACCAGAAAGGAATGAAACCCTCCTCCTCCTCCTCCTCCTCCTCCTCCTCCTCCTCCATCTTCTCAGAAAGAGACATTTACCTGCAGCTCCGGGTGCGGCGGTGATTGTTTACCCTGAGTGATGTGCTATTATGACAGTTCAACAAATCAATGTTACACAGCTTCTTCACGGCAAATGGTGGAATTTCAGAGTAATCCCATGTAAATTATTTATTAATCCTCTTTCAGGGCGGGGGGGGGGGGGGGGGTGACGTTGCAACAGACAGGCAAGCGGCGCGTCTCGTACACACTCCAAGTTGACAGTCGCTCCGCCGCGCCCCAAATTGTTTGACAGCCGGCGCTCGACTCTGGATCCGCCGCGGCTGACGTGAGATCTGAGTTGCCGTGTGTCTCCCTCGCACATCAGCTGCCTTTTTTTGCCGGACCGCCTGGCAATAAAGCACGGACGCAAAAAAAAGAAAGAAAGAAAGAAGCAATTTCACCCATTGAATGTTTAATCTATCCGCTCCACGTGCGATCGGCGTCTCGAAAACACGCGGCGGGTCATTTTCCCTCTTTAGCGTCGTTCGCCGTGCGCCTTTTTTCGCAATCTCGGAGATGATTCCTTCGGCTCTTTTTATCGGTCGGAGAAGGTTGAGGGTCCGTGTGAGGAAACCCGGCGAGTGAAAACACATAACAATGACTCGCTGACAGCTCATAACCCGTTTGAAACTAGAAATGGATCCATGGCAACCGCTGAGGTGTGTTTGCCTCCATTTCCCTCCACTTTCCCTCCTCCTCCTCCTCCTCCTCCTCCTCCTCCTCCTCCTCCTCCTCCTCCTCCCCTCCCCCGTGGTGGTCAGTGCAAGGATCACGAGGTGAAGCAGAATCAGAGTGGTACACATATTACTCTCTGTCTCGCCCCATTCTGCTCTCCCGGTGGTTGACAGGGCCTGTCTGGCCTAACCTGGGTGGAAAGTGACTCTAATTGTCATCTCCACAGACAAGGTTCTGCTGCCATCCGGGAGGCACGGGCGCAATATACTTAGCTACTTTATCATATGGACAGAAGCCCCGAGCAGCGAGGCACCTTATTGGCACGGACTCTTATGCAAAGATGGACTTTTTTTGAATTGGCAGGTCATGTCAGCCGCTGCTTAGCATGCATACGTAATGAGAAGGAAAGCTTTTTGGGCTGAGGCGCGAGCCTCTGACAGCTCGGGTTTGGGAGTTCAAGGGAATGTATATATTCCCCGCCTCATCTCCTCCTGGACGCGGGCCTGTTATGGATGATCGTGTTAGCCCGGAGTCGAGCGTTTTACCGGATGTTCAGTGCTCGATGGCATTAGCTTGAGGCCGGCGCTGCGTCGTCTGAACGCCCCGCCTAATGGGAGCTCTCATGGCTGAATGTTTGTGTTGTCGGAGATGAGAAGGACAATCTGGGCAACGTGGGTCAGAAACATGTCCAGATCCCTTTTGTATGGGGACCAGATTTGAGTTTGTGAAAGGGAGGACAGGGGGGGGGGGGTGTAGTGTATAGCATGCCGCACAAACAACAATGCAACTAGAGGTGCTCCGGGTTGCCAGGTTGGAGACGGTGCAGTATCGTACCAAAGGCTAAAGAAATGTCGTATTTGGAGGGTAATTATCGTGTATCTGGCAACCCTGAGATCGGTCGACCAATGACTGCTCTCTATACCGTCAGACCTCCCGCCAGAGCTCAGGAGATACCATTTCCACAACTTGTAAGGAGTAAATAGTAGTTTGTGAAAACCCAGAGAAACAAAAATATCCGACGGAGCAAAATCCCGGAAGTTTTTGGAATCCCTGCCGGACGCATCTTTTAGGTCTCAAAAAGAGGACATGTCCGGTCTGGTCAGCCTGTCTTTTATTGATTTGAGGCTTTGAGCTAAATGCTAACGTCTGCGTGCTAACGTCTGCGTGCTAACATGTGCGCATTGACGTCTGGTGTTGCCGTGGTGATGTAGCGGGGTAGGTCACCGTGTTGGTTTAGCACATCACATGTGCGTGACCTTTAATACTTTGGAGCAAAATGAAATGAGCTAACGGTGCTAGAAAAAAAAGAAACCGAGTCGGCGGCTAGCAGCTAACAGCTAACAGCTAACAACGCTAACCGCCGTACGAGTGCAGAGCGGGGCGCGGAGGGAGATGTGAGGTAGACTTTACGACGCCGTGTCTCTACGTAACCGTTGTTTGCTCTGGCTATCGCACACAGAACCTTCACGTTATTCCTCTCCAGGCATTTGGCCGTAAGCCGTACCTCGTCCTCTGGGGACCGTGAGTACGTGGACGGGCTGACGGCGACGGCCCCTCGAGCCGCGCGGCCGAAAACAGCTTCGGATTAAAAACACTTTTGTCATGTAGTAAAACCGACACGATGAAGTATGATCACATTTGTTCTAGCACCAAAAACACCTTTCGACTAGAACTCGTTTCCTGGATTTTTTTTTCTTCTTCCCCCCCCACACACTCTCGTCTTCAGATTTCAGCTGTTACCCCCCCTCCCCCCCCCCCCCCCCCCCACACTAAAGGTGAAATTACCCTGCTTTTGAATGAGGCACAGTCAGCCTTTGAATGCGAGCCTGCGAATGCCCGTGGGCCCATAAATGTGCTCCGAGAGGGAAAGAGAAAGTTAAGCTGTCCTATTGAATTGATTGAGCGTTCATGAAACTAAAGCGCCCTCCCTCCCCCCGGCATGTGGAAATGACTTCCAGACATCTCCAAACGTCCCGCGTGGAACACACAGCCGTGAGGATCCCTGCCTCACCGTCAGGTGCTGAGCTGTTGCCCCGCAGGCACAATTCAACTGTTACATCTCCTGAGTGGAGCGGGAGGGGTTCTTTTCCTTCTTTTTACCACTTACACATGCATGATTTTTTCGACTTTATTGAAACAATCGCGCAATTATTACACGCGGCTTCGTATTTTGTGATCGCGCTCGGCTCAACGGGTTAGCGTGTGAGAGGGCCGACGGGGCGAGAAAACCATTCCTCGTTATTCAGTCGGCGTTTAGGAATGTTACAGGCGAACACTTTATTGACTTATTCCACTTTCATGTGGCTTTCTCCGTTCCACTTTTATGCGTCTAATCAAAACGCTTATGACTTTTGCCTGACGACAGAACACAATCCGAGGGGGGGATCTCGTTTAAAGTGGCCGTCTGTACGCCGTCAGAACTCAAAGGTGCAATATGGAAAGCAATTTTCTATGTGTTTAGGAGACAGTCAAACAATCTCTGGGAGAAGAACTCATCAACATGCAAGCGGCGCAATCAATAAGCAGCGGGAGAAGCTGGGCGATCGGGCTGAAATGATGAGTTACACCAATTCTTCTATCTGCCCCGTATACGTATGTGTGTGTGTGTGTGTGTGTGTGTGTGTGTGTGTGTGCTACTCGTCGTTAAGTGAGTGCACGCCGTGTGTGTGTGTCATCACGGCGCATTATATCAGCACAGAGCGCCCCCCGTGCCCCGGCAGACGACACCATGTCCCTCCATTAGAGCGCGAGTCGTGTTCCACCCGAGGTCACGGTCGCAACCCGGCGAACAACAACCGCTCCGACAGCCGGGAGACCTAATCATTATTTGGCGGTGGTAGCGAAAAAGAAAAAAAAAACATGTCAGGGCGAAGCCCGCCCCACCCCCACCCCCCACCCCCCCGACATCCTGCTTTCCTAGTCACATTTTAATCATCCGCAATTAGTTTTGTTTTAATAACACTCACAATTAAAGGTCCTCCCGTTTGCATAATTCATGACACAGCAGCGCCGATGTCAGAAATCAAAATGCAACAAATTAGAAATAACAAGTTTGAGACGAGTGTGATTCAATTAAGATCCGGGGGAAACGTTGGGCCATGCATAATTGAGGGGCCGGCGAGGCAAGACTCATGTCAGGCCTGTCAGCCCGGCTGCCGCTATTGGATCTGGCCTGTCACACACACTCAGATCAGCCCTGTCAAAATTACAGGTTACATTGATTTCTTGCTTTTGTTTGCGAGTGTGCGGGCGCGCTAATGGGTGTGTGTGTGTGTGTGGGGGGTGCGTGTCCTTCTCGACACTCGGAGGCTGTGTGTGTGTGTGTGTGTGTGTGTGTGTGTGTGTGTGTGTGTGTGTGTGTGTGTGTGTGTGTGTGTAGGTGTGCATATAATAAGTGATTGTGCCGTATGTGGGTGCACTCACATGTGGCAGCGCTGGAGGAGCAGGATGTAAATCAGGTGTGGGAGACGGTGCAGGGGAGAGAGAGAGGGAGGGAGGGAGGGAGAGGGTGGGAGAGAGAGAGAGACAGGGAGAGAGAGAGAGAGAGGGAGGGGGAGAGAGAGAGAGAGAGGGAGAGAGAGAGAGAGAGGGAGGGAGAGAGAGACAGGGAGAGAGAGAGAGAGGGAGGGGGAGAGAGAGAGAGAGAGGGAGGGAGAGAGAGAGAGAGAGAGGGGAGGGAGAGGGTGGAGAGAGAGAGAGAGAGAGAGAGAGAGAGAGAGAGAGGAGGGGAGAGAGAGAGAGGGGAGGAGGAGAGAGAGAGAGGGAGGAGAGGAGGAGAGAGAGAGAGAGAGAGAGGAGGGAGGGAGGTAGAGAGACAGGAGAGAGGGAGAGAGAGAGAGGGGAGGAGAGAGAGAGAGGGGAGAGAGAGGAGGGAGGGAGAGAGAGAGAGGGAGAGAGAGAGGAGGAGGGAGATAAAGAGAGAGAGAGGAGGAGGGAGATAGAGAGAGGAGGAGGAGGAGAGAGACAGGAGAGAGAGGGAGAGAGAGAGGAGAGAGAGAGGGAGGAGAGAGAGAGAGGAGAGAGAGAGAGATTTTTTGATTTTGAAAAACACTTTATTTACATTTTCTTATCTCTTACAACGTTTCTTTAAAAATAAAGTGTTTTTAAAAAATCAGGTTGTTTAAAATCAAATTCACACAAAAACAACAATACTAAAACAAAAAATAAAACATGTTTTAACGAATAAAAGGTGGCGCAAATACCAGCTCCTCCTCCACCACCGAGCAAACAATACCATTAAAACACCACCTCTGTTTAAAAGCATCCAGGTCTCCAATGTGTTTGTAAACCTGAACTCCAGCCAGAGTCTGGCTCTGATGTTACAGAGCCACACTGCCCGCCTCCGTCCCTCTCTGTTTTCCAACCGGGATTTTCTTGTCAGATAAATTGCCATCTTGGCTTCTCCGGATAGGAAGTTTAGGAGCTGCCACTTTTCTTTTTCTGTCTTCTTGTAGGCAGCTCCATGATAAAAACCTTCTCCGTAAAAATGACGTTAAAAAGACTAAAAACCAATGTTAAAAGAGAGAAGAAACTCAAAAGTCTCTTACACTCATTAAAAACATGGTAAATAGTCTCCCGGAGGTCACAGAAAGGGCACTGGCTCAGGACAGCGGGATTGATCACTGAGATAAAAGCATTGCACGCGACAGCACCGTGTAAAATACGCCACTGGAGGTCAGCGGTCCTTTTTTTTAGGGGAGGCTTGTATAGGACCCCCCACTGTGGGCCAGGTCCTCCTGGACCAAGTCTCTTCGACCACACAGTGGGCGGCCTGTCGCACAGTCCGGACCTGTTGATGCTTTTTAAAATGCTAAAATACAGAGTCTTCTTCTCTGCCTTTGCCAGTGTCGATGTTTCCGGGTGGGTTGTTTTAGCAGGGGCGGTGAGCCCCCTAGCCCCTGAGGGAGATGTCTGGGAAGGGGTCTGCAGGGTCCGGCTCGGTCTTCTTTGGCTGTAGTCGTTGAGGAGGCTCCTCTCCGCCCGGTCAGCCTCTGCCTCCACAGCTCCAGGAGCCTCCTCGCCACCCGTCCGGAATGCAGGCCCAGCAGGAGCCCAGGGCCTGGGGGTCACTCAGCGTCGGCCCCTGCCTCCACCAGGTGCTGCAGGCAGAGTCCAGGGTGGCGCTGCTTTATGTCCATGTTTGATCTGTGTATTAAAGGTCTCTCAACAACCAGAACAGAGATTTAGACTGTGGGCACCTTTCATGATTTAAAAGGGCCCACGATTTAAAAACACCCTGATAAAAAAGGAGGCAGCCCACTTAACTTTAAAATGTTGGAGTCTATTAAAACAGAGCAGTATCCAGCCCCAGGTGGTCAGCACGTCTGAGGATGCAGCTGGCCACGCCTCGCCACACTAAAACCCCAGGACACGTTAAAACCTCTGAATAAACTGTAATCTAAAAGTGGCTGTCCTGGCCAGGTGGACAAGGCCCTGCCCCCCTCTCTCTGGCTAAAAACAGCACCCCTGTGGCACCCAGTGTAGACCCTCCCAAAAGAAGTCCACCATCTTCCTTTGAATGTTGGCTAAGAAACCTGAGGGAGGGTCTAAACTGCCACAGTTGGGATGCGATAAGATTGTTTAAAACCAGCACTCTACCTTAAAAGACATCTGGGGGAGCAGCCACTTCCACTTGGAAAGCTTCCCTTCTATCTTTTCTGTGACGCCCTCCCAGTTCTTCTGGACCATGTTTTTTTCCGAGATATATTCCTAAATACTTAAAACCGTCCTTCTGCCACACCAGGTTCTGGGAAGAACCGGCGCCACTCCCCCACAGCGAGGGCTCCGCTTTTCCTCCAGTTCACCCTCGCTGCCGATGCCGTGCTAAAACCCTGTACAATGTGGTTTAAAAGGTCTACATCTTTCTGGCTACTAATAAAAACGACAATCGATAAAATCATCTTCCTATTAAAACCAGGTAAAACCAGACCATGAAGGCTAGAGCGTATCTTGATGAGGAGGGGAGGGAGAGGAGCATCCGACAGAGCACAGCCCTGCGGACCCTCTACCCACTCTAAAAGGAGCACACAGCCTGCCGTTTATCTTCAGCACACTCTCAACATCACTGTACATCACCTTGATCTTGGCTATGAAACCAGCGCTGAACCCAAACTTCCCCAGAACTTTCCAGAGGAAGCCGTGCTCAACGCGGTCAAAAGCCTTTTCCTGGTCTAGAGAAATCAGACCAGTGTCAATACCCAATGAGCTGGAGACCTCCAAACGTCCCGAATGAGGTGGACGTTGTCCACCATGGACCTGCCGGGACGCAGTAGGTCTGGTCGGTGGAGGACCTGCTCCATAGCTCCCCTCAGCCTGGAGGCGAGGACCTTGGACAGAAGCTTGTAATCCACACACAGCAAAGACACAGGGCGCCAGTTACCGATGTCCTGCGGGTTCCCTTTCTTAGGCAGTAACGTCAGTACTGCCGACATCGGCATGGAACCAGCGGCCAGACTCTCATTAAAGACCTCCAGGATGTCCCTCCGAGGACATCCCAGTAGGCCTTATAAAACTCAGCGGGAGGCCGTCGATCCTGGGCACGGCCTCCTGCATTCCTGCAGGGCAGCTTTCAGCTCTTGGGGGTTATGGGTCTGTCGAGCTCCTCATTGGTCTCCTCGAGACCTGAGGCAGCTCCCCACAGAGCCCTCCGTCGACACTTCCCCCTATACTCACTGGTATACAGGGAGGTAAAACCCCACACGGATCTGGCTTGGCTCCACCACCGCTGCCCTGCGTCGGTCAGCAGTGAGTGGATCACTCGCCCTGCCCCCTCTTCTCCAGGCCGAAGAAGAAGCTAGAGGAGTGTCCATCTCTGATGGTCTGGAACCGGACCTGACCAGTGCCTTGTACTCTCACCTCGAACAGGTCGGCGAGACGCCTTTTTTCCTTTTGAGGACTTCAACATGTCCTCGATCTCCTGTGGACTCACTCAAACTTTCTAGGTCCACTATTTCAGTCTCCAGGTCCTTCATAGATCTGGTGACGTCTCTAGTGACGTTGAAAGTGTGCTGCTGACAAAGAAGTCTAATTTCAGTCTTACCATGGTCCCACCACTGCCTAAGATTGTTAAAATCACTCTTCCTCAGCCTAAAAACACTCCAAAAATAAAAAAGCACCTCCCTAAAATTCCTATCGAAAGTTAAAACTGAATTAAAATGCCAATACGCGCTCCTGGGTAAAAAATTCCTAATAAAAACATGACATAAAACCAAAGAATGATCAGTAAAACCAGCCGGAACAATGCTGCACATTTTAAAAATACTAAAATGGTGCTTAAAAACATACATACGGTCTAACCTGGCTGAGGAGATTCTTCCCTCCCTAAGGTGGGACCATGTGTACTGTCGGCAGTCCGGATGCATCCTTCTCCACACGTCCACCAGGCCATGAGAATGGACCAGCCTCCTCAGAACCTGCTGTGAAGCTGGATGTGGCTCTGTGTGGTTTCTGTCTTTAAAATCATCCTCTGTGCAGTTAAAATCCCCCCCCAAGAATAAAAAATCCTCCGAGGCACAGTCATTTAAAACATCATTAATTTTAGATAAAAATAGCTTCCTCTCTGTTCCGATTGTTGGAGCATAAACATTTATTAAAACAACAGTAAAAAGGTCGAACCGTGCTTTCACTAGGAACAGCCTCCCCTCAACGATGTGTTTGACCTCCAGTGACTTGGGACTGAAGGCCCTGGAGAAGAGGAAGCCCACTCCTCCGCTGAGGTTGGTGTTGTGGCTCAGGAGGACTTCCCCACTCCCTCCTCCAGTCCGCCTCGTTGGTGCTGTCGCTGTGCGTCTCTTGTAAGAAGAGAACATCATTGGCTTTCATCTTGTTAAATTCATAAATAGATGTTCTCTTCTTACAATCCCTCGCTCCATTTACGTTTAAAACTCCGACTCTGAATGTGCTCATTAAAAGAAAAGAGTTTAAAAAACAAATAAAACTTAAAACAACAAATCAATTAAAGACACATTGGAGCTCTCCACCTCCTGCTGGATGCAAAGCTTGACTTTTAATAAAATCTTTTAATTCTAAAATCTCCTGCATATCTAAATGTTTTTTGCCATGTGATAGCGGCAGGAGTAGTCAACGAGGTCAGGAAGAACTCCTGACCTCTACATCTCTTTTATTTTTTGTTTTATATAAAAACAGGCTGATCTCGTCAGCTGTATATAAAACTTTTTTTTTTTTCTTGACTGTTTAAAACCAGAGGAGGGTCGCCGTCCACTGACCCCTCCTCACCCCCGTTTCCCCACCTGCCTTGCCCCCTCACTCCTCCCTCCACCCTGCTGGCTTTGGCCTCGCCGTCACTCTCACCGCTTTTTTTTTCTTTTTTTTTTCTGCACCCCTTCCTCCTCATCCATCTCCACCTGCTCAGCCCCCCTCACCTGTACCGTCTTCTCCGCCCCTATGACTCCATCCACCTGCCCTACTACCTCCATGGGCTTTACACCACTTTTTCTTTGTCCTTTTATTTTTTTTTCTCCTCCTCATCAATTTCCACCCCACTCGACCTCCACTTCTAACCCCGTACCACCATCACCCCGCCCCCATAGCACCATCAACACTAGTTTTTTTGTTTTTAATCTGTGTCCTTTTTTTCTCTTTTCTTTCTTGTCCTCTTTCCTCCATCCTCTCCACCTTTCACCTCCCCCACCACACTGCTTTTGGCAGCTTCACTCCCCACAACTTTTTTTGGTCTGTTTTTCTTTTTTTTTCTTACCCTCATCACTTCCCACCCCACCCACCGCCTGCCTCTCTGCCCTGCCCAGCTACACCACCACCACCATCACCAACACTCACCTCATTCACACTCTCATCCACACTCACCACCTGTGGGTCGGGTACAGCAGCAGTGATGCCGCTGGCCGATCCGTTGGGATCGGATCAGCAGCAGCGGCGCGCCGTCCCGACCACGCCCGCTCTGGCCACGCCCCCTCTCAGCGACGCGCCGTCGCGATTCCGGCAGCAGCGAGCGCCTGACGGACCCGGCGTCCGCACCAGCTGCCGTTGGCTCGCCCGCTTCGAGCAGACCCTGCGGTGTGCCCCTCCTCCGAAGCACTTCATCGCCGATGAAGATGCAAAGATGTCATCCCAATCATCTACTCGACCCGAAGGCGCAGGTTGAGCTCCTGGCTCCGGTCCTTGAGTATCATGTAAACCGTCCTGCGGTAACTCAGGATGTGCTTCATCAAGCTCCTTGAAGCCCGAAGCCATCTCCTGATCGGGAGACCAGCTTGCGTGCGGAGAGCTCTCTGCTCAGGTACTCATCGGTGATGAACGGAGGGACGTTTGACACGAGGACGCGGACCGACGGCTGCTCCAGCGGAACACCTGCACAAACAAATCTCCCCGAGAGACCCTCCTCTACCACCTGGTTCACCTTGGACACCTGGTCCAGGAAGATCACGACCGAGCCGTTCATCTTGGCCGGTCTTCACGCTGCCGAACCCGACCTTCTTCCCGACTGCCCGGGCCAACTCCTCCACGCTACACGGGTGTCACCGCGATCTTCATGCCGTGATTCCTCGTGTAGGTGAGCGGCGGCACCGCGTCGATCATGACGCCGCGAGCACCCCGGAGAGACACCGGCAGGGGGAAGACACCCAGAGAAAAGAAACCCACTAAACACCAAACAAATGAAACTAAAGTGAACTAATAAACCACATTAAATAAATACATGTACCTATAAAGAAACGAACAGACAGAGACACATACACGCTCCTTCAGCCGCTCTCACGCACACACACAACCTGCCTCACTCACTCACAGCGCGAACTGAGAGAGAGGGAGAGGGAGAGAGAGAGGGAGAGAGAGGGAGGGAGGAGGGAGATAGAGAGAGAGATGCAGCCACACCTGGATCTCTCCAACTTTGCAGGCCGTTTTCGTGTTTCAGAGAATGCGTCAACATGAAGATGTCAATTCACGCGGACGCCGCGTTGCGTCCGTGTGCGTGTTGCACCCGTGTGCGTGTGCACGTGTGCGCTGTCCTTGATCTCCGGCTGCAGCGTGATGAGGCGGTGAAGGTGCCTCTCAGGGCCTCCGCACATGTCGGCTCTGTTAACCGCGATAAACACATCAGCTGCAATAACTAACAAATGGGCTGCGGCTCGGCGAGGCCCGGCTCTCGCTTTACAGTCAACGCTTCAGTATTTGGGGTTTTGTCGCGGTCTCAGTTTCTTGCAGTTATATTAAAAAGAAGAAGTTAACTTTGGTCATTTGGGTAAGATCAGAACAGATCCCCACCAGAGGACCGCCGACCTTCAAAGACTCCATCGGAGACGCTTCTTATTGCCCACAAAAGGATTTTCGTGCAAAAGGAAAAACCAACTAAGCGAGAGTGTCAGGCACTAAATGTGCCCTCTGTTATGAAACACTTACAGGGTTTTAATTATCACACGATTTCATGGCTCGTTGAAAGCGGAGGAAATGGAATAACTTCTTTACGAGTTTGCAAAAAAGCCCTAATGCTCATTTAATTAAACAATCGTAACCGCGTCTCATAAAGTGGCTCGGAGTTAATAAGATTTCCGAAAGCGAACCCACATTCACGCGGGAACGTCACGCTCCGCTCAGAACGGGCGAGCTGCGGGCGAACGGCGCTCCGACAGTCAGCGTCACATGTGAACCGTGTGTTGAGAGAGAGTCACGTTCAGACCCCGTTTACACGACGGGAAAACGCTTACACTTTACAGAAACGGAGGTTTTATCACGGAAAACGATCATTTCTAAAAACTCCGGCCAAAGTGGAGATTTCTGAAAACTCTGCGTTTCTCAATCAGTGTTCTTGTGCGTCCTTTCCTCTACTTGTGTCCTTTCCTCTACTTGCGTCCTTTCCTCTACTTGCGTCCTTTCCTCTACTTGCATCCTTTCCTCAACTTGTGTCCTTTCCTCTACTTGTGTCCTTTCCTCTACTTGTGTGTCCTTTCCTCTACTTGTGTACTTTCCTCTACTTGTGTCCTTTCCTCTACTTTTGTCCTTTCCTCTAATTGTGTCCTTTCCTCTACTTGTGCATCCTTTCCTCGACGTGTGTCCTTTCCTCTACGTGTGTCCTTTCCTCTACTTGTGCATCCTTTCCTCTACTTGTGTCCTTTCCTCGACGTGTGTCCTTTCCTCGACGTGTGTCCTTTCCTCGACGTGTGTCCTTTCCTCTACGTGTGTCCTTTCCTCTACTTGTGTCCTTTCCTCTACTTGTGCGTCCTTTCCTCTACGTGTGTCCTTTCCTCTACTTGTGTCCTTTCCTCGACGTGTGTCCTTTCCTCAACGTGTGTCCTTTCCTCTATGTGTGTCCTTTCCTCTACTTGTGCGTCCTTTCCTCTACGTGTGTCCTTTCCTCTACTTGTGCGTCCTTTCCTCTACGTGTGTCCTTTCCTCTACTTGTGTCCTTTCCTCTACTTGTGTCCTTTCCTATACGTGTGTCCTTTTCTCTACGTGTGTCCTTTCCTCTACTTGTGCGTCCTTTCCTCTACGTGTGTCCTTTCCTCTACTTGTGTCCTTTCCTCTCCTTTCCTCTACTTGTGTCCTTTCCTCTACTTGTGTTCTTTCCTCTACGTGTGTCCTTTCCTCTACGTGTGTCCTTTCCTCTACTTGTGTCCTTTCCTCTCCTTTCCTCTACTTGTGTCCTTTCCTCTACGTGTGTCCTTTCCTCTACTTGTGTCCTTTCCTCTACGTGTGTCCTTTCCTCTACGTGTGTCCTTTCCTCTACTTGTGTCCTTTCCTCTACTTGTGTCCTCGTGTCCTGTCTCCTCATCAGTCTCAGGTACACGTTCACATTCAAAGTTCTCTTCTCTCTCTTCACGGTCAAAACCCCCGGATGTGACTGGATCCTCCCACTTTACCCAGGATGCATCACAGGAGACTTGTGCGTACTCTGGCCAGCAGATATCCCAGAATGCATTTCACCAGCAACCGGAAATAATAGCGGAGGAGAAAATAAACAACTGACAGGTGTCTTTTTATAAATACTACTGTTGTTGAGTCTGGAATGTCATTTTAGGATGTTTTGTTTATTTGACTGTAAAAAATAATTGACAGTGAATAATTAGAATAAACTCAGGAGCAAGAACAGCTGATGTGATGACATCATCAAGTCAGCAGCTGGTCCCATCGCAGAAAGACCGTCCTCCCGTCCTCCGGAGTCTGGACTCCCAAGACCAGACTCCAAGAGAACACAAGTCTGTAGTCGTGTACTTTGAGTTGTCAAAACAGAGTTTTAGGTGGTCAAACGTCACAGTATGGACTAAAGATGCTTCACGTCATGTGAGCGTCCTATGAGGACGTATGCGGACGCCATATTTATGCGGGTTCACACAAACAGAAACTTTTTGGAAAACGACCTTGTGTGTACGACTTGATTTTTTTAAACGGAGGGGCAGAAATATTCGTGAATATGTGTGAATGTGGCCTCAGATTTTTCGGCCCCTCCATATTTTCCCCGCCTGACAACCGAAGGAATAAAAAACTACAAGAGCTTGTTCGTGGTAAAAAGTATTTTCATTATTATGATTATTCTTTAGATCTGCTCATGGCTGCGAGAGCAGGAAGGAAACACGTGATGGTGAACTACCCGACGCGGCCGCACTTCGCCTTCAGAATCAGTCGTTTCTGACTGATCACTAATGACCAGCAGCTCCCTGAAGCCCCGCCTCCATCTCTCCTGTGACCGGCTAATTGTAGCCAGACAGGCTCACCTCCCGGTGGCCCGTGGCCCGGCTGTAACCCTGGCACTTATCTTTCTCAAACGTGGGCTCTCGCTCCTCT
This sequence comes from Liparis tanakae, assembly GCA_036178185.1. Taxonomy (NCBI): domain Eukaryota; kingdom Metazoa; phylum Chordata; class Actinopteri; order Perciformes; family Liparidae; genus Liparis; species Liparis tanakae. The sequence continues at coordinate 5,502,278 of CM070107.1, forward strand.
CTTCTCTCGCTGTTTTATCAGCCTCCTTTAAAATTAGCCCACTCACTCTCTCTCTCTCTCTCTCTCTCTCTTTTGGCCTCCGCTCCTCCCATCATCTCGGCCACGACGACGTATGGGAAACTTTTTCATGGCTGATTGCTCCAATCAAAGGGAAGTTATGTAGCTGCCACTTAACCGCCATGACGCCGAGGCTCTCTCTCTCTCTCTCTCCCTCTCTCTCCCTCTCTCTCTCTCTCTCTCTCCTCTCTCTCCTCTATCTCTCTCCCTCTCTCTCTCTCTCCATCTCTCTCCCTCTCTCTCTCTCTCCTCTCTCTCCCTCTCTCTCCCTCTCTCTCTCCTCTCTCTCCCTCTTCTCCCCTCTCTCTCTCCTCTCTCTCTCCTCTATCTCCCCCTCTCTCCCCTCTCTCTCTCCCTCTCTCTCTCTCTCTCTCTCTCTCTCTCTCTCCCCTCCCTCTCTCTCTCTCTCTCCCTCACTGCCGGTTCTGAGGCCAAACGGATTCCCTCGGATCCCGTTTCGGACTCCTCGGGTCGTTTCCAGCCGGCGAGTCCAAAACGCTCCGGCAGACGGCCGGATCTCTCCGTACATTTTCAAATTCCCAACCCAAAAAAACAACAACAGTGCCAGACTTGAAGTGGGAGCGGTTTTGCGCCCTCGGCTAATTTAGAGTCGCGCAGAAAAACAGAGGGTTGGAAATGAAAAAAAAAGGAGGAAAAAAGTGCGAGGAGGAGGAGAGCAAAAAAAAAAAACGGAATAAAATAAACAATTCTACATGACATTAATGCAGTTGGTTCGGGTTCAACAACAGGGGGACTTGGCCCGAGGAGCCGAGCGGAGGGGAATTACAGCGTTTAGCCGTCTCCAGACACAGGAGAGGAACGAGCCTCGTGGCCTCCGCGTTATCTAATCTCGTTTGCATTTCTTTTCAGCGTCATGAAAGAGAAATGTAATAGAACCCTGATTGTGTTTGTTTGGTGAAATTCTCATTTAGATCGCTGCCGTGGCCGTGCGCCTCCACGTATAATTCTCTCTTTGCGTGTGTGTGTGTGTGTACTACTGTGTGTATAGTTTGTGGAGTGCTTTGAGCGGATGATAAAAGAGTGGCTTTAAAAAGAAGAAGACTACATGGAAGCTCCTCCCCCAACAAAAAAAAAGAACAAAAACGAAAATGGAGGGTGAGCTTGTTCACGGCTCCGAGTGATTGACTAGCGGAAGGGAAGCGCCGGGCCGGATGACAAGAGAGACGGGACGTGGACGCGGAGTGGAGTCGACGTGATGGGTGCCAATGCCCCCGTTGATCGGCGGCATTGGCACCCCTCCCAGAAGCCCCGGCGGGTGGGGTCGGAGCCGACAGGCGGCTGAAGGTCACGGCTCGCTGTCACAGCGCCGTCCCATCGCATTACGCGAGGAGCCGCTCGCCTCGCTCGCATGATGGACAGATGACAATCATCCTCCCCCCCCCCCTCTCTCTAATGTCTCGCTCAGTCTCGTCATCTCTGCGATGCATCTGCGGAATATTTTTTTTTTTTGGATTACAATTTATATCTTTAACCCTCTTAATGACTTTGGGGTCAATTCAAGAAAATGATTACAATTATTAATTATTAAAATTATTATTTTGTTTGCTTTTCCTAATTTCTTTGGTAACAACTGGGTAAACACAAAATTCATACAATGTTATGTTTTCACTGTCCTGAACACAACTTGTACTCATCGGTGTTTTTTGGGGTGAATTTGACCCCAGGCTGTTTTTCACTGTGTAAAACATATAAGAAATATCAACTTTTCTATTTATTTAAAGGGCTATTTAAGTAGTCAACAAACAAACATAAAGTAACTCACACTTAAATCTGGGAAACAATATTAATTCTAATATTATCCTGTAGGTTTTTAATTGCTGGGGTCAAATTGACCGCCAGGGTAAAAGATGTTAGTAAATTTGAAGGTAACAGGAGGGTTAAAAACGCGTCAAACCGTTTAATAAAAGAAGAAAAAGAAAGTGTCAAGCTATAACACTTTCAGTATCAGAAATGTTCACAGGCTTAATGGTGATTAATGCAGTTGCGAGTTTGTTTTCAAGCGTTCGCCAATTTTTCTAACTTTCGAGCTCAGAGCGGCCGCTCAGAGGAGGCGTTTGTGTCGGCGTGCCAATGGGCTCTTTGTGTTTCTGATGAGGGAGAGGATGGAAAGGGGATCGGGGTGGACAGGCGGGCCTGCTTCTTCTCACTGCAAACCTCCGGCAGACGGGCCATTAACAGAGGTGACGGGGAAAAGCGGTGGCAAGTCGTTCTGACTCTGATTTACACCCGTGCTGGAAGAAGAAGAAAAAACACCCCAAAAAAAACATACAAATTAGAGGAACAAAATAACACGCGGCGAGAAATAAATCACATTAATGATCCGTCTTTGAACGTTTGAACGACAGTCAGACATGAGGCGGCGGGGGGCATCTGGAAGCAGAGGACGGCGGAACGCGAGATGATATTAGGAGCCGTCTTCAGAAGGGGGGGGGGGGGGGCTGAGAACAATCAGGCGCCAGGCGGTAACGAGGAGAAGCTCTTTGTTTCGTGTGTTTGTTGTTGTCAACAACCACACCAGCGGCGTTAAGGGGGCGGCGGCTCTTCTGCTCTCGAACGACGGGAGGGAGGAGATTCATTCAGAGGGAAAGCAGTACGTGGAGCTCCCGGAGCCTTTCTTTTATTTCAATTTTTTTAAGATCTTTTTGCCACACCCAATTCATGAAATGTTATAATTCATAAACGACAAGTAGATTACTTATGAAGTGGCAAATAAGAAACAACGAGGACCATAACACGTGCTCTCTGCACGCCATTAGCAGTGCTTTTGTTCAGACAGCATCATTTCATCAGAAACACAACACATTACAGCTGTAGCGTGTGATAAATTCACATTTGTTGTTCAAAATGCTCAATTACAGATTCAGAGCATATCTGTGGTTGAGGGATTGCCTCCACACGGCTCTCAACATGGCGGCAGGCTAGAAGCTAACGCTGCTCGCGTCGCCGATAGCTCAGATAACGGTATCTTATCTATTTTATTCCTGCTATTTTAACGGTCCGAAAAGCACCTTTAATGTTACAGTGTTGTTAAATAACACTTTAATGTAAAATTATTTAAATGTTACACCGCAAACTTTCCCTGTGCATGCTAATTAGCAATGAACACAAATTAGAGCCGAGAATGTCGCGTGTTTGGTCGTATTTCAAAGTATCGGAAAAAGTAAATGTGAGCTGATGATGTGTCAACAGGCTCCATCCTCTGGGGACCAGAAATATCTGTAAAATGTCTGTAAATGTATCTCGAATTATTAGATAATAATAGATCTTTCTGAGCAGGTTTTCCGTCACTGGAGTCACACCACGAGCTTGTGTGTATGATCGGGGCTCTGCGTCACTTTGGGGATCAGAATCAGTATTTATGGCGGGGGATAAAAAAGGAACCAGTGTTTTCTGATTGTAGTGGCTCTCCGTCTAGTTCAGGGTCTTCTGTACCACACCTTTGAGATCAGTCTTAAAAGCTATTAAATGATACGCGAGTGAGACGAGTAGTTATTCAAACCAAATGTTCTTTACTAAATAACGTAGAGTACACGTTCACACGTTCAAAAAACAATGTCGCTTCTAACAACTCTGAGCTCAAAACACGACTGACAGTCCAACGCACAGCGTGACGTCATCTGATTGGACGCTTACATTCCGACAAATTATTCAGCTTTTAAATACAATACTAAATGATATATGTCAACATAAACATTCTTTCAAATCCTATTAAAAAGATTTATCTTCAGTTACCTTTTTAAATCTTTTAACCCTCCTGTTACCTTCACATGTACTAACATCTTTTAATTTGACCCCAGCAATTAAAACCTCCAGAAAAGTATTAGAATTAATATTGTTTCCCAAGTTTAAGTGTCAGGTATTTTATGTTTGTTTGTTGACTACTTAAATAGCCCTTTAAATATATAAAAAAGTAGATATTTATTAGATGTTTGACACAGTGAAAAACAGCCTGGGGTCAAACTGACCCCGAAGAACACCGACGTTAAACATTGAACGGGGTCAAATTGACCCTAAAGGTAACAGGAGGGTTAAAACTAAATTATCATAACAAATGAAATCATGCATTTGGCTCTTACACTAATCATTACGCAAAAGACGCCTGGATGAAAACGTGACGGCTCGGAGAGGACCGCCTGCCTCGTGCGCGTCGGAGCGTCGCTGAATGAACCGGTCCTCGCGGCTCGCGGCTCGCTGCGGCCCCCCCGGTGAATTCCAGATGACAGCGCTAATGGATGATCCTGTGATGCAATCATCTCTCTCCCCGCCGCCTTGTTCAGCAGATGGGCCACATTCCCCTTTCAGACCTCTGAGACGGAGAGCTCCTTAATACAGACATGCAACAGTCATTACGCTTCGTATGTATGTACTCCTGCAGGATATCCACCGTGATTACATAAGTCTATTTAATTTAGGAGGAGGGAGAGGGGGGGGATAGCCCCCCCCCCAAATACTTTCCTGCAATCACACTTGACAGCCGGAGTAGCATTGGGGGGGGGGGAGCCGAGCCCGTCTCCGTCTTCCGAGTGCACGGGCGAGCGAAACAGCGACTCGAGGAGACGTCGGCGTCCTTTATCAATCTGCTCTCTTAACAACTTGGGCAAACACAATTAACCGCAGCATCAGCGACACGGACCGCTAACGAGGCCCTGACATGTGCCGCGTGAGCCTCCCGGGCTTCTCTTACGTGGCGTTTCTAAAGCAGCCTTTGCGGCTGGCGGGATTCAAGGCCTGAGGATCTCAAGGTATAGCTCTCTATGGAGGACTCAAAATGACTTAAGTATAAATAAATAAATAAATGCTTAAATAAATGTATAAATAAATGTATAAATGCTTAAATAAATGTATAAATAAATACAGGAATGAATGAATGAATATAAGTTATAAATCAACAGGACATTATAAAATAAATATATTTCTACATTTCTGTATTTCTTCATTTATTAATTTCTCTATTTATGTGTCCACACGTATTTCTTCATTTATTTACGTGTGACATTTACGTGTCCGTATATTCAAATGAGCTGGGCGGTCCGACCCTCTGTCTAAAGCCTGATTGGTCAAGTCGGGGAGCAAGACAGAAGCAATCGATCCCTAGCACTTGGATCTGTAGACGAACAGCGTTTATTATGCGTTCTTGTCTGTACATTCTAAATACTACTGTTGAGTCACGGAATGTCATTTAAGGATTATATATATATAATATATTTATGCATATATTTATTCATTTATTTATTTATACTTAAGTCATTTTGAGTCCTCCATAGCTCTCATGTCAAATCCTTCGCGGTGAGGGGATTCATTTGTTTCACCATGATCGTGAGAGACGAGCCACGCGGGGGAACACAGCCACTCAGATATTATTGGCAAAGAATAATGCATTTGCGATGTTGTTCCCACTTCTGTCCGATCCATTCAGCCAGCAGCTTTTCTCCAGACGCCAGTGGCGTCACGAGCCGAGAGCGTCGCTGCGTTGTCATGGACACGTTTTCAGAGACACGGGAGACAGCATCACTCTCAACTTCGTCTTCACAATCGATGCAACAGTGACTCTGCTGGTTCGCTGGTGTGACTTCTGCCATTTGTAAACAGCGTGTTCCACTCACTGCTCACTTGTCATCATTCTTCTTCTGCAGGCAGAAAAAACAGTCTGCAACCAATACCTGAGTTGGGCTTACAAGGCTGTATCCCAGGGTAGGTCAGGGGTATTCAAGTAAGATTCAGAGAGGTCCACTTAGAGAGAATTCCCTCATCCAAAGGTCCGGAACATTACAAGAATTGGTCGCTATGTTTCCCGGAAGCTGTGCCGGTTAAAAAGGAGAGATCCTTGAACAATAAAAATTAAAAATAAAAATATTCCTCAATACACACATATTTACACACACACACACACACACACACACAAATCACATAAGTCATCAATAAAAATGTAATAAAATGTTTTCATATAATAGATGGTCAAATAAAAATAAAAGTATATTCATTTAAAAATATCTAATAGTTAAAAATGTTCAGTACAACAAAAAATACTAATTTATTGTAACATACTCGCATACAGGCACGTATGGGTTAGGGTTGGGGTTGGGTTAAGGGTTAGGGTTGGGGTTAGCATTGGAGTTAGGGTTGAGGTTAGGGTCGGGGTTAGGGTTGAGGTTAGGGTTAGGGTTGGAGTAAGAGTAAGGGTTGAGGTTAGGGTTAGGGTTAGGGTTGGGGTTAGGGTTAGGGTTAGGGTTGGGGTTAGGGTTAGGGTTAGGTTTTGGGGTCAGTGTTAGGGTTAGGCTTAGGGTTAGGGCTGGGGTTGGAGTAAGGGTTGAGGTTAGGGTCGGGGTTAGGGTTAGGGCTGGGGTTGGAGTTAGGGTTGGAGTTGGGGTTAGGGTTAAGGTCGGGGTTAGGGTTAGGGTTAGGGCTGGGGTTAGGGTCGGGGTTAGGGTTAGGGCTGGGGTTAGGGTCGGGTTAGGGTTAGGGTTAGGGCTGGGGTTGGAGTAAGGGTTGAGGTTAGGGTTGGGGTTAGGGTTAGGGCTGGGGTTGGAGTTAGGGTTGGGGTTAGGGTTAGGGTTAGGGCTGGGGTTAGGGTTAGGGTTGGAGTTAGGGTTGGGGTTAGGGTTGGGGTTATGGTTAGGGTTAGGGCTGGGGTTAGGGTCGGGGTTAGGGTCGGGGTTAGGGTTAGGGTTAGGGTTAGGGCTGGGGTTGGAGTAAGGGTTGAGGTTAGGGTCGGGGTTAGGGTTAGGGCTGGGTTTGGAGTTAGGGTTGGGTTAGGGTTAGGGTTAGGGCTGGGGTTGGAGTAAGGGTTGGGGTTAGGGTCGGGGTTAGGGTTAGGTTTTGGGGTCAGTGTTAGGGTTAGGGTTAGGGTTAGGGTTAGGGTTAGGGTTAGGGCTGGGGTTGGAGTTAGGGTTGGATAGGGTTAGGGTTAGGGTTAGGGCTGGGGTTAGGTTGGGAAAAAGCATGGCTCTCCGTGGAGAGCCAAGAGGGGCACTGGCACTAGGGGGACTACTGACACCGGATCAGCTCCAAAACCTTTTTAGACCAGTCTTGGATCAGAAGATCGGTACATATGAAACTGATTGTGAGTCTGATGCTTGTTTGTCGTCTCTTACCTGTTAAATACATGATTTTGTTTTCTAACTCGACTGATGCTCATTTCTTTAATTCTCTGTTGTAAAAATGCTGACGTGGACATTAAAGGATAATTTCACACAATAGTGTTTAACTGCCTCTAGTTGATTTGAGCTGTGACCTTTGACCTCCATGCGGGAAGATTGAGAAAACATCTTCTGCTGATAGTTCCTTATCTTAAGGGCTTAAGCTCAAATTAATGAGGCGGATCTTTGAGGTGAAAATACACAATGTGGGCAATAACACAACCAGTAAAGCACGGCCAAACAACTATGACCTCAACCAAGAATACAGCTGAGTTCACTTGAGTCACCAGGTGGCTTTTGCCTGCTGCCTGGTCCTCTTGATCTATACAATCATCAGCTTTTGTATTACTGGCAGGTGTTTCTATTATTTTGTCCACCTCGTTTTAAGCAATGGGTGCAAGCTAACTAACGGAGACAGGTGCCAAAATGTAAAATGTAAAAGTATAATTGACCTCATGGGATCAGCTGTTAGTCGAATTATTCTCCGGCAGATCAGAAATCAGTAGTTGAATAGTTAGACAATAAGCCGTCTCGTGTATCCGTAGAGTGCAGGCAGAAAACACCGGCGCCGTGTTTCCTTTCCTCCAACGAGAAACCTCCGAACGAGCTTCCCACGAAGACCTCGCGGAACCAAAGCCCAGCCGGAAGTGTTGAGGGACCCAGCAGCAGTCCGTCCCTGCACACGGGTCAGCAGCGAGATGCGCTGCTCCCCGTCACCGATTGGCCGGCGTGTCGACCCGGTCCGGCCTCCGGTGCCCCGGTGTCGCCGGGCGGCCTGCAGCCGCGCCGCCGCTCCCTAAGGAGCAGGGTAACACAATCCCAGGCTGATGCAGACGTCCACACAAAGGACAGGTGGCCCCGCATGGAGGAGTGTGTTTTCTGTGTGTGTGTGTGTGTGTGTGTGTGTGTGTGTGTGTGCGAGTGTGTGTGTGGGGGGGAGGACAGACTGCTCACTTAGAGTGCCCGTTTGATGTTGATGCCTCCTGTGAATGAGACAATACAAGTGAGACGTTATGCGATAGACAAGATGATCTGTCCATCTCAGTGTTAATGCATAACCTCCCCCTCACACACACACACACGCACACATGCACACACACACACACACACACACACACACACACACACGTAAGAGGCCACTATTTCCTCTCTTATTCTTGCCCTTTCAATTAAAAAAACAGGACAATATATATATATATATATATATATATATATATATATATATATATATATATATATATATCGCCCTGTTTTAGATGGAGAGGAGGGAGCCAACATCATCTAACCTTGATATTCATTTAAAACAATATACAAGATCATTATCTTGCCTTTACTTTGTTTTCCCCTTGTAGCATTTAGTATTTTAGTATTAGTATTTAGTATTTATTAATTTAGTATACATATTTTGTAGTTTACTAGTAGTATTAGTATTTAGTATTTTAGTATTTTGTATTGTGCTTTGTGTTTTATCTTTTTATCTTTTATTTGTAGTAATGCTCTAATTTTCCCTGCTGTGATCCTGAAATGTCCCCATGTGGGACTAATAAAGGATTATCTTATCTTATCTTGTTAATGAAGGAACGACAGGGCTCAAGAATTTTATTTTCAAGTGAAGGTGCAAGGATTCCATCCTTTTGTTTTTCTGTTTTTATTTTTGAAAATATGTGACCCCTGAAACTCTTCAGCTATGGCGTCTGCTGCCTGCTTCGGGATGATTCAACTGGATGGACCCAGTTAAGTTTGCTTATGTGTGATTGGATGATGCTTTGTTGTGGGAGAGGCTGTCTGTGGTGGCCTTGGCTCAGAAGTAAATTATTCCTTTTGCCACAGACCTTGCTATGACTTTTAATATATCAATATTAAGCAACTACCAAAACATCTGGTTCTTCGATAAAAGAAATGGACTCCGACTCTCACGACGCCTTTTGTGAAGAGACAAGGCCAAATGTTCTGTTACTCTGCACACAAAATAAAAAACACTTTGTGATTCTGTCCGTTTTGGAGGGACCATCGACTATGTTTGTGTTTTTTTATAATTACCTTCGCATTGAAAATGCTGAAGGTTATATTTTGATCGCCACGTATTTGTATGAGTGCGTGCGTGTTATTCGCATAACTCAAAAAGTATTAAAACTGAATCGCATGAAATTTGGTGGGATGATTGGTTAATATCCGGGAACCATTTGATTAGATTTTGGGATTGATCGGGTCAAAAGTCAAGGTCATGAAAAGGTCAACATCTTTTTTTACCATAGCGCCAAATTTCTATCCAATTGGCAACTAATGCCAACATGTTGATAATTCAACGCTCAATCTTGTGATGTGCGAAGGTATGCGCTCTACCGAGTGCCCGTTCTAGTTATTCGTGCATCCCTCCGAATTCTTTACTGCCGCTATCTCATGTCTCTCAATAGCAACTGTGTACGATGGCACAATCGCAGCCATCCACCGTAATAAACTGACAGAAATAATATGATTAATCAGAATCAAATGGATACACCGCATTTAAAACAGGTGGCCAACACACACACCGGATTGTAGGAGAGCCCTGTTTCTCTGTGCTGACATGGAGGATGTCCCTGTGCCCCCCTGACAGCAGGATTTGATATTTTACAAGGGACACACAGAGGTGCATTTATAGTATTTGTATAATCCGTGAAGTGAAAATTACGCTCCGTTTAGATGAAAGGCAATTAGACAATTACCACTAATGAGGCCAATCCTTTTCTTTCCCCGCCGAAAGAGTCCACGGACTAATCATCAAATTAAAGAACGCTCCTTTTCCTCCCCCTGACCCTGCGCCGTCGTAAAGAGGAGGGCGCTCTGGGAAAAAGGCAAACATTGGTCTGCTCTGTGGAAGCCGGGGCTGGAGAACAGGCAGGCAGCGTTTAGAAAGTGATGGGTGTATTAATCACAGCTTAAGTTAAGACAGCTTTATGGTCTGCACGCACACGCACACACACGCACACACACGCACACACACGCACACAAAAGAGCCTATACAGACACTCTGCTGCTCAGTCCGTCATACATCATGTAGGATTGCACTAAACGAGGCCGCCAGCCAAACAGGAAACGTGGTCGTACCCACAGGAAGTGGGCACGCTCCGACGGCCAGCAGACCCTACAGGGGGAACCTCCGACTTTGATGAGGTCAAAGGTCTCACGGGAAAAATTCACCTGACACACATGCGCCAAGACTTTATTTGAATCCAAATGGTTCATACTTTGAAGAAGACTTGAATCTAGAGATTGAGACATGAACTCTCATAGACTTCCATACAACCAGACTTCTTTTTGCAACCGGCAGAGTCGCCCCCTGCTGGCCATTAGAGAGAATGCACATTTTAGACACTTCCACATTGGCTAACTCGAACGGGCGCTCGGCAGAGCGCATACCTTCGCCGCAGCCAGTACCTTGTCATGACCTTGACCTTGATCTTTCACCCGATCGATCCCAAAATCTGATCAAATGGTCCCCGGATAATAACCAATCATCCCCCCAAATGTCATGCGAGTTGGTTTAATACTTTTTGACTTATGCGAATAACACGCATACAAATAAATGAATACACAGCGATCAAAACGTAACCTTCCGCATTCTCAGAATGCATTCTCACTATGTCAAGTGTCCTTGACTCAGGGATCCTCTCCTCTGGTAGCAGAAGAAAGAGCAAAACCTGCCGGTGCTGACTCATCAAACTACAGCATCCGTTTTCTCTCTTAGTTTTTGGAAAGACGAAGGAGCTCAATGGGAGACCGGGGGAAAACGTTTTTCCAGTGTCCCCCTCCTCATATTCGGTGCCAAGTGGTCCAGCTCCTTAATGACACCGACGGTTCAGCTCCGAAACAACTCTCCAAAAACCTTCCCAGTCTGTTATTATCATCCCTCATTTAACTTCACTCAGACTCCCCCCCTTTCACTCTTCCGTTGGCTTGACTTGAGCTACAGCTGCACCTGCTGGCAACCGAGGGGCACACGCCGCAGAGCAGCTCCCACACCTCCGCTGCTCCCCTCCTGGATGATAGTTGACCCCAGATGACCGCAGCAGACGGACGGCGCATGTAGCGCGTCATTTTGCGAGTGACTCTCCGCCTCGCTTGTTTAAAACGACCATAAAAATCCAAATGAAAATCTCACCTTTTGCCACGGGGGAGCTGGAAGCGTCACACAGCTATCACGTTTCTGCCGGGCGCAGCTAACAAGCGTCAACTTAACTGCTTTTCTTCTTTTCACCCCCCGTCTGCTGTGCTTTCTCCATCAAACGCAGAGTATTCCTCTGTCACCCGTTTTACACTTTGAAACAGCATGAAGGTCAGGGTTCAAAGGTTAAAGACAAGTTATTTTTTTTTTTCGGCACTCCCACGCTCGCCCTTCGCTTTGAAAGAGCGACGCTACAGGTGCGGGTCGTCTCTGAAACGAGACCACTGCGAGGTACGAAACAAAACAAAAACACAGAAAAATAAACAAAAGAAACCCCTAATTGTTCCCTGCTTTGTGGCAAAGCGCTCCTTGTTATTGCGTCTCGGCACAGTATTTTTGCAGTCGACAGAGGGGTCGGTGGGAGTTGACAGTAACTCCTCCTGTCACCTGCTTTCATACGGCAGGGGTGTTGGTGTATGGTGAGAGGCTGCAGCTGACACCCCTGACATGACTGGACCTAATGAGGACTGATGGAGCCTGTCAGCCGAGTGACACATTAAGCGGCTTTGTCACAGATCAGCCGTCGACTTTTATGCAAAAACCAGGGCTCCGCGTTCGCTCCGAGATGACCTTCCGAAGTTTCGAGAGAAGTCCTGCAGATGCAGGAGCTACGGTTTCGTATATTTTTTTTAACTTTTTTTCAGATGCAAAGATTGCGAAGTCAAAAGTTACAGACGCAGAGAGTCTCTCTCGCGCTCGGACGCTTTCCTCCGAGTTTCACCGGAGAAAGTTCAACTGCAAGGTAAAAGCATGGGATTTTTAAGTACTGAGTAGTCATTAGAGGTTGGACTCAGAAATCCGGCACTGATTCACATACCCCCCCCCCCCCCCCCACACACACACACACACACACACACACACACACACACACACCCCTTGTGAATAGAAATACTTGAAAAACACTGAATGCAAAGTGAGTTTGTTAAGGTAAACAGGAGGGGAAGTGATTTGATTTGCATGAGTAGAAGCGTTGGGTAGAAGCTCCGTGGCCTCGGTTGGGCTGGGGGGGGGGGGGGTAACTCTTGGAGGAGCCGATACAAGGAGAAGAGAGAGAGGATGAGTGGGGATGGCTTTTGTCTCAGTGGATTATGTATAAATTTACTTTAAAAAAATAAACAAAACTAAAGTATTACATATTCAGCTACTGCCTCCGCGTCTCGGGAATGTAACGACTCGACAGAAACTTCTTGTTCAAGCTTAGATTTCACCTACATGTTAACGTTTAGCTTTTTCTATCCGACGCGTTCTGATTCCGACGTGTCAAATAATGCAGCTTAGTGAGCCTCATACTACGACGGTCGACTAGCTGCTCTACTCAGGTGACTAGTGAGCGACTAGCTGCTCTACTCAGGTGACTAGTGAGCGACTAGCTGCTCTACTCAGGTGACTAGTGAGCGACTAGCTTCTCTACTCACGTGACTAGTAAGCGACTAGCTGCTCTACTCACGTGAATAGTGAGCGACTAGCTTCTCTACTCACGTGACTAGTGAGCGACTAGCTGATCTAGTCACGTGACTAGTAAGCGACTAGCTGCTCTACTCACGTGAATAGTGAGCGACTAGCTTCTCTACTCACGTGACTAGTGAGCGACTAGCTGCTCTAGTCACGTGACTAGTAAGCGACTAGCTGCTCTACTCACGTGAATAGTGAGCGACTAGCTTCTCTACTCACGTGACTAGTGAGCGACTAGCTGATCTAGTCACGTGAATAGTGAGCGACTAGCTTCTTACTTGACTAGTGAGCGACTAGCTTCTCTACTCACGTGACTAGTGAGCGACTAGCTGATCTACTCACGTGACTAGTGAGCGACTAGCTGATCTACTCACGTGACTAGTGAGCGACTAGCTGATCTACTCACGTGACTAGTGAGCGACTAGCTGATCTACTCACGTGACTAGTGAGCGACTAGCTGATCTACTCACGTGACTAGTGAGCGACTAGCTGATCTACTCACGTGACTAGTGAGCGACTAGCTGATCTACTCACGTGAATAGTGAGCGACTAGCTTCTTACGTGACTAGTGAGTGACTAGCTTCTTACGTGACTAGTGAGTGACTAGCTTCTTACGTGACTAGTGAGTGACTAGCTTCTTACGTGACTAGTGAGCGACTAGCTGATCTACTCACGTGACTAGTGAGCGACTAGCTGCTCTACTCACGTGAATAGTGAGCGACTAGCTGCTCTACTCACGTGAATAGTGAGCGACTAGCTTCTTACGTGACTAGTGAGCGACTAGCTTCTTACGTGACTAGTGAGCGACTAGCTGATCTACTCATGTGACTAGTGAGCGACTAGCTGATCTACTCATGTGACTAGTGAGCGACTAGCTGATCTACTCACGTGACTAGTGATTTACACAAATCTACAAAACAATGTGGTAATCAAATGTTAACTCATCAATCACTAAAGTTACTATTCACTTACATATTTGTAGCAATTCATCAAATGCAGATGTTCATTTTTCAAACCCAGACTCCCTCAGACTCGTTTCACTTGAACTGGGAGCACAATACTCATTTATCCCACGTCAAGACTAACATGAAGTTGTTTGCTCATTTGTCTGAATTGTTAGAACAATTTGAGTGAATGTGCTTTTATTCGTCCCCAGTGGTCCATAAATCACAAACAACTCTTTGTGGCCCGGTAACATACTTAGTTTCCTTTTGTTTATCCCACTTTAGTCACTCAAAGCTTGATTCATAGCGAGACTATTCTTGCTCGCAGAATTTATCTAAATCCACTTTGTGCAGTAAATTTCCTTTTACTCTGATTCCTCAAAGCTACCAGCAGTCGGATGTGAGACTCGGGTACCGGGACAGTATTTCACGCCTGTCTCCTGCTCCCAGAGAAACGCGGCTCTGCAGCCATGTTTGTTCAGAAAATTAATTGAACTCAGCACCTGATGTGTCGACTGGTCAACGTAGTTTACAGTCTGACCACGTCAGCCCAACACAGAGGGAGTCTTTATTATGTAAACTAAATATTGTATAGCTATGACTATTTGTTGTGTAAATATAACATGCACAAACCTGTGCCATACACATAATCATTAAATGTGTTGTAACTCTGTAATGCTTCATTCTGGTCACATGACGTCTGTTCTTCTGTCCATCCTGGAGAGGGATCCTCCTCCTTGCTCTCCTGAAGAGGTCTTACCTTTTTTTCCCTGTCAATTTTTTGGGAGTTTTTCCTGATCCGATGTGAGGTCAAAGGTCAGGGATGTCGTATGTGTCCAGATTGTAAAGCCCTCTTAAGCTAATTTGTGATTTGTGATATTGGACTATACAAAATAAACTGAATTTAATTGAAAACACACAATGTTGTGAAAACATGACGGAAAATACTTATTTCCACCACATTTTTTTAATTTTTTATGATAGTGGTGATTTCATTGGGACAAAGTACAGAAAGGATGAAGAAGTGCTCTGTTCACTAATGAAGTCATTAAAATAAGTTGATTCATTCTAACTGTGATGTTGTTTCTTCCCTTGTCAATATTCGACTAGATGGATACATGCATTAAGCCTTTTGACAGGTTCCTGAAATGTCTCTCCGGAAATCTATTTCTGAGTTTTCTAAATGCTGATTATTTTAGAACTACAGCAGCCTCCACTCCGGCCGGATGGCCTGGCCCCGCGCCCGTTCCTTCAAATTGATTTTCAATCTAAGGTAGTCAGTCAGTCCTCTTCCGGCTTCGGTTGAAGCTCCTTTCTTGCGCAATAAATCAGTCTGAAGAGTTGCCCATGAATTAAATTGGTAACATTTTGGTGCAGCTGTTATTGTCTAGCACAATGCAACACTTATATTTATTGGCCAATAATACATGGAGGTAAAAACGAGGGCTCTATTTAGACATCTGGCAATGGGAATGAACAAAAGAAGTGTTCACTTTCTTATAAGTTTTAATGGCAATTTTTTTTTTTTAAGTTAGAAAAACATTGTTCCGGTCCACTTCAGTTGCACTTTGTTATCTGGCAAAGTCAATAACACTCCGGCCTCGCTAACGTCACACCGACTCCAGCCTGTGTTCAGACGGAGAGCCTCAGGATCTGTTCGCTTTTTTTTTTTTTTTTCATCTCCAAGAGCCGACAAATTTGAATCGTTCATCTCAGAGAGAGAGAGAGAGAGAGAGAGAGAGAGAGAGAACTATTTCAGCTTAGCAGCATGAGTGGGAAAACAATTGTTCCTGATTGATTTCCCCTAACCCCATAATGAAGCCCATGTGTACGAGCGGCCTTTCAACAAGCTGCAGATCTGCCCGGCCCGCTCTCCCCACTTGATTAAAGCAACAGCCACTCACCTGCTCCTCATTAGCCGGGCCCGGGAACAGACCCCGGCCCAATAAGTTAGCACCTGTATGTTCCCATCCCGCATGCCTCCTGCGCCTATGTAATATCTGTGTGCTTTAAGCCGACAGCCTCATAAGTGATGGGGTGGACTTTGAACCGCGGCGATGCTGTGTTTCGAAAGAGTGTGTGTGTGTGTGTGTGTGGGGGGGGGGGGGGGGGTGAAGAGAGATGCATGTGTGGAAGCCAAAGGGCCACGGGTGGAGGAATAGCAGCGACGCGGTTCTGTGCTTTTTTAGGGGGTTCTGTGGAGATAGATGAGGGACCGGGCCTTGGAAACACTCATTAGCCGAGCAGATGGCGGCAGGGAGGACAGAAAATGAGATTTGCTTCAAATCTAGATGTAAAATGTACCTGAATGGATACGGAAACACACACACACACACACACACACACACACAATATGACCCACGGATACCAGTAAGCTCTGGAGCGTTCGGAAGCGCCCGTGTGCAAGAAGAGTTGGTGTCCGGCGTGGATGTATGGCGGGCTGAATGTGCTCGGACGTGCCGGTCGTTACTGGAGGACCCTGAAGGGCGCCGTGCGGGCCGGGGTCTGCGGAGAGCTGTTGTTTGTGTCTGGCTGCCGCTCCACGCCGCTCCACGCCTCCGACTCCTCCGACTCCTCCGACTCCTCCGACTCCTCCGACTCCTCTGACCTCGGCTCTGAATGGAAGCATATTAACACTCCAGGCTCTCAGCGACATTTAACCAATTTGGTAAATTATCTGTGAGGCCACTTTTATACAGGGCTTTCTTATTATTCAGAAGGAGGGGGAGAGAGGGGGAGGAGGAGGAGGGGGGGGGTGCAATGGAGAGAGAGAAAGAGAGAGAGAAAGAGAGAGACTCGATGAAGGGATATGGGCACCAAGAGCCGGCTCCCATTTACATACATTACCAGAGCTTTGCCTTCTTGTTTTTTTTTTTTTCCAGAGTCACGGAGAGGAAGCACCTGTTAGCCTCTCACAACCCCCCCCCCCTCCCCCTCCCCTCACTCTAACCCGCTCTACCGCTGCTCTTTCATCCCTCCATCACTGTAGTTTCACAGCCTCGACCCCCTAGAATCACCCCCACAAAGCAGGTGTTCCCCGTCCAACATCCGATATTCCCCTCCGGCAGCAGGGAGGGAGGACAGGCCCAAGTGGAAGGGGACCGCGGGGGGGCGGGGCGGGGGGGGGGGGGGGGACTTCGAGGCTCCTCTGGTGCCGGGAGCGCCTCCAGCTCGAACCCGGCCGGGGTCCAGGTGTTGGATAGCACTTCACTTCTTATTTACCGCGTGTGGACATACAGTTGTTCCCCGGGCCTCGACTCAAAACAAATTGCCGGAGCGGTGGGTTTTTGTAAAAGAGACGTCTGTTCTGTCGGCGGAGGGGTTAAAGTTAATTTGATCGGGCATGTGTACTCTGGGCGGGGAGCGGGGGAACATCTGCATTCAGTGGCATGGCCCCATTTGTTGCAATTTTGGGTCTCATTTCCATTTGCAAGAGAGATAACTGCTCGCATATGGAAGCAATAGATAGAAGAGGTCAATGCAATTTCTTTGACTGGGTGGGTGGAGGGGGAGGAGGGCGGTGTGGGGGGGGGGGGTGGAAAAAAAACCTTATGCAGTAATCTCAGTTGGCAGAGGAAGAAACAAAAGAACGAGGGGTTTCGGGTTTAGGAATTCCTTTCAGCGCAGTGATTCCTTAATTCCTTCAGCAGCCAATAACAATCCCACACCACTTCCAAACCCACTCCAATCACTCCCATTACGCTGATTGGATCTGGTGACGCGCTCCAGCTCTCCCTGGGAGAGGAGCTGTTCAGATGGACCTCCTGACGATGCCTCGCAGAGAGATGCAGGTCGTCACGTAACACGGATAAACAGCAGAACGCCGGACGTCGGCCACCTTTGTCTTGCGTTTGAGAACAAGTCATTGTTTTTATGACCACGTTTACCAGATCTCTGCACTCTCCTTTCTTATGTTTATCTTGTGTTTATTTTTGATAACCTATTCCTGTACTTAATACTGTTAATACTACATACACTTTATCACACTATGTACAGTGTGTTTTTGTACAGTGTTTAAAAAATAATAATTCATATTTCTTTTATTATAGCTGTTATTATTATGATTATTATTATTATTATTATTATTATTATTATTATTGTTATTATTATCGTGGTGTGTTTGTTTTGTATCTCTGCTGACTCAGAGAGTGCTGCAAAAATAATTCCGATGTGTCTGGACTGCTGGTCTATAGGCACAGATGGAAAATAAAAAACCTTGAACCTTGAACATCATTTCTCTCCGAAACCTAATGTTTGGTGTTAAATGATGGAAAAGATTCGATTAGGTTTAGGCACAGAACGACGTGGTTGGGGTTCAGGGGACGGTACACTGTAAAATGTAATAAGTTGACTTTACTTGAAAAAGGTGAGGAAACCGATTGCCTCAACATTTCTATGTAAAGTAGCTCAATCATTTTAAGTTCTTAAAACAAAAAAGTTTTGGCAACTGATGAATTGGAGTAAACATTAGTTAAGTCAACTCATAAAATGTCAGTTCAGACAACTTCAACGATACGAGTGAAGCTAACTTCAAATCTTTAAGTTTCGAAGGTAGAGGGTAGTGCTGGGTTCAAACAGGTTTGTTAAGGTAAAGGAAACCTTCTGCTAAAAACCTCTTCAGGGGACCGTCGTCATCGTGGCTCCGGGAACCAACATGTGGTGAAGGTTACGGAACAATCGCAGCCGTGCTTTAGAAGAAGAAGAAAAAAAGAAAAGGGCATGTCTGTGTGTGTCCGCTGGAGACCGGAAACAAACAGCAGTTAAAACCCTCCACGCTAAACGCCGCCCGACCTCGCTGCCGTCGTAAATTCCTGCGGCGGCTGGAGGTCTTTGTCTCTTGACCGCCAACACATGTTGCTTCGATACGCGGCAGGACGACACCTCGCGGCGCCCTAAACGCGGTGAGAGGAAGTCTAACGCCAAGCAACCGATTTCAAACCGAAGCTTTTGTTATGGATGTCACTACGTCTTCTTCTTCTCCTCCTTTTGAGGTGTTGAATGGCAGCAACCATACAGGTCCGTCGCATGGAGATCAAACGCAGCTACGACATCGTGAAGTCTCTCAGTAGACCCCCCCCCCCCCCCCCCCCACGACACACACACACACACACACACGAAAAAAAACCTGACTAACTGATGGAAAACTCCAGGCACAGACTCCAGACGTCATTATGCTGCAGACGATAACTTTACAACGTGACGCACAACAATCAAAACAAGGGGCCGCTTCATTCCTTCGGGCCGGTTGTCTCCTCCGTATCGTATCGGGCTAAACGCCATGCGCTCTGAAAGCCCCTAATAAGGCGAGTTAAACCCCGAGCCGGCAACTGGTATGAAGTCACCGGAGAGCAATTAGGCCTCGGCTCGGTAGTTAGCAAAAAGGACGGGAGCAATATCCTTTTTTTTCTTCTCTCCTTCATTTTTTCTCCGTGATGCCAGGACTTTGGAGACTAATCTAATTGAGTGTCTTTTGTGCGTGTGATTATTTATCATTAGAAAGTGTTAGCGGGAAAATCGGGAGGAGATATCTGGAGTCGCCGAGTGTTTGATGCTCCGCCTGATTAATCACGTCCGGACCGTCTAGCGGCCGCCTCTGATGGGAAGGGGTCGCCGAGACAGAAGCCTTGGAGGAAGGACACGACTGAAGTGTGGGGGGGGGGTCACCACCCCTCAGTCGTGTCCTTCCTCCAATTTTTTAACAAATCCGGTGCTCTTTGCTCTTCGTCGAGGTAACGGTCCGGTTAAAGTCGTGGGTTTCATCTGCGGGGACAATGGGCATGCCGGGGGGGGGGGGGGGGGGGGACTGTGTGCGCCGCCGAGAGCTCATTAAGAGGACCGGTGTGTGTTCAACAGATACCGAGGGCCTCTCCTTCTTCCAATAACAAACTCATTAACGAGGGTGTGTGTGTGTGTGTGTGTGCGTAAGGGAATTAGAGCGGCCGGAGTCGTGAATCACCTCGTCCGTCTCCTGTTATCGATCGGGTCCCCGACGCCGGGCCGGCGCGGGGAGGAACACACGGCGGCAGGAGGTTTGCGTACGTCCGTTTATACCGATTCTTTCATGAATGGCTATTATATGCCCCCCCCCCCCCCCTTATAGTGCATTACCTCATTAATGCGAGGGTGTCGTTTAGCGTACATCACACGACTGCCAAGCCACCGTGTGTGTTTAAAGCGTAACGGTTGGCAATGTTCTACGTATTTATATTTATGGTGAACAAATTCCACGAGGAGACCAAAACCAACAGTGAGTCGGTCCGTCTTACGGTGCTCCCCGACGTCGGAGCGGCCCGAGCCCCCGGTGAGGATGTAAATCTTGCAAATGGTTCACAAATACACACCTTTGGGTAAAAGAAATATTTTTATTTTGAAAAGGCGTTCCTGCCAATGGGTTCACACTTTGCCACTACTCCAGAGGTGGTGATGATGAGGAGGAGGAGGAGGAGGAGAAGAAGAAGACTCCAAGCTAGTCAACGTGAATGGAAACATTGCTGGGTTCAAAAAACAGTGGAAATCACAAAGTATTTTTTTCTATTTTTAGTTTTTTAGTCCTCTATCAAATTAAAGTAGGCGGAGCTTAGGGTCATGAATTGCTTTTTTGTAGAGCAGGTCCTAGAGGAACTCGAAGAAAAAAAGCTAGTCATTTGAACATACTGGGTGAGGGGTGTCGCTTGTAGGTGGCGCTGGAGAGCAATTTTTGAAAGCCGCATTTCGAGGTCTATGTCATCTGGCTATTTTCACCAATCCTGACACGCTTGGCAAATTTGGTGAGTTTGGGGATGTGATACGTACCCCCAATATGCCCCCAATGTAGAAAAATAAGATGCGGAATAATAATACCACTAACAATTTCAATAGGGTCTTCTCGGACAGCTTCGCTGTCGCTCGGACCCTAATTATTATAATAGTCATCCTCCAATATACCAATTAACCAGGTTTCCACTGGACTTAAAAAAAGGGCGTTCAAATATTAGATGAAACGTAAATGCATGTGCAAACCTCCCATGCTTTGTTTAGAGATAAACTTCCAGTTTGTTGACGAGAAAACGCCACACGGCCCTTTAGACGACCGTGTGTTCTGCGTTACTGAAAACTGGAATATTTGTGCTTAATTTCAACATAATTGAAATCACAGTGCAGCAATGTTAAGTATGCGAGGAGTTTAGGGGCTAAACACATCTGCTAAAACATTGGCATGATGCTGAAGGAAAGAAACCCATCCTATACAGTTGAGCTCCATCCATTGACTTAACATTGACCTGATGCCCTTTGAGACACATTGAGATACATCTGCACTCTCACAATTAACCCCCCATGTGTCACTCCTTTAGTGGCCGGGAAACACCGGCCTGCACGGCCCATCTCTCAACGCCGCCACGGAGAAACAGGCAATTTCATCATGGATGGTGGTGGTGGGGTGGGGTGGGGGGGGGGGGGGGGGGTGATAAACTGAGTGTAAGCATATGGAAGGGGAGGGAGAGAGGAGGAGAGAGAGAGGGAGAGAGAGAGAGATGAGAGTAATCAGTTATCACCGCTGTGATTTATGGCCTGTTTTCGCAGTTAAACATGTTATGTGTACAAAGACAAACACGCCCAGCTTATTGAAAAATACCTGCCTGCTTAAAAATAAAGAAGTGTTCCATTTTCCCCTCTTCAAAGAATCGGCTCCGCTGCAGGGAAGGAAATGCAATTATAGAACAATAATAGCATCTAAATGTAAAAAGAAAGGAGGAGAAATGTGGGTTGTTGTGAGATGTTGTGTGTGTGTGTGTGTGTATGTGTGTGTGTGTGTGTGGGGGGGGTTAATGGGCACTCGGCTTGGTATGCCTGTCTGTGTAATTACCTTCGTATTGAAAATGCAGAAGGTAATGTTTTGATCGCCACGTATTTGTATGTGTGTGTGTGTGTGTGTGTTATTCGCATAAGTCAAAAAGTATTGAACCGAATGACATGTAATTTGGTGGGATGATTGGTTATTATCCGGGGACCATTTGCTTAGATTTTGGGATTGATGGGGGTCAAAGGTCAAGTTCAAGGTCATGAAAAGGTCAACATCTTCTTTTTACCATAGCGCGGTCAATTTGTATCCAATTTGCATGCAACTAATGCCAAAATGTTCATAATTCAATGCCCAATCTTGTGATATGTGAAGGTATGCGCTCTACCGAGTGCCCGTTCTAGTTTACATTTGGAGCACAGTCCATTCACAGGGTGGTCCAGCCCGTCTCGGCCCCGTTTGGCTTCCCCGTGTGTCGTTGTGCTTCACGAGCTCCACAGGACTCTCTCTTTACGGAGTTCTCCACGTCGCCGCGGACAAAGGGAACCACGAGTCTAGCGGCTCGCTAAGTCGAGGCGCGGCCCCCACAAGACTTTCTTCTCTGAGAATGTCAGGGAATGGGAAACACATGTGCTTTGATGGCATCGATCCCTTTTCGTTATTAGTTGGTTTTGAATTAGGCTGGTGATGCAGGATCCTGGGAGGCTTTCACGATGCATTAAAATGCTGATTTGACAGAGTCCACCGGCGCGTTGGAGAGGTGCCTCCGCACGCCGCGGAAGGATAGCTATTGTTAAAGTTCAGTAATGTGACACCACGTATGCCGAGTGGGAAATTCTCCTTTCCCCCAGACGTTTCCCAGGAGGTCAGAGGTCACCAGCAGTGTGATCAGACTGAGTGTGATGAACAGAAACTGAAATATTCTGGGAAGTTGAAGTAGTCTGCAAATAGACTTTATTCATATAAAATGTTTAGCTCAATTCAGAGCAGAAGGTTAAGTAGCGTTAAGTAGGCGCATGTCACTACAATAACATAAGTTATGTTGCAAAAGTAAAACAAGTCACGGGTGGTGACTTTTAATTTCATACAGAAATACTGGTCTAGTTTAGAGTCCCACGTTTGATTGACTAACCCATTCACACCTCCTTTTGCAGACTGCATCCATGTCCATTCAAGGTCAATGCATAACCTCAACAACTCAAGGTCAATGTATAACCTCAAACAGTCAAGGTCAATGCCTAACCTCAAACATTCAAGGTCAATATATAACCTCAACCAGTCAAGGTCAATGCCTAACCTCAACAACTCAAGGTCAATGCCTAACCTCAACAGCTCAAGGTCAATGCCTAACCTCAACCAGTCAAGGTCAATGCCTAACCTGAAACATTCAAGGTCAATGCCTAACCTCAAACAGTCAAGGTCAATGCCTAACCTCAAACAGTCAAGGTCAATACCTAACCTCAAACATTCAAGGTCAATGTATAACCTCAACCAGTCAAGGTCAATGCCTAACCTCAACAACTCAAAGTCAATGCCTAACCTCAACAGCTCAAGGTCAATGCCTAACCTCAAACAGTCAAGGTCAATGCATAACCTGAAACATTCAAGGTCAATGCCTAACCTCAAACAGTCAAGGTCAATGTATAACCTCAACCAGTAAAGGTCAATACCTTACCTCAACAACTCAAAGGCAATGCATACTTCAACCTTTCAAGGTCAACTCCCAGCCTAAACAGCCCAAGGTCAATGTATACATCAACCACTTGGGGCCATGACTACCTCAATCTCTCAAGGTTAATGCCTAACCTCAACAACTCAAGGTCAATGCCTAACCTCAACAACTCAAGGTCAATGCCTAATGTTGTGTTACAAATCTGTGGGCGGACTCAAACAAAAAGCCGGAGATGGAAAATTATAATTACAATTTTGTAATCGAAAGTATTACGAAAAATGAATGGTGGTTGATGTTTAGAGCATAACTCCCAGCTGAGGGAACACGAGTCTCTGCGTCCGCGAAGCACACTGAATGTAATCCTAATCTGAGGGCTCTAGAGATTCCTAATCCATGACACACGCAGCTAACCTGCCGTGTCCCGTTCCTCCTGAAGAACCTCTGACTGGATTCAGGATGCAGTCCGTGTAAGCCCCACATTCACTTCTCATTGGTTCAGAAACACATTGGCGGATCTTCTGCTCATTGGCTGAGCCGTCTCTCGCTGTGATGATGTCATCACTCCGGGCGCCCTGCTCATCAGCACCATCTAGTTCCCCGTTGGCGCCTCTTGTCTCCTCAGGGTGTCAACATGCACCGCGACGTTCTTCACTAATACAGTATATTATATTATAATCCACACAGAGATACCCTTCAATAATATAGTAACCACTAAACAATAATCTACACAGATATCCTCCAATAACCAGCGTAAATCAAGATTAAACCATTAAGACTCCCCACTAACCTCAACCACTGTGTCCATCAGCAAATACTGACAAATAATAATCTAATAATCTAAATGTTGCTGGTCGTTTGTTGTGATGTGTTCGATGATGGGTAGTAAAAATTGGATAAACTTCAGAAACCTTTGTTTTGAGTGCCTTCTCAATCTTTTCACTACTTTTATTAAGACATAACTTCAATGTGATTGTGTCACGCAGTAAAGGTCACGACCTCAAGAGCCCATTTCTGGTGTAGATAAAAAGACGGTTTGTTAAAGGCCCCGACAGCCGACTTTATAACCTAACCATTAATGGTCTGCACCGTATATTCTGCTGAAGGTCAAAGGTCAAAACGCTGTTGAATCCTGTAATTCATTCAAATTGACACAAATCACGACTCCTTCCGATGGATTTTCCCCCGAAAATACGAAGCCCCCCCGGTGTGGGACGGCGCTGCACAATAGCCGGTAGCCATTTAAAGTGACAGCGCGGTCACAACCAATGAAGCCGCCGGTGGTCGGGCCTCTTTCGGGGGTTGGATTTATTTAAATTCACTAATCCTGTAATGGCGGAGCCGTGTCTCCGCGGCGGCGGGCCTCCTCGCCGAAGGCCTGACGGCGGCCGGCCTGTCTCCTCGCTTCAGCAGAAAAGTCCCAGAGCCGCTAAGCGGCGTTTGACTCCTTAAGCTCCGGGAGAAGTGAGGTTAGGGTCTGACGGGGGGCAGGGTCCGAGGAAGAGGAGGAAGGGCCGCTGCTCGGTGGTGTTGAGGTCGTAGTGGATGGGGAGGGGGGGGGGGGGTGTAGTAGGGACCTAACAGACGAAACATTCACCCCCCCCAAAAAAACTGCGTCGCCGGGACTAATGGGGAAATTATTTACAAACTATTTGCAGTGCACCTGAACATACCGACGGCGGAATTATGTTTGGCAACCTGAACTTTTTGCTTTGAAGTCAACGGAGTGGCAATAAAAATTAGGCCTTCATTAGCGAGCCGGGGCCTTTCAAAGTGAGTTGGCCCGGCCTCGGCGGGTCAGGGGCGTTTAGGCGGCGCTCCGCTTCCTTTCGCTCGGCCAGCCGCGGAAAAACACCTGGAAGCAATTTTCCTGATTCGCTGCTGTTTTTATGATTTTCTTTTGTTTGTTGTTGTTGCCCCGTTTAATTTTCTTTTTCTCGCCGCACGCCGCTCCCTTTATGTCGCATTTAGGAAATTAACACTAACCGACAAATGACTTAGTAAATAAAAAAAAATAGGGAGAGCGTCAGAATGTCGAATAAATCAGGAGTAAAGCCCCGAGGGCCGCTGTTCTCCCCGGCAACAAAGAAATCCTTGATAACCGTTCGCAGCCGGGCTTTTATTTTATCAAGCGTATATCTTTTTTTTTTTTATGGAAATAAATGCACGGCATTGATCTCCCTTGCGTGCTCTACTGCGTGTCCCCTCAGAAAATGGTGCACTTAAGAGAAGGAAAAAGAAATCCCTTGAAGGGACTCGGGGGGTCATTTGCAAACTGCTTTACGCTTTTGGTCGAGCACAAAAGAGAAAAGGCGGCCCGACGGTGTAATCGCCAGATAACCAGATGCAACCAAAGTCCAGGGGATTGTAATCTTCAGAGATGTAAGCTAATTACTTAATCGCTCGCATTTGTAAATCTTATTATTGTAAAAAAAAAAAAGAAATTGCAGGGGTGATTAAATTACTGATATTTATCTCCTAATGGCGCTGATTAGGAGGTGATGCTAATCTGTCATTCTGAGAGGCTGATATTAACGGCATCAATCTAAGAAAACAATAAACACTTAATGTGAAGGAGATGCTGTGTGCACTCGGGGACCAGATGGCCCGCTTTAGTCTGGAATGTGCAATATTTCTGGCCGCGCCGCTAACGATGGGAACCGCAAACTGTTGACTTATTTAATGGAGTTGTTTTGGCCCATTAACCTGTTGTCTGACGCGGGAGGCCACGGCGGGGAACTTTTTTTTTTTTTTACTTCGTAGCGAAATGAGAACACTCGATGAATTGAGCGCGCCGTGAACTCGGAACGCCGTCAAACACGAAAACTTTGGTAAAAAACACACAGAGTCTGAACTGTACGCGGCGCCGTGTCCTCCGAGCGGCGCCGACGCTCCTCTGGATTTCTCTCCTCCAACCAGGAATTTTGGGGATATCTCGTGCACCTTTTCTCCGAAAGCGCTTTGAAGGCCGCCGAGCGGAGGTAGCGTGTGAAGCTATCCTCCAGTGATTCCTCCTAATGCGACAGAAGTAGCCATAAATTATGCATCGGGAACATGTATATGTATTGACTTTAATAAAGAGACGTTTCCTCCACGCCGGCTTCGGTAGCAGGCGAAGAATCACTGGGGCGCTCCCCGACGGCGGGGGGGGGGGGGGGGGGGGGCACAAAGGAGCATAATTAAAACAATAATAGAGTCTCCTCTTGTTTTGGGAAGTGTGTGGAAGGGGGTGGATGGGGGGGGGGGCTGTCGAGGAGCGTTAGTGTAAATAAGTAAACTCTTGCTTTGTTAGATTGTGATACCTAATCAAGTCAGCGCTGACAGGAGCTCTCTCTCTCTCTCTCTCTCTTTCTGTTGTCTTCTTCCCCTCTTATCGGTATCTCTGAAAAACTAAAACAACATTGCCACTCACTTAACAGTGAAACAAACAAGCTCCGGGGTGCAAGCAAATGTTACTCTGCTTTACTCATCCGTATTCCCCCCCCCCCCCCCCCCCCCCCCACTGAGGGTCTTCGCCTGCCGTGCCTGTCGTTCGTCCTCCTTCCTGTTTTCCTGTTAGTTGGCCTCTAGTGTTTTGTGTCTGCTAACACGTCTTACCTTGCCCAGGGCGAGAGAGAGAGAGAGAGAGAGTCTACCTGGTACTCTCTCTCTCTTTCTCTCTCTCTCTCACTCACTCTCTGCAAACCTCGGACAATAACATTCACACGCAACTCACACACACACACGCATACAAATACACATGCACAGAAACACACACTTACATACATACATACACACACACACACACACACACCTACACACACCGACAGACGGGGTCCAAACCACATGACTGCCCCCCCCCCCCCCGCCCGGCCATGCGGTGCCTCTTCTCTTCTCGGCGAGAGGGAGAGGCCGAAATGGCCGCCGCCACGAGGAAGATGTCATCAAACAGAACCGGTTATAGGTACACGCTGAGAGACGGGTGCTAAACAGGGGGGGGGGGGGGACCTCTCAACAGCTGCATGGGAGCGCCGTCTGTTACGCGGGATGGAAAAAATGGAGGGCGATACAACAAGGGAACACTGATAGACTAACAGCAACAAGGGGGAGGGGGAGGGGGGGGGCAGTCATCACCAGTCTAAGCATGTGCTGATTGAGCCTCGCTGCTTTTAACCCGCGGGCCTTCAGAGACCCGCTGGTTGGCAGCGGGGGTCACGGGAGAACTTCAAACGCTCTCATCCACGCTTTTATCGAGCAACTGCGTGTCAGGAGGAATGCGCGGCGCTCCGCGGCGCTCCGTGGCGCTCCGTGGCGCTCCGTGGCGCTCAGCCGCGGTGGGACCCCGTGATGGAGCCAACAGCTGAGACATGACGTCAGGCGGCCGGGTTCTCACTCCTGAGAGGTTCTTCAGCCCGGCTCCGGACCAGCTCCTCATCTCTTTGGCCGCCAGCTGGTCAGAGGAGACACCAGAGAGCTGCTGCCACAAGAGGCTCATTGTGGGGAGAGAGGAGAGAGACGTGAACACACACACACACACACACACACACAGACACACATTCACACACTCAGACTCACACACGCACTAACACACACATATGTCAACAGACATACACACACACATATACACACATACACACACACACACATACACACAAAAACACACACATACAGAAATACACACACACATATTAAGTGAGACATACCTTTATCTTAAGTGAAACCAAGTGGAACAACCTTTACTGGAACACAAAACAAGTTTTAGGAACGTTTCCCAAACTCCGGTATGACCTCTGGTCTGACCTCTGGTATGACCTCTGGTCTGACCTCTGGTATGACCTCCGGTATGACCTCCGGTATGACCTCTGGTCTGACCTCTGGTATGACCTCCGGTATGACCTCCAGTCTGACCTCCGGTCTGACCTCCGGTCTGACCTCCGGTATGACCTCCGGTCTGACCTCCGGTCTGACCTCTGGTCCGGCTGTGAATTCATGAGCCGCGCTTTGGATTGAGCCTCCAGTCACGCTCTCCAACAGGGGCCCTTTAAGAACACTAAGCTCCGCCTCCACCCTGGGGTTTAGCGTCATGTTTCATCATTCGAGGGGAAGAAGAGAAGACGAATCCCTCTCCAGCCGCCGTCTTCTGTCCCGGAGTCGTCCACCGCGACACCGAGGGACCAATTGAGACGCGACTCTCTGTTGTGAGCAGAAGCGTGATCGCCGGGGGGGGCACATCACAAGGGTGGAAGAAGTGTGTGTGTGTGTATGTGTGGGGGGGTACAGGCCAAAGGCAGCTACAGAGCAGCTTATCACATTTAGCGAGTGCTTATTGGGCCTTGTGCCTCTGCGCTGGCTGTGGAGCCTGAGTTGAGCTGTTTGAGCTCTTAGTTCATGTGATGGCGTCCTATGGGGTCCTCGGGGGTCCTATGGGGTCCTCGGGGGGTCCTCTGGGGTCCTCTGATGAAACGCTGTGACACACTAAACACCTCAGAAAGACGCGTGTGGTGCGTGTTGTACGGCGGCGTCGCGTGTGCGTCTGACTGAAGGCCGATGTCATAACACAGTTATAAGCTTCTTATTGCTTTAGGTTATAAAAGAAGGAATAAATACTTTAATTGTCATATTATGTATACTTATATCCATATATAATATATATTCTCTGCATTTACCCCATCCTTAGTTATGAAGGAGAAGTGGGCTGCAGTGAGGCGCCGGCTAGCCGCTGTGGGTTCAGTGCCTTGCTCATGAGCACTTTGACATGCTGCTGACGGGGAGGAGAGAGGGGATCGAACCCACGACCGCTCTCCCCACCGAGCTACAGCCGCCGTCTATTTCCTGTTGCCATATATATATATATATATATTTTATAATGTACCGTAGAATGGTGACTCGCTACGTGGGTCTGCTGAGCCCTGATTGGTCGATACAGTTTTTTTATTTGTTTTATTTTTTATATATATTTTTTATTTTAAGGCAACTACACAAAGAAACAGTGCAATTGTGATACATTTAGCATTTTTCTTCCCCCCCCCTCAAGCATTTAATTCAAAAGTATCATTCTTATGGGGAAACTCCCTCCCCGACCAACAACCTCTTAATTGAGGATAAACTAAACTAAACTAAAACTAAACTAAACTAACTCGATACAGTTTTCTTACCGCGGCAAAATCCCACAACCAATCAAACAGAGCCGTTTGAATCCCCAAACTAATGCAGGCCAGCAGGCCCGTCTCTCAACCAGGGGGTTGGCGGTTCAATCCCCGCCCTAGTCCATGTGTCCTTGAGCAAGACGCTCCACCCTGAGCTGCTCCCTGGAGCCGTGTCCACGGTGTGTGAATGTATCAAAGCGAGAGGTAAAAGACACGTAACGTCTTTTCATCTTCTCTATTTCATTGGGCCTTCAGTCCGTCGGCTGTTCGGTGACAGCCGGCGGTCACATGGTACACGAGGCAACCGGCGGGAATCTACAACTCGTCACAAGTCATGTGATCGACCACAAGACCCCCGACGCTGCTCCAAGAGCCGGGAATTAGTAGTCGATTAAATATCTTTGTGTCATCACCTTCGCATTGAACATGCGGACGGTATTAAACCGAATCGTATGAAATTTGGCGGGATGATTGGTTATTATCCGGGGACCATTTGATTAGATTTTGGGATTGATCGGGTCAAAGGTCAAGGTCATGAAAAGGTCAACATCTTCTTTTTACCGGTCAATTTATATCCAATTGTCATGCAACTAATGCCGAAATGTTCATAATTCAAGGCCCAATCTTGTGATATGTGAAGGTATGCGCTCTACCGAGTGCACCTTCTAGTTTTTTAAATGCATGTGTCCCAGAGTTGTCCTAATCGTGTACAATGTGTCCCGAAAATCACTCACAGGTGACACAGTAGACGCTGTGAGGGTGTTCAGAGCTGCGGAGAGAAAGAGGGAGAGAGAGAGAGAGAGAGAGAGAGAGAGAGAGAGAGAGAGAGAGCTTTATGTCGTACAGTAAATTACCCAGGATTAAAAACATGGTAAAGTATAATTAGTGTCTGTTATGTGTGTTTTAATGAAAGTTGCTGTTAAGCCTCAAAACATGGAGCAGTGAGTCCCAGCTGGAGGTCGAACCCCAGAGGCTGAAGAGAAGAAAGGGATTCATGTTACTCAGATAAAACGTTGTTTGTTTTTTTACCATTTGCTCTGAATATAAAGACATGATATATACAGGAAGGAGATGTACTCATTTCCATCCAAACACACACGCACACACACACACACACACACGCCCGTCTTTTTTTTTTAAATCTCAAAGCTCGATTTCAGACACTGGATCTAATCTGGAGTTTTAATGAAAAGAGAAATCCTAGAAATGCCCTTCTTCTTAAGCCCACTGTGATCTGAGGAAAGTTTTTGCACAATTCTGTGTGTTAAGAGCCCCCCCCCCCCCCCCCCTACCAACCCCCACACCAACAGCCTCCGTCAGCTTCCTGCTTCATTAGCCAACCGCCGGCCACCGAAACAACAATTAGGCCCTCGGACCGCGCCGAGGATCCGCCCCCCCGACTTCACGATTGGCTAAAGAGCCTGACGGCGCGTTGCCGCCACAGCGGTAATTGAATACAAGCTCTAACAAGCCTTTGAACAGGAGGGAGAAATATTTCATAAGCTTGATGCAATTTGGTGTGTGTGTGTGTGTGTGTGTGTAATGAAAATAATGAATGTGATTCCTTTCACTTTTTTTTTTTTACTTGTAAATGATGTTTTCTTCTTTTTTTCCCTTTTGGAAATAATAAAACAGATTGAGACCGACGCGGCGAGGGAGCGATATGAAGATTTTTGATCCCTCTCCACATCGATGTGGCGGGGGGGGGGGGAATGATACCCTTCTCATTTTGTTGCTGTTTACATGCTAATTTGTTCCGTTTTCCGTGTTTATAACAAGACTGATGTTTTTCGCCACTCGGAAAAAAAATGTGTCAAACAAGCGGATAGGGGAGATGGGGGGGTGGGGGGGGTGGGGGCTTGACAAGTAGCTTATTATTTCGTGGACGGTTCACATCTCAGGCTCGTTTAGTCGGCGTGGTCCGTGTGCGTCGGCCCTCGCCGTCCGGTCCGGCCGAGCCTGCACGGGTTCTTCTAGAACAGAGACTTCTCAATCTGATCAAACCGCTCTGAAAAACACACATTTAAATTAACCAGCATTGCCCTTACCCTGTTTTTTTTTTTTTCTTTCTGTGTCATTTTCAAGGCGCTCGGAAAATATGCTCGCTGTGAAATTTGCAACGAAAAAAAAAGTTGGACTGGGTGGAAAGAGGAGGGAAAGTTTCCGATCGCTCGCTGCGGCCAAAATTGGGACGAGCCGAAATTGGATATCAAAGGCTGACGCGCTACCAGAGTCCAGTAATCAGGACACATCGGCACGAGACGAACGTCACGGGGCGAGGAAACGGAGCGGCCTCGGATGATGAATTGGACCAAATTACACGGTGGGATGAAAACTAAAACAATCAAATATTAAAAGAGGGCATCCACCACTTTCCACTCGCTGACATCAAGGGGACGCAGCGCGTAATCACACGGACCGAATGTTCATCATTGCCTCCATTTAGTGTGAGAGTAATAAAAGACATGTCAGAGAAGAAGAATCCCGACCGGGTCCCTCATTACCCGACCGCGGGGACGGAGAGACTTTTGGGCCTAATAAGGACACGATTTAGGCAAATTAGGGCGTGATAACGCGGCTGCTGATAATAAGGCACGTTTGGTCTTGTTTGTTTTCTTATCTCGTGGCATATTTACCCTCCATGGCCTCAGAGAAGGGAGAGATATGAAATATAAGGGCGCACGGGATTGGTTCTTTTCTTTGATTTTTAATTCTCCGAGCGGAGCACCCTTGATGTGTGCTTTGAATTCACCGGGGATGAATCCAGACGGGGTCTGAATTTTTAAACGTGGTCCTCCTTGCGTCTGATCTGATGGGATTATCGCCGTCTGTGTGTGTGTGTGGAAGCAATTACCTGGGAGAACTTACATTATTTTCTGAAGTAGGTTAATGTCTGAAAGTTGAGGGGAAGTCTCCGTTTGGTGCGTCCACAAACAAAGGGCGACGGATATGGGCGCCGCCGAGCTAGCAGCCGGCTAGCTATCGAACACACGTCCCTCTCTGTCCGGTTTAAAATGTTTGCTAACGGGATTCCAGTGGACGTATTCAAACAGAGGTTTAGGAAGGCGATGTATTGTCGAGAGTACTAGCGGCGGTAACTTTGCCGTCGAGGCTCTGACCTCACAGGGGGACACACAGAGAGGGCAGGACACTCACATCGTATGGCAAAGGATGTGCGACCGTAGCAGTACGATCAATATGGATGTTGTTTTATACTTTAATAATCTGCACATGGTAACCGCGGTATGTAAGACGTTCTGGCTAACTGGTGACGCTGAGGGAACGCGGAAGGTCGTGGCGGGTCAACTTTACTTAACCCTCCTGTTACCTTCAAATGCACTAACATCTTTTACCCTTTTTGACCACAGCAGTTAAAACCACCAGAAAATGATTACAATTAATATTGTTTCCTATAAGTTTAAGTGTCAGGTACTTTATGTTTGTTTGTTGATGACCTAAATAGCCCTTTAAATAAATAAAAAAGTTGATATTTCTTATATGTTTTACATAGTGAAAAACAGCCTGGGGTAAAATTGACCCCAAAGAACACAGATGCGTACAAGTTGTGTTCAGGACAGTGAAAACATATCATCATGTGACTTTGATGTTTTCCCAGTTGTGCCCAATAAATTAGGAAAAGTCATGAAATACGAAGCAAAAAACATGATGTCAATCATATTTTTAGAGACGTCAAACAATGAATGGGGTCAAATTGACCCCAAAGGTAACAGGAGGGTTAACTATAACTAAAAGATGCGGTCAAGGTAAAAAAACAACTATTTCCTTACATGTTTGTAGCAGGATGCAAACGGCGGTCGCCTGCGTGAGAGTCCTCTGACCTCCACCGCCCTCTGGTTGTCGTGGACCACGAGGTCAGGGCCTCGGTTCTTTGACCTTCGCTGCACATGTTACTGGCCCTGTAACTGGCCGTGACTTTAACCCGACGATGTTCCCCCGACCTCAACCAGGTAGTTATTCTAACCCAGGGGTCAGGAACCTTTTTGACTGGGAGAGCCATGAAAGCCAAATATTTCTAAATATATTTAATTGAGAGCCAAATGGTATTTTTAACGTATCATTTTAATGCGACTTCTGGTGCTGCATGATGCTGGGGGTGAGGAAAGGGGGGGGGGAGGGTGAAGGTGACTTTTTCTTTGCTCGTGTTAGACGGTGTGAGACACAGAAGTGACATGCTGCTGGTTAGAGACAATCAATAACAGACGTTTAGTTTAATAAAAGAACAAAGACGTCTTTAAGAAAGGGACCTGACATTACTTCTGCTGTCATCTGGCGCGATAGATAAAAAAAAAGAAATTCTACTCTAAATTGTCTGGGAGCCATACGCCGTCACCGAAAGAGCCATATATGGGTCTCGAGCCACAGGTTCCCGACCCCTGCTCTAACCCGACCCGCGATCCGTCCTCAAAACTCCGTCCTGTCCGGCACGCACCCTGAACGCACCTTCAACCGTGGCGGTGTAGGATCAGAAGGCCGCCGCCGCCGTGGTCATCGGACCAGGAAACGATCCGGTTCGTCGTTACACGTGGGAAGACTTTCAGGAAACAGTCGCGTGACTCTTTATCTCTTTACGCCGCCGGCTTCGTGGAGCTTCCAGCGCTTGCACCGCGTTTCCTCATACGAGACAAAGACCACATAGCACCGTCAAAAAGGCACGAGGGAGAAGATGGAATTAATTTGACGGCGAGTAAGTGACAGCGCCTCCCGTCCTTTAGCGCCGCGCTTTCTCCTCCTCCGCGACGCCGCGTCCCGAGTCGCTCCTCTAATTGCGCGGCGGACATCTCGGAGCGCGCTGGGGGATTTCACCCTCGATCTGGCACAGATTAACAGTCCCCGCTACGCTTTTGTTGCCGCTTTATTTGCATGATAATTAGTTGGTGGCAGTGTGTATGTTTGATTAATTTATTATTTCACAAACATAGGTACACAGGGAGAGGATGAGCTGGAGCGAGAGAGAGAGAGAGGGAGAATAGAACAATGTGCATTAATTAAAGCGATTAAAGGATTGACTGAACTCTGCCTTGATGTGTTTATTCAATTAATAAGCAAAGTGGCAGATGACTGTTTGACTTTTATAACGATTAATTGTGCCGTTTTTGTTAATTTAGGCTCATTCATCTTACACTCGTCCTCTTAAGCCATCACATCAATCTCTACACGCTTTTCTCCCGGAGCCTCCAATTCCAAAACAAGCTCTGATTACGGTTATTATTCACACACACACATGAATACACCGATCATTATCATCTTTAGTGTCTGTGATCACAGAGTTCAGACCCATCATATCGCGGTTAGATTCGTAAAATTAGCATTTGAGTTGTACGGTAATAACGTGTCATATTGTAATTCAGTGTTGTTGACAGCTGAGCCAGCTAACAGCGCTAACGGTGCTAACAACGCTAACGGGGCTAAAAGCTCTAACGTTGCCAACAGCACTAACTGTGCTAATTCTTCTAACAACGCTACTGGTGCTAACATCGATAACGGTTCTAACAGCGCTAACAGTGTCAATAGCACTAGCGGTGCTAACAGCGCTAATGCTACTAGCAGCACTAATGGTGCTAACAATACTAACGGTACTAACAGCGCTAACAGTGTTAACAGCACTAACGGTGTTAACAGCACTAAGGGTGCGAACAGCGGTAATACTTCTAACAGCGCTAATGCTTCTAACAGCACTACTGGTGCTAACAGCGCTAACAGTTCTAACAGCGCTAATGCTGCTAATAGCGCTAACGGTACTAACAATGGCAAAATGTCTATGCGCCACATAGCGGTGAACATGAGCTCACGTTCACTCACATGCACTAAAAGGAGCGTCAGAAATAAACAAGGAAAAAGGACAAACTGCCCCTCAGAAATATAATTTTGCCCTTGATTTTAGGAGGAGAGGGGCAAAAAATTCCCCCGTAATTTCCTCTAATAATTATGAGAATTTATTGTTATAATATAATATTTATTATTTTTGAACAAAGGTTATTTCACAAGTTTCAAAGAGTGCTCTCACTTTCTCTTTAAGTGCCCCTGGTTTTCAGTCAGTGGGGGCAAAATTACCTCCTAAGAAATGTGTACATTTCCCCGCCTGCTGATAGGTATGAGGTCATGTGATCGATGCTCTGACAACAGCAGCGCGACCTCATCACGCCGCCGTGTCTTCACGTGCATGACAGTCGTCATGATGAGACCGTATACTCTGAATCCCGTTTATTGCACCTTTGATGTCCTGATAATATGTCTGCATATGACCCTGAATTATTTAAACAAATAGCATTCCCCCAAATAAGTGAAGCAACAGATCGAGCAACACCACGAGGGCAGAGGGAGCTTTTATAAACTTGACTCGGTGCCGTCAGTGTGACCGGCGCTCATTAAACTCTGTCTCCGCCTCCTTTCTCCTCAAGTCTGGGACAAAGGGCTGCGCTACACCCTCCTCCACCTCCTCCACACCACCCTCGCGAAAAGGCTTCTCTTCGGGGAGATGGAGCAGTTTGAGACGAGCGCTCGCAAAAATCAAAAAACGCCTCTCGATTGTCCGCCTCCGTCTACGCCTTATTCCCACCGCATTGTCCGGAGGAACAAAGGGAGCCGTCTACTTCTCCCCACAGAAGCCGGCGGCTGGCGAGAGGCTCGATTCCAGCGTCGGGGATGCTATTTGCCTAGAGAAAGCCCGAGGACGAGGCCCGATCGCGCTGCCGATGGGATCGGGCTGTCAGCTGGCATCCAGCGATAATTGCTTCCCGTGGCAGGACCCCGTCGGCCGGGAGAGGAGCGGCGCGGCGCGGCGAGTCGACGCGGGAATCCATTTCCACCGCAGCCCGGTCATAATTGTTTCTCGAGCACCAGGATACTCGTTGCCAATCTGCGTGAGGGCCAAGCTCTGATTGACACCCATTGACCAGAGAGATGCGGGGGAAGAGACGGAGAGGGGCTGGTGAAAAGGCCTTGAGTATCACCGGGATTGTCACTCAAAGATTAGAAGTGTGTGTGCGTGTGTGTGTGTGTGTGTGTGTGTGTGTGTGTGTGTGTGTGTGTGTGTGTGTGTGTGTGTGTGGTAGGAGTGATGGGAAAGTGAGTAGGAAAAAAAGGGTAAAAAAGAACCAGAAAAGGACCAAGATGATCCCGATTCCAACGTGTTGGTATAATTATCCCGTTTCCTCTCCGATTGTTTCCCTCCTTCATTATTAATCCTTCGGAAATCCAGCCTCCTCCCTGGTGGATGATCATTTACACAAGTCAATAAGGCAGTAACCCTGAAAACAAGCAGCACGGCCAAACCTAATGATTTTCTCCGCACCGCGCTCTGCAGGGGAAAATGTATATTTTATCCACTTTAAGCTGCAGGAGAACTATTGATTAGTAATTGATAAGATCATCTCTTTAAATAGACACGGACGCCTGTCTTCCTCCATCAAAGGCATCCTTAAGGCTGATTGTGATCACCTCGAGATGCTCTCGCAGCTCAATTTGCTCGCCGTCCGCTTCTCCAGCGAGACGGCGAAACCACCCGGGGAACTTATCACTCACCTGTCCGAAGCTAATTCCACCCGGTGTCGAGCACGGAATTGGATTTAAGGACAGAGGAGTAGCACGGGTCCGTCTGCTGTCAGCGCACCCCGGCGGCCCCTCTCCCAGGTGTCACTTCAGGGCCGGTTGAACACGCTAAGAATCCTTTAAGCGCCATCACAGGCGATCCGAGGCCCTGGGCAAATCGGTGGTGACACCCTCTATTCCCGGTGTGCCTCGCCACTTTGGACCACGTGGATCCAGCGAGTATACCTTTAAACCGAAGCAGCGCGTCGTGTAGGGAAGAGGAAGCCAGTGGCCATCCGCTTGACAGTCAGTGCGTTCACGTGATGGTATAATTCAAATTTTTCTTTAGTTGGACTATGCTATCTTTTGGGGAATCTGTTATTATCCCAGTATACATGGCAGTGAGTAATTTGAATCATTGGCTGAAAACACGTCACCTCCGATACCACAGGTGGCGCTGTTTTCATTACAACTCCTGTTGTGTAGCCCATTTCCTTTTTTTGATTGGTTGATAAGCGCCACGTGACAGCACAACTCCAGGAAGCGTTTGTTTTCCCCACGGGGAGAGCGGCGGGGCCAGCTCATGTTGGGGCACATCAAAACATTAAATAGCCGAGAGTTGTTTTCAGCGTGAAGAAATACGATGTGTGGCGGGAGTTAAGACCGACATGAGTGACACTTGAGAGCCCTGACACTCGTTGCGATGCTCGTGGCGATACTCGTTGCGCTTGCGTGCGCACGGGCAAAGACGCAAAGTCCGGTTCCTAATCCAATTCACCGCTACATGCCGCGATGGTCGTATTATCAACCTCATCGGATCGAGTAATCCAGGGTGTCAATCGGACCGGAGTTGGACCGCACATAGTCGAACAAAGGTGTTTCCATGAAACGGATAATTCGATTTCAGCCCGACTAAGCCAGTTATTCGAATGCATGTAAACACGGTCTTTGATGCACGATTATCTGGGACCTCGGGTGGGGCTTCGGCGACGCCCTCGGAGACACGCCAGAAGAGGAAATGGTTACATATGTTGATACGAAACCCTTTCAAACAAGTAGGTCAAACCTCCCCAGAAGAAGGAGAGCTTTATACTCCGTTTGCTGCGTCTCACCAGTTGAAAAAGCAGCCGTTGCTGCGGTAACGGTGTTGTTTAGAGAGCCGGTCGGGGTCAAGGGCGAGAGCGTATACTCAAATATGGCTCTCGGAGATGAAAAAGGCCTCATTGGAAGCCGGCAGCCGCGAAACTCTCCCGCTGCCCGGCCTTGAGGCCATTCAACTTGACAGGTCTCATTATGTGTGAACTCCCTGATATTCCCCTCCGCATTGCACGGCCTGTCAGTCTCCACCTGCCTGTCCATCTCGCCGCCGCGTCCCCGCAGCACCCACTCGCTGACAACCACCTTCTCCCCGCCAGCTTTTAGGCCGGGAACGAGCTGGAGAGATCGAGAGAGTGTGTGTGTATGAGTGTGTGTGTGAGTGTGTGTGTGTGTGTGTGTGGCTGGAGCAGGCTTTATAGGAAAGGGCCCAGCTATCTGCTGACGAGCTGACAGGGGGTCCTCTTGTAAACAAACCGCAACAGTGTGATCTAACCTATAGCATTGTGCTGCAGATTAGAAGGAGACTCATACTTCACATGCATGCACAGGCGCCTACATCTACATATAAGCAGGTGCATGCAGATACAAGCACCCCCCACACACACACACACACACACACAAGTGTGATGCTGCCACAGTAGAATCTTAAGTACCTTATGCAAACTGTATGTTTGTTGGAGGCACAGGCAGAGCACTGATGAGTGGCTCATTATGGCAACACCAGCTCTACACACTGGGTATCGCATAATCAAAGCCTGGGGGTACGTATTAATTATCCTTTTGAATAGTGATGACATTTTAAAAAGCTTCTCCTTAAGGCTCACATCACGGGGAGATGAAACAAAGCGCGGCACAGCTTGTGCGCCCAGCCTCACATGTGTTTTTACATCTGTTCAGGATATTTCAATTTGATGCTCAACAAGCTGAGACCGAGATTAAAGGATAATAACGTGTCACCCTCCGCACAAGCGTCTCCTCCGGAGCGAGTAATGGCACATCAGCAGGCAGGCGGCTTCTGGAGGGGGGGGGAGCCAGCTAACAGCCATCACAGGCGAAGTCGATGCAGTCACGCATGTGTCTCCCGCTCGTCTCCCAGACGAGGTGGCGGAGGCACCGTCTCCGTCTTTCTCTTCCGCGTGCCGGTTGGCTGGGAAAAAAAATAGGGTACGGGGGGGTGGAGAGAGGGCTGGGATTGGAGTTGTGTTTTTTGTTTTTTTTAAAGAAAGCGTTGTCTTTAATGAACATGTTTAAAGAATGTTTCAGCATCTATAATTTATATGGCGGAGCTTCGTCTGGGAAGTGGGGCTCCGGCGGCACATGATCCCTGATGGTGACGGTGAAGCCTGAACACCTGCTAGGGCTGTCTGCTCCCCTGCGTGGCATGCAGAGGAATTAATGGGATGTAAAAAGGCGTGGTGAGGAGGGTGAGCATGGAAATATTTGGCGCCAAATTGTTTTTTGGGAGCCGCTGATTGACACTCACTGACCAGAGATGCGAGGTGATGGACAGGGGAAAGAGAGGCGGAGGAGGGAGGAGGAAGACGTGTGAAAGGATTGTAATTCTCTTTTGAATCCCCCAGTTTTGCTTTTGGTTGCAATCGCGATGACGAAACAACCGATATTCCTTCGATTGGCGGTCTCAGCATGGTTCAAACATCCTCCGAATGATTTTTTTTTTTAACATTGATTTTTTTTAATCAATCCACGTGATGAATACATCATATACGTTGTCTTTGCTAAAGTGTCTTTAAAAGGGTTACACCAGCAATTTAGCAGTACACTTCCATACCATTGAGGCACTAACTCAAGAGAAGCTCCGGAAACACTTAATCCGACATTTCCCATAATCATTCATTTGACCCTCCTTGCCTGGTAATGCTAGCTGTAGCCTAAAGGCTTTCACATAGCAGGGGGTGTTTTTTTCTTCCTTCAATTAAAATGTTCACATCACAAGACTGAATTTCACAGCGACAATATTCTAAATATTTGTGTGGGAAAAGGTCAATTTTTCTTCTTCTTTTGCAGTGCGAATGAAGGATTCAACGCATCACGTTGGGCAAAAGGGACAAACAGTATGTATTTAAAACGTACACAACAGTGTCCAACAACCCAGAGGTTGAGCCAAGATGGCAGACTTTAACCTTTAAACCTTGACAAACGCAGCAGACCAGATCCAATAGTTAGCTGAAAGTAATAGACAGTTAAAAGTTAGCTTAAAGTAACAGACAAACAGTTTAAATAGTTAGCTTGAAGTAACATTAAGTTTAAATAGTTAGCTTAAAGTAACATTCAGTTTAAATAGTTAGCTTAAAGTAAACATGTTTAAATAGTTAACTTAAAGTAACATTCAGTTTAGTAAAAATCAGTTAAAATAGTTAGCTTAAGTAGTAGTAGTAGTGAGTGGTTAGCTTAAAGAGTTAAAAGGAATGGCTAAACTACACTCTTCAAATGAGAACATCTGTTAGCTTAAAGTAATGGTTAAACAGTTAAAATAGTTAGCTTACACAAACAGTTTAATGGCTGAAACTACTAAAAGTAAGGTATTCATGTTTTAAAGACATACATAATTATTAGCTAAAAGTAATGAATAACCGGTTAGAATAGACAGCTAAAAGTAACGGATGAAGAGAATAGTTAGCTTAAAGTAGTGAGCAGTTAGCTTAAAGAGCTAACAGTAACGGGGGGCCTACACTGCTCCAATGAGAACCAGTAGGCCTGTAGGAGCAGAAACACTGGCTGCTTTGAGAGATTCGTGAAATATGAACCCGTATTCTGCAGTTGAACACAATGAGAAGTGGAGGAGCCCCCCTCCATGACAACGCGCTTCACACCCGCTTTGGTTCAGCAGAGCAGCGCGTGTCTGCACGTCTGCTTCCATGACCAGAGCGCGGGATCTTGGAGCCGACGCTCCCCGGCTGACGACAGCGTGGGTGAGCCGGTGAGGTCACAGCCAATTGTCACTAATAGGAGCGAGATCATTCGCAGCACCGGCAACCGCGCAGCAACTCTAACCTTATTATTCACAAAGCCCGCACCTCGAGCCTCGTCAGGCTCAAACGGAGCGCCGCCTTCGGCTGAGCGGAGATTACCGCCGTCAAAACAGAGAGAGGAGAGGGGGGAAAACAAGCTGTACTGTAGCTGTCAACATCTCAACACGTCTGAATCTCTCCTTTACAAGCGCCTCGCTATATGTAAACACACCCACACAAAGACACGCGCGCAAACACGCGGCCCGTAAAAAAAGCACACGCACGCCGCCACTTCTTCCAGCGAAGGATGTCGGAAAAACCTGCCAGACGTTCACAATGCAAAAGGCGCATTTTATTTATTTATTTGAGTTCAGAGTAATTACGGGCATTACCGCGGCGCTTGGCTGCGACACGTCTTTATGAAATCGGGTGCGGAGTGCGGCAGGCGCCAGGGAGGAGGTGTGACTCTTTCCCTTTTCTAATCTCTAATCAAATTAAATAGGTGAGCACTTTTTTTTTCTGCTCACCTCCTCCTCCTCCTCCTCCTCCTCCGAGACGAGAGGGAGGATAAGCGTTGCCTCAAACTGCCAAGTGCACTAGATCTACAGTAGATACCAGAACAAATTCTGCTTGTCAGCACTCCCATAATTGTTGGTCCTGAGACATTTTTCAATATGACTGCAGGAGTCCACACAGCGGCGAGGAAGAAACGAAGGAGAAAAAACCAGAGCCAAAGATCCAATTGAAAGTATTTGTTTCCATTTCCGGCTATTTGGCAAAGATGAGACTAGATAAATATGTGATTCATTCCTCCCGAACACGGGCTTCTGTGGAAATACGTTTCTCCATGCCTCTTTTTCTTTGACTCTAAATAATTGAACAGAGAGAGAGAGAGAGAGAGAGGGGAGAGAGAGGGAGAGAGGAAGGCCCTCCGCAGGGTTCATATTGAGTTTTTCACCGACTCCCCCCCCCCCTCAACATCTGTTCCTACTGGCACAAAGATTCACGCTCACACGGATCAGATGACAAGGCGGCTGTCGGAGAAATCACAGCCTCCGAGCGGCGTTTGACAAAAAAACAAGCGCGATGAAGACGAGCGGCAGGTACAACATGGTCAGACTCCGCTGGGTTCGCAGACGCTCGCGCGCGCCACTCCTCCAACGCGAGCACCGCCGGGCGCCTCAGGGCCCTGACAGAAGAGATATGACATATTTATAAAAAAAAAAAAAGAAATAGAGGAAGTGGGGGAGGGGAAATAAAATCATACTCCTATGAAGAAAGAACACCAAAAAAGAAAGAAGAAGAAGAAGCAGCAGCAGCAGCCTATGTTTTACGTCTCTCTCACGACGACAGCTTGGGGGACAGTTTATGTGCGAGAGACAAAGACACTTTGACTCTGTCAGCTCCCGCCTCTGAAGCCGGCGCCGGTTGGCGGCGAGGCGGCGCCGAGGCAAAGCGGCGCCGCCCGTCTCGGGCGTTGATCTGCGTGCGTGAGCCAGGCGGTGAGACGGCTGGGCCTTTTGTGTGTGACTTGATGTCTGGAGGCCTTTATGCTAATGAATGCTAGGTCTACCCCCCCCCCCCCGGTAAAACATATCAATAAATAAAACATAGCGACTCCTGCATGGCGGTTCACACACGGGAAGCGTCGCACGCAGGGCCCTTTTAGCGCGCTGCCACTTTAAGAGAGCGATACAAACACACCATCATAAACACTTAGGAGGAACAATCCACCCGAGACCCGCGGAGCGGCCCCCAGATCCACGGCGAAGGAGGGCGGTACATAATTAAGAGAGGACAGTGTAAAGATATAATTGCTACGTTGTTGATCATCATGATTACCATTATTAAGTAGTAGTTTTTATAAAAAAGATACATGACTCTGAGCCATATTTAGAGGGCCTAACTTATTAATCAGGCAGCTGTTTGCAGAAGCTCTTCGGAGGAACGCGGCGGCACGTGTACAGGAGTAAGCGGCGGGGGGGAGGGGAGGGAGGACATTATTTTACGCTAAATTAATTAGTAGGACCTGAAAAAGTGATTAAACATGACGAGAATATCAACAAACAAAAAAATCGACGTGCAAAAAAAAGAAGAATTAGATCAGAGAACGAGGATCAACACGATCACAACTCGTTATAAATGAGTGGCTTCATTTCTCTTTTTTAAAATGATTACCACGTCGTGGCGTGGTAATCTGGCAACAGTCTCGGTTTCTTTTGTGTTTTCGTAGAGGCCATGTTGGGGGTCTCTCGCACACACACACACACACACACACACACACACATACACACACACACACACAAGGTCTGAGGCTTCGCTCTCAGGTGCCCGCCGTCCCCAGGCTGCTCTTCAAAACAGCGATATTAGAAGAAAGAGAGGAAGAGGAGAGAGAAATCAAACATTGATTAGTGAGAAAACACTGGCAGATGTTTCTTTCCAGATGCAGAATGTGGAGGAGGGGGAGGGGGGGGGTAATATCTAAACCAACCACTGCACCCTCCTACATTAGAGGCCTAGATGATTAACCTGTAAATCTGAAACATTATTAATTATCTCATGGCGTCCGTGGACGTCTGGCACTCGCCTGTTCATCAGATCAGACAGGAGTTGGAAAAAAAAGGGGAAAAACTTTGAAACTAATGGACTGAAGTTTAGTACCCGGAGTGAACATAAATAAGAAAAGCGCCACGCTCGTTAACCGACTGCGACGTCGCTAAGACGATGAATCACTAAATATTTTTCCCCCACTTCTACCGATCCAACGTGTTCCCCTCCGTCCTAATCCCACGGTCTCAACGTGTTAAGTGTGTCACATCTGGCAGAAGACACAGAAATCAACATGTAGTTTACACATCTGGCTCCGAGGCCTCCAGGAGCAGCGGCCGGGCCCGTCGTCACAGTCACACTGCCCCCCGCTGGCGGAACCCCGTATTACAGCCGCCGTGCTGTGGGGTGGAGGCCGCATGGACCTCAGGTTAGACTAGAGAACGGTCCAGTGAGAATCAGGATGGGGGGGGGGGTCAGGTGTGGTGAAATGATTGAAGACGGCCAAAGATTTACGATGTGCTGAGGTCCAACTTGTCCCCC
Organism: Liparis tanakae; assembly: GCA_036178185.1. NCBI lineage: Eukaryota > Metazoa > Chordata > Actinopteri > Perciformes > Liparidae > Liparis > Liparis tanakae. The sequence goes on from CM070107.1 coordinate 5,546,368, forward strand.
CCTACAGTATAATTCGCTTTGCACAGGTGTTCTACCTAATCTCCCCGTCTACTATGATTAATAAGTCACATGTGGGTCACATGTGGGTCACCATACTTTCATTCTGTCCGCCAATCATTCACAGACTTCACAGGTGCTTTTGTGTGACCCGTTAGTGCACCTGGTACTCTTGTACTCTGATACTCTGGTACTCTGATACTCTGGTACTCTGATACTCTGATACTCTGATACTCTTGTACTCTGGTACACTGATACTCTGGTACACTGATACTCTGGTACACTGGTACTCTGGTACTCTGATACTCTGATACTCTGATACTCTGATACTCTGGTACTCTGATACTCTGATACTCTGGTACTCTGGTACTCTGGTACTCTGATACTCTGATACTCTGATACTCTTGTACTCTGGTACTCTGGTACTCTGGTACTCTGATACTCTGATACTCTTGTACTCTGGTACACTGATACTCTGGTACACTGGTACTCTGGTACTCTGGTACTCCCGGGCCACGCGGCTCGTCAGATATTAGTTCTCAATAGAAAAGGGAACACATGTTGATGGACCGACATCCACGTCGATCCTTTCATGCGGCGTGCGTCCCCCAAAAAATATCCGCGATGGAATTAAAGCATCTCTTCCTCAACGAGATCGTCCAATGATTTTATACAACGGGGAAATCCATACGGGTCCGTCAGATTTATACGCGTCATTATCGTTGTTATTTGTTACTTAGTGAGGGGGAAAAGAGGAAAAGTGGTCACTTACTCATCCACTTTATATTTGTCTTAAAATGCTGCACCATGAGCACTTACCAAGGAAAATACTAAACATGCACCGGAGTGATTTATGGCCCTCTGCCGCACGAGGCCGGCGCCTTCGTCGAGTGACTCAGCAATTTAGTTGCGTCGCTTCCCGGAGTGAGCCGTCACTTTAACAAACGACACGCAAGTGATTTCCTTTTTCTTCTTTTTTTAATCCTCTCGCTTCTTCCGCTGCTCTCCCAGTTAGCTCGGACGCAACGGTTTGGGGGCGGGGCTTCCTTCGCCGCGCTCACCGACGCCACGTTGAGAGGACTAATTTAGCGTGAGAGGAGACCCCTGCAGGGCCTTTCCAGGAAGTACGGATTAAACGTTCCTTGTATGCTCCAAAAGAGGAGGACGTGTGAAAGCAGAGGGCCGAGAGAAAAGCCCGCCGCCCCGCCTCCACCGCGGAGCTTTTTCATTGGCCGTCGCCGAGGTGCGTTCAGGAGCGTCTCCCGCGGGCCGCGCGTCGCCCCGCCGTACGCGAGGCCGCCCGGGTTTTTCTAATTGCCGGAACGACCCCTCGGGGCTTCTGGGCGGAGCGGCGACGCCCCCTTTGCAGCGCTTTAGCGGCGAAGTTTATGGCGGAAATGTGTTGCTGATTTGGGGGAAGTGCACGCGGCTCGGAGGTTTAATTGGCCGCCGGTTATTATGTCAAACAATTTTAGCGTGATATACGGATGTGTAAAGGGGTCTTCGAGGTCACGGCGCCCGGCGCTGGCGCGTCGGGCATCGGAACGCCGTTAGCGTACAAATGGAAACCAATTGACCACGTGTCGTAAAGATCCCAGATTTATCTACCGAGGAACCTCGCATCACCTCCTGAATTATGAAACGTCGAGTGAGCTTGAAAGTCTGATATTGACGGACCAAAAAATTAAACTGAAGTCATAATTAGAGCTCAAAGGCTGATTTATGTCCGCTTTGTGTTTGTTGCTATGCGCGACTCGCCGGAATCTCCCACCGACACCTGAAGGAAGACAGGAGACTTCCCTCGGCGTCCAATTAGTGACGAGGTCAAACCCTGTGACACGAGCCACATTATAACGGCGAAAACAGCCATCGTTAAGTGATAATGAAGTGAATGGGGGAACAAGTTGGATTTCTTGTGTGCGTGTGCGTGTGTGTGTGTGTGTGTGTGTGTGTGGCTGACGGAGAGAGAGGCCCGGCTGGAATAATGAGCGCCTAACATCTGGGAGGCGAGCCGAGGGGTAGCCGCCTCAAGGAGCCGCTCATGTTTAGGATATTGCCGCGATTGAAGCCAGATGGGACTGAGAAAACACACACTTTTCATTTTTCATTACGCTCTCGCGTGGTGGAAGACCTCGAGACGCGACGGTCGAGCGAGGCGGCGGCGTTGGCGTGCGGCGCGTTTCTCGATGGAGATCTAAATCGGTCTTACGCTCGCCAGAAACCCGCCGAACTTCGATTCCCCAAATATGGTCCTCTTCATTGAACACGATAAGCGTGCAGAGGAACCGACAGCACGGCCGCCCCATCCACATACCTGCAAACCCATGAGGGGTGAAAAAGGTGACAACGGGGAGGGGGGGGGGGGACTGTTGTTGTTGTCTCCACACCACATCCACATTGTTTGTTGACACCTCAAAGCTTTTATAACTAGTCTTTTGATTGTTCCGACCGCAAATCTAAATAAAACATTTTAAGAAAAAAGGTCCTCTGAATAATTCAGTGATCGGGCCCTAATAATAGTAATAACAACTTTACATTATCATTATATATAATACGGTTAAAGTCATTCATGAAGCAACTTCCTTTTTTTAAACGTGTGTGCTCTGCTGAGCTTTGAGCCTGTTCCATGATTCTGTCCCATCAAAGATGTTTTATTGCGAAGATCACCAAATAGCATGTTCTCCGTTGACACCCCCCCCCCCACCCCAAAACAAAAACTCTTAGGATCCACACTATTCACGTGGATGACCTATTTTTATGTCAAAACGGTAAATTCCACCGAAAAGGTGACAAGTTTGCAGGTATGCATCCAGCCACGTGACGTGCAACGCCCGTGGCCTCTCCTCGCCAACGGGCCATGACGACCGGTCAACACGGAGGAGCATGGGGGGAGGGGGGGGGGGGGGGAGCCTTTTGAATCCAGTGGAACTCCTCTCCTCCGGGAGGCGCCGGGCGCCTGTGGAGAGAGAGAGCGAGGTAAGACGGAGACTGCCGGGAACAAAAGCTCCCGATTCACGGGATATGTTTAGCTAAAAGGGTGAAAGAGAAGTGAAAGAAAAGTGAATCAAAGCTCGGCGCCGATCAAAGGGAAACGCAACGACGAAGTCACGGCGGTTGCCATGGGACCAGCAGGAGATGCATATCATTTTTTATCTTTTATTTTAAAGTTATTCTTCATCGTCAGATGTGGAAGTGTAGGTGTGGTGAGAGGGGGTAATGCTTGTTATTGTTTGGCAGATGAACTGCCTCTGTGGGGGGGGGGGGGAGCAGAAAGGTCACCGCCGCACAGCGAGGGGGAGCGCTCGTTTTACAACAGCAGCCGCCTGTGATCCGAGTCGGGGGCCGCCGAGTCGCCGTCACAACTCGCGATCAACAGACGGCGAGACAGACGCAGACGCGCCACCCGTCGACCCGGGGAGCGTCTTGGCGGCGCGGCGCGGCGGGGAGGCTAAACATTTTAGTTTTGCGTCTCGTTTTGCGTTCAGGAGGTCGCGATCGTCGGCGGCGTTCGAGCGTGAAATCAAACAAACAGACTCGGAGACTTGTTAACTGGAGGCTTTCTTTTTTTACCCGTTGATGTGGGAATTTCAATCGCACAGTTGTGGCATGAAATATGCAGTTGTTGTTGTTTTTGTGGGGGGTTTTCAGCTTTGAATTCTTTGAAGGGTTGGTTTCCGACAAAAAAGATCATTTTAGTTTTATGTGATTTGAATTATCCGACTCTGAAGCTTCAGTCCAACGCCAGGGAACAGAAAGACCCGGGGCCCGATATGAAGCAGGGTCGGGTTTGTCCACTCTGGGCTCCTGTAGAAACATGGCAGTGCCAAAGAGGAGCCGGTCGCCATGCCGATACGAAGGGTTCATTCAGAAGAAACTAAAATTCATAGTTTCAGGTGATTATGCCCTCAAGAAAAAAAACACTTCTAATTATTACATTCCATTTCTGCCATTAAATCCCCCATATTCCTATCACTGCTCCTTTAAGACTTTTAAATAAAAGAATCTTCACTCCTAAAACTGAAAGATAAAAACAAACAAACAAAAAAGTTAGAGAGAATACAAATGCTCATCAAACATATCAGAGAGCACGTCAAACTGATGAAAGACAAATCTGAACGGACCAATTGTTACTAAATTAAAATGACGACGGATCAACATCTCGGCTTTCCCTTTGATTGTTTTGAATTTCATCTTGGAAAAAGTCAGTTATCCTTTTTTTAATTTTCAGGACTTCCGAACAAATCGCTTCGCAGCACGTGGAACGAATAAGTCTTCTGTGTTTGAATATTATAATTATGTCTTCATTACTGAGGATAAAATGCCTTTTTCTCCAAACACACTCGTACCTGCAGGAGAGCAGCCATGTGATTGACACCACAGTGTCATTATTATTATATTTTTGTTGTATATGCAGGTGCCTGTAAGCGTGCGTGTGCGTGTGAGTGGGTGTGTGTGTGTGTGTGTGTGTGTGCAGAGATGAGACCCGTCTGTCTGCTGCTCTCTCAGACTGCACCCACGAGAGCTCCCAAAATAACAACAAAGAGCCCTCGGTGGGTCGGATGAAAGCCCGTCGCCCACCGTTCCTGCTCAGTCTCCTCCCCTCCTGTACCTGTGAGCGGCGCCTCACACGGCACACGGAGACAGGAAGGGGGCGGCGGCCTCGCAAATTTGACCGCAACAAATACTCCCATATGTTAATGAGACTGTTGAACGGGCCACATTTTTCTTTTAAAGGAATAACACTTATTTCCTCCCTTGCAAAAAAAGTGACACGCTCGTATACAGCTGAAGCCGGGAGGCCGTTAGCTTAGCTTAGCTTAGCATAACGACTGTAAAAAAGCTGCACCTATAAAGCTAATTAGCTCGCGAGCTAGCTATCTCTTGTACGTCTACACACACTCAAATGTAAAAAAAAACAGGAGATGTGATTGGAGGAGGACGACCTGCTGCAACGCCCGTCGGCTTTACGTCACCATGAGGTTGCCAGGCAACCGGAGGAGACTCCAGGAAGTCATTTCCAACATGCGTCTCCTGCGTCAACAACTTGTTTTTTATATTTCTATTTGCGTACGTTTCATACACGTGTCGACCAATAGATGACCAGGACCAGGTCCAGGATCACCAAACATGTGAAATCTCTGTGTATACACGAGTATAAACCTTAAATTACACGAATGAATGAGAGAAAATAGTGTGATGAAAAGAATAAATATATATATAAATGTATTCTTAATCTAACTGTGTAAATGCACATCTCCATGACTTTTCTAAAACTTTGGGGATTAGATTTTTTATTTTTCTCAATTTTTTAATATATTTTTTGAATCCTATGACTTGTCCCGGTTTTCCATGACCCTATGAAGCCTGCTTGTGATACATAGGAGGTACTAGTGTGCATGTTTTCTCTTCCCCTCTCTTGGTTCCAGGCTTTATGCTAAGCTAAGCTAAGCTAAGCACCTCCTTCCTTCTGCTTCGCGCTCAAGCACGAGAGTGATTTTGTTTATTTTTCCTCGAACCGTCAGGAAGGAGAAAAAAAATTCAAAAAACATTACTCCAAAAACTGTGGAGTCAAACTAGTCGAACAAATCAAGAAATGTCTGAATCATGTGTGTGTGTGTGTGTGTGTGTGTGGGGGGGGGGGGACCACAAAGCCAACTCTACGATGAATCACTGCAACATTAAAGTACAACGACCATAATCAGCGATCCGATGGACAAACATCTCAAATTGGAAAGCACAACTCCGTTAAGCGGCCGGGCGGCGGCGGCGAGCGCTCCTGACGTCGGCCAGGATCGCCACGCAGAACGGCTCCATTGTTATTTCTAGCTGGCAGAAACCCCGAGGTTATTATTTTTCTCCCGCTGCATTGAAACAAATCAACGAAACACAACTCACTTTGAACAACTGCACATTTGATGTAATCGGATGTGGGCCTGAGAGCCGTCGCTCCGGCGTGTTGTCAGACTCTCCGACACACACACACACACACACACACACACACACACACACACACACACACACACACACACACACACACACACACACACACACACACACACACACACACACACACACACACACACACACACACACACACACACACACACACACACACACACACACACACACACACACACACACACACACACACACACACACAGCTCTTTGAAGAGCAGGTGCAGCGGCACGGCTTCAATTAGGGGAGAGAGAGGCTGATTAGAGCGATGTTTGTTATTCTGCATGCAACCATTTGCATTCTGCCGGATCCTTCCCAACGTCACCGGGACGGCGTCACGCTTCTGGGAACCATTATCTTCTCAAAGCCAAAGCTTTGACACGGATATTTGCAAAAAAATAATTAAAAAAAATGTTTTTACAAACATCTCAAAGGTGAAATTGTTCTTTCCTGTCACTTTTGTTTCAGAGCGTCAACAAACAACGTAACCAGATCAAATCGACTGTGGCGGAGTCGCGTTCTTGTTCGTCCCTCTCTCGTTTCTTAAGCCGATGGCGCCCCCTAGTGGCGACGCGAGAGGGTGCCGCTCACGTCACACGGAGTAAAATTGCAGGAGGAAAAAAATAAAAAGTAATTATTCAAGCGGCCTTCATTGCATCATTCCAACTGAAACACTCACAGCCACAGTGTGTTTTCACTGCCCCCCCCACGGCTTATCCCCGCTATCAACACATGGAAGTGGTTCCAAGTCGCTATCTAGCAGCAGCGAGCGCTCCTAAATCACTCATTTTAATATCAAAGCACTTAACACGAGGAAGATGATGATTGCTTGCAGGTGGCCGCCGCCGCTCGTCAGGGCCGCGTCTGAAGAAAACGACTCGCGCTCTTATCCGACACGTTACAGTACGGGCCGGCGCTCCGACGGGGCCGAGATCGCATTACACAAGATTACTTTTGGAGTTTGGAAAGCAATTTTCTCGAAATTACGCCGGCCTTTGGTCTCCGGTAAACTTGATTGACTTGAATGGTTTTCATTACGAGGGAGAGAAGAAAAGAGAAGGGGAGAAAAAAAAGAAAGAGCCATGCGCAGGCTTCGCGCCACACACACACACACACACACACGTAAATCTTGGCCACGGTGGGTTCAGGGACCCCGGGACAGTTTGATTTGTCTGTCTCTCCGTGATGCGACGTTGGCTTCACTGCCTCGATGCCGGTGTTCTATCATTTCACGCTACTTGTCGAGAACTGCTACCTTGTGGTATTGCGCATGCGCCGAGTCGATTTTCCGAGTTTGTTTGACGCGCCCATAATGTTTTGCAACCCTGTCGATGCACGTCTGATAACGGGGAGTGACATCATCAAAATCCCGATTATTTCCCTAGTTAAAAGTACATTCTGCATGTATATTGTACGGGTAGTAATAATATGTAGCAATGACATGTAGATTAATGAGTGATAAGCAGTTGCTATTTCTTTTGTGTCAACAAATTATTGTAAACATGAGTTTGTTCACATTATCATAATAAAGCACTGGTTTGTTATTAGGGTATTTAGTGTTCAATATAAACACTTTAACAGTGAAAAGTGAAACATTGAACTTTGAAAGAAAAGCATATTTTGATAAACAATAACGTCCTATCAGATAGGGTAGCATGAATCGATACACACCTATCGGTTTATGCAGCGGGTAGCAAATTCTGACAAGGCAGCAGAAAATGACAGAACACCGGCTCCCACCAGCGGCGCTGCGGCGCATGTTCCCTCGCTGCATGCCAATGCTAAATAAAGTGTTGTACACATGTGTTCTACACTTGTCACGTGTGAACTCCAGATCCACTCGGCCCTCCCGTCTCTCCCCATCCACGGACCGACCTCTGAGTCATGGAAATCAGTTAGACGTCAGAGAGCGCCTGAGCCCGGACTGACAGGCAAATAGCCGTGACGAACACGACCCCCTTATTACCGTGAGAAGGAAAACACTTAGAGAGAGGCATTCAGAGCGGAGAGAAGTCCAGATATGCGTTCAGTGTCACAAAGAATAAGAGACGTTTACCCGAGGGGGGGGGGGGGGGGGGGGCAGAGATTACCCCCCACATGTCTGTCGGCCTCAGAGGAATATCTGTGAGGACTTAAGGGCCGGAGACTCTCATGAATACGAGCAGATTAAATCCCAAACTCTGCAGCGTGAGTCTCCACTAAAACACCCCCACCAGCACACAGCCACGGGAAAGAGTGTGTGTGTGTGTGTGTGTGTGTGTGTGTGTGTGTGTGTGTGTGTGTGTGTGTCTTCTGCAGGCCTGCGGTGCCCCCTGGAGGAGGTTCACTGACACAGCAAGGGGACTGAAGCGCTGAAGTTTCTCTCTGCAGCTCTGAGTTGTGGATCTGTTAAACATCAGAGGATGAGCGGTCGTCGGTTTGATCCTCAGGAGCAGTGTTTTTACTTTAGATGCCACAGTATAGGCTATCAATACAAAATACATACCGGTTTTCAAATTAGCTACACCGTTACCCAATGAATCAAATGGTATCTTACAACTTGATTTATTAGAAAGAATCACCCAATTGTAATAACATTATTTAAACCAGGGGCCCATCCAGCGTTATCTCTAACTGCCCAAACCAAAACCAACATGTAAGGGAATGAATAAAGGAACACGGGAGTCGTCGGGATGATGCTGTAACAGCTCCCCTCTGCTCCCCGCAGTCAGGGACAGCATGTTCAGAGACCGGTGAGGTGGTGTGCGTGTGCGTGTGCGTGTGTGTGTGTACACCGGCCTGTTGAGTCCCAACACCTCGAACACAAGGTCGTCTCTTGCCTCCCCTGACCTTCGTCCTCGATTTTGAGCAAAAAAAAAGAAAGAAAAGAAAACAGTGGTCCGGCATTCCCGTGGGTCACGCCTTGAGGCAGAGCATGGCGTCCAGGAGGTCGCCGGTGTGCGCGGCGCTCGCCGCTACGAACCCGTGGCTCTCCAGGAGCAGCGCGTACTCCGCGGCGCTGCGCTGCCGGCCCTCGCCCAGGCTGAGGGCCTGCAGCAGGCCGCGGGCCGGGCCGGCGCGGGCCGCGTCCAGGAAGATCTCGCTCAGCAGGAGCTCGCAGCCTGGTGGGAGGCATGGTGTGTTCTTTAGAGAAGGCAGAACAAGGCAGGAGGCCTGGACACTTTCCTTGCTTTGGGCAACGAATACAGATAGAAACTAGAAGGGGCACTCGGTAGAGCGCATGCCTTCACATATCCAGGGTTCTTACACATTTTGACCGATGGATTTCCATGACTTTTCCATGACTTCTCCATGACTTTAAAACAAATTTCCATAACAAAACTGAAATCTCGGCATAAACATAAAAAATATAGAACATTTTACCTATTGAGAGCGTACACCGGCTTATATTTTGAGCGTCTTTCTTTTAAAAACATATTCATTATTTCAAACTCAGCGTAAATGAACACGTGATTATAACACATTTCCATGACTTTTCCAAAACATTTAGGATGTAAGTTTTTTCCATGACTTTTCCATGCCTGGAAATAACCATTTTAAAATTCCATGACTTGTCCAGGTTTTCCATGAGCGTACGAACCCTGACCTTCACATATCACAAGATTGGGCATTGAATTATGAAAATGTTGGCATTAGTTGCAGCCAATTGCAGCTGCATTAGTGCGCTATGGTAAAAAGAAGATGTTCACTTTTTCATGATCTCAACCTTGACCTTTGACCCGATCAATCCCAAAATCTAATCAAATGGTCCCCGGATAATAACCAATCATCCCACCAGAGTGCATGCGATTTGGATTAATACTTTTTGACTTATGCGACACGCATATAAATAAATAAATAAATAAATACACGGTGATCAAAACATAACCTTCCGCATTTTCAATGCAACGGTCAAAATGTGCCATCAAGTCGGTGTTTTGGGCGTGGTTTTTAAAACTGGCCAGGTTCCTCTTGCCAAAATGCCGTTTTATACGTAACCAAAAAGAACAACGGCCTTTTAATCAGTTCACGGCACTGAGAACTAAGCCTGGGCGTCAGATGGGGCGTTACCAGATTAGAGGCGACACTTCCAGGAGGAACAACGTCAAACTGAGTTTTGCTGGCACATGATTGTCGGTGCTAAATGTGCGTTGAGCATTCGTCTAGAATAATTACAGTAACTTTTACCTGGTGTGCACGCTGCTGAGATTTTACTCAGCAGAATATGGACTTTCTCTTCAGGCAAGTCGTGGAGGATCCTGGCGAGGACGTACAAGTCCGCTTTGGGCAGCTCGTCCTCGAAGAAGTCTCCTGGTCACGCAGAGAGGAGAGAGGAGAGAGGAGAGAGGAGAGGAGAGAGGAGAGAGGAGGAGAGGAGAGGAGGGAGGGGAGGAGGAAGGAGAGGGGAGGGAGGGAGGGAGAGGAGGAGGGAGGAGGGGGAGGGAGGAGGGAGAGAGGGAGGGAGAGAGGGGGAGAGAGATGGGGAGAGAGAGGGGAGAGGAGAGAGGAGAGAGGAGAGAGGAGAGAGGAGAGAGAAGATAGGGGAGAGGAGAGAGGAGAGAGGAGAGAGAGGAGAGAGGAGAGAGGGGAGAGGAGAGAGCCAGGAGTCACGGTCACAGGTCGAGGGAGACATTTCTGTGATGATACGCACACACACACACACACACACAACACACACGTGCACACACACACCTGCTACAAATGACACCCTGTTGTCTGTGTGCAGAGGATGGAAACGTTCACTCAGCTCAATCACTGCCGGCAAGTCAAACACGGTGACGGAAAGCCCGGGGTGGGCTCTGGTGAACTCGTAGGCCATGGCCCCGGTGCATCCTGGGAAAAAGAAAAAAGGAAACAAGAAGATGATGATTATGAAACAGGAGGGTTTATCACTCTCGGACACATTTTTTTTTTTTTTTTTTTTTTAAACCTTTCCGTCCTTCTCCTTACCTCCGAGGTCGCACGCCGTTTTAAACCTGGAGAGGTCAAAGGCCGTTGCCACGGCGCGTCCCGTGACTTTGGCCACGCTGTGCATGGCGTTCATGAATCCCAGTTTGTCTTCTTGACCGTTGTGGAAAATATCCTTTAAGTAGAGACGGATAAGAATTTAAAGTTTAAAGTTTAAAGAGGACGAAGTTCTGTAAAAACATAAAGGATCACAAATGGGTTTAAATGAGCTTCATCTAAAATCAAGCTTATTTCATTTCATTTATTTATTTGTACAGGGACCGTACACGTTAATCCACCCAGAGGGTAAATGTGCTAACGTTAGCTAAGGCTAAAGTTCAGCTGTGGTCCCTGTGGCCAGATGTTACAGCCCTCACTAAAGGAGAAAGAGGTTCACACAGCAACATCATAAAAAAGGTTACGATAAAATACTGGCCTCTTCATGAAATCATTAAAACATCAAATAAAAAAATACAACATTTAACAGACATATAAACAATAATTATTGACACAATCAGTGAGGAGGGAGTCACAGTTCATGCGCACACATCTAAGGTAAAAAGACGGTTCTTCAGGCCGTATGAGACGCGTCCCCTCACCTGAAGCGTGTCCCCGGACGTCTCGCCCGAGGCCTTCTGGCGCTGGCCGGCCCCCTCCCGCACGGCGCCGTCGAGGCGGGAGAACAGCGGCCACGCCGTGTCGTCGCAGCGCGCGATGTGGCCGCGCAGCGAGCGCGGGGCGTCCGTCAGCAGGAAGCGGGCGGACAGATCCGTGTTCTCGAACACCGGCCTCTGGCACCCTGAGGAGCGGAGACGCCGCCACACGTTCATTTCACTAAGTCACGTTGGGAAACATCTGGCTGCGTGGCGAGCGCCGACTCACGTCCCTCTTTGCTCCTCAGCAGCCCCAGAGACACGCAGGCCTCCAGCAGGCGCTCGGTGCCCCTCACGGAGGCGCCGACCTCGCGGGCCACCTGCGCCGCCTCCAGGCCCGGCCGGCTGTGGAGCAGGTCAAACACACACAGCTTGGACGCGGTGAACAGGGCCTGGAGCAGTTTGAGAAGAGAGGCGGAGGGGAAGTGATGTTTTATATTATATCGAGCACAATAATAGACTTTTCTACACTTTGCTTTCTGCGGCTCAACCCAATGAGACACATGTTCAGGGTTTTTCCTGCATAGAGAAAATTTGGGCGCGCGCCTAAGCCTTTTTCGCGAACGCCTGACAAATCACCAGCGCCTAAGGCAAAAATAAGTCCGCCTTTTTTGACCCAGGAATAACCCTGTATGTGAGCTGTTGAGTTTTAGGGTGAACTGTCCCTTTAAGTTGAGTGTAACTTTATGAAAGTCGTATCAATTGTCAAAAATACATTCTCAGCAAATAAGTTAGTTTTTTCCCCCCAACGTTTTTTGTTTCCGTTCACCCCCAAATCAAAAGGTGTTGTGACCACAAGACGTGTGACCATGGACGGCGTCCTCCCCCACTGGGCTGCAGTGGTGCAAAGGCTGTGCGCTCTCTCTCGTAACCGGGTCATGATTTCTGGA
>CM070107.1:5563789-5731289 GCA_036178185.1 Liparis tanakae
CAGAACAAAAAGCACACAGGTTGGCGCCGCGGTGACGTGAGTGCAGAGAGCGCCGCGTGGCTCACCTGCTCATAGAGGTGTCGCTCCGGTCAGGAAAGAGACGGCCTGCTAGCTGGGCACCGCCATAACAGCTGACACCAACGCGACTGCGCATGCGTGGAGACGTTTCGGAACGTGGGCGGAGCCACAGTTCGCACGGTGTTAACAGGAGTAGAGCCATAGTGACGCTGCTCCGACTACTGTATTAATAACACCAATACAAACAGCAATGATGGTGATAATAATAATAATAATAATAATAATAATAATAATATCATTTATTGTACATATATACAACATGTAATATAGGAAGAAAACAAAAAAAAGAAGGAGGAACTTGAAAGGTAAAAAGTTGAAAATATCCACTACACCAATGTAACGCAGCATTAAGGTATTTACAGAGACGTTTACAGATATCAGGTCAAAAGAACGTTTACATTTTCCATCAAAGAATACTTATATTTTCACATTTTATCTCAGACACTAGTATGATGCCTATGGTAGATTAAAAAATACATAGGCAACATTAAATGTTTCACATTTTAAGATCACCATGTAGGGAAATGCAATGATAAGACTCAGCTGCTGTCCATGTGCATTTGTACTATAGTGCACATATTATTATTTTTTTAAATGAACAAAAACGGATTTTGAAATATTCTGATGTTGAAAGAGATTGACACGCCACACTTCCTCTCACTTCCTCTCTCACGCCTCTCTCCCCCTTTCTTTCCCCCTCCCTCTCATTCCGTCTCTCTACGGCGTGGATGGCATCAAGGACACATGTCTGTGTTCTCCTCCGTAATGTGCCGAGTAAAAACTCTCTTTGCGATCCATCTTCATCGAGTCCGTGCTGCTCAGGCTCTGCAGATTGATCACCTCTCTCAGCTTCTGTCTGAAATCCTTGGAGGCAAAGTAGTAAATGAAGGGATCGAGGCAGCTGTTCAGGCAGCTGAAACAGAGAGACAGCTTGTAGGCCATGTAGACAGACTCGTCGTAGAACAGCCTCAGCACCGTGTGAGCCAGCAGGAGGATGTTGTTCGGAGCGAAGCAGAAGGTGAACACCAGCAGAACGATGAAGGCCAGAAGGATGGCTCTCCTTTTCTGGGCCGTCTTGGAATCTCTGGCCAGTTTGCGTATGACGCTGACGTAGCAGAAGGTGGTGACGCAGAAGGGGAAAAGGAAGAGCACGAACACCATGCTGAAGAGGAAGGCCGCCCAGGCCGACTGCGTCGGGAGCATGTCTTTCTTCAGCACGTCGAAGCACGTGGTGATCCCCAGCTCGGGAACGTCGAAGGTCAGGTCCGTGGTCATCAGCGGCCACAGGACGCTCAGGACCACGCCCCACATGAGGAGGCAGCTGCAGACGGCGATGGGCTTCTTGACCCGGGTCTGCCTGAACTGCATGGGCCGGACGATGCCCAGGTAGCGGTCGATTCCGATGGCCATCATGGTCAGAACGGAGCAGTACATGTTGGTGTAGAAGACAACGGTCATGACTCTGTGGGCGAATACGGAGAAGAGGAGACCTTTTCGTGACCTTGACCTTGACCTTTGACCCGATCAATCCCAAAATCTAGTCAAATGGTCCCCTGATAATAAACAATCATCCCACCAAATTTCATACGATTCGGTTTAATACTTTTTGACTTATGCGAATAACATGCATACAAATAAATACACAGCGATCAAAACATAGCGCGGAAGGTTATGATGAGAAGATCAATGCCACTCAGCTATTTGTCTATATAAGCTAGGGCCGGCCGTGGGCTAGCTTAGCTTAGCATTAAGACAGGAAACAGTGAAACCCTGGAGTGAAACCTTCTTAACCCTCCTGTTACCTGTGCGGTCAATTTGACCTCTTTCAATGTTTAACATCTCTATACAAAATTATTTACGTCATGTTTTTTGTTTAATATTTCATGACTTTTCCAATTTTTTGGGGGGACAACTGGGAAAATATACATTTACATGATGTTATGTTTTCACTGTCCTGAACACAACTTGTACTCATCGGTGTTCTTCGGGGTCAATTTGACCCCAGGCTGTTTTTCACTGTGTAAAACATATGAGAAATATCTACTTTTTTATTTATTTAAAGGGCTATTTAGGTAGTCAACAAACAAACATAAAGTACCTCACACTTAAACTTGGGAAACAATATTAATTCTAATAATTTTCTAGAGGTTTTAATAGCTGGGGTCAACTTGACCCCGAGGGTAGAAGATCTTCGTACATTTGAAGGAAACAGGAGGGTTAAAACCAGTCCGCATGATCTATTTAGAATCTACTAAATTAGCATCTCTCTGTATTGAAGAAGACTTGAAACTAGAGATTGAGACCATAAACTCATGTCTACTGAGTGAATACTTCAAGAGAGGAGTAATCATTTTTCTGTTGGCAGATGTGATTTTTTAAAACTTTTTGTACAGCGTCAGGCTTGAAATCCGTCTGCTGAAGTCAGCTGATGTAGCTTAATATTGCACAATTACATAAGAGTCTTCTTGCCAAGACATTCCCTCCCCCCCCCCTCTCCTTATGAATACTGCAATGTATGGGGTACCTGCACATCAGGGGGCCCAGGCTCCAGTGGTACCCTTGGAGCTGGTAGGCGATCTGAAAGGGCAGCGCGGCGCCCAGCGCCAAGTCGGTGAGCGTGAGATTGATCATGAAGATGATGGACGGCGTCTTGGGGGAGGTGCGGAAGATGAGGAGCCACATGGAGAGTCCGTTTCCCGTCAGGTTGATGGCGGTGACGATCGTGTAGATGACGGAGATGGCGACGCTGGTGTTGGCGTTGAGGAACAGGGCCAGGGTGGCGTTGTCGAGCTTGAAGCCGCTGCTGGAATTCCCCGTCATGACTGGATGAGGACGGGTTCTCGGCACCTGTGAGGAATCACCTGCCGTTTAACCGCGGTGGTGTTTCTGAGGAAATACGGGAAGAATGTACTTCCAGTACTTCTACCTCCATGCCTGATGGATCACGGAGGTCTGGATCATCCTCAATGAATGTGTTATAACTCTATAATGACTCATCTGGTCACATGACGTCTATTGTTCGGTCCTCCTCTGTTCTCTCCTGAAGGGTTCTCCCCTTTCTTCCCTGTGAAATGGTTGTTTCTATTTCTTGGGATTTGGGAGAAAGTCTCTACAGCTTCCGCCGGAAACTGAAAACGCATATTTTCCGACTATATCTGGATTAAAACACAGATTTGCACTTTAGTAGCACTTGAATGGCTCTTATTATGGTACTTTTGTAGTTTGACTATGTTGAGGAAATGTTACTTTCTGTATTCTTGTTGTTCTTAGTTTGTACTAGGTTGAAATGCACTTATTGTAAGTCGCTTTGGATAAAAGCGTCTGCTAAATGACATGTGATGTAATTTTTTGGTTGTGAGGTCAAAGGTCATGGATGTCTGTGTACAGATTGTAAAGTCCTCTGAGGGGAGTTTGTGATAGTGGGCTACACATAAAATAAACTGGATTGAATTCTTAATCTACCGCATGCGTGATTGGTTTGTAATAATTAAACCAAACAACCCGCGAAACCTAATCTCTAGCGATGCCTTTTTAACCGTCCCTCTCCTAAACGGTCAACAGAGCCATTCAGCTCTCCGAACGCCGTCCCTGTGTGTCGTTGTGAGCGTGCGAGCGCCAGTTTACACACAGGAAAAGCACATGAGTGATCTGTGGTGAGCCAACCGCCGCCTGCGGGTTGAGCCGGTGGAGCTCAGACACCTGAGCGTCTGGAGCTGCAACTGCCGACGATCGTATCGTGTCTGGCCACCAACTGAATCTGATCGCCACGGCGTGAAGAAAGAGAACTCTTTAACACGTGGTGCACATGGTGGTGACAGTGTGTGTGTGTATGTGTGTGTGTGTGTGTGTGTGTGTGTGTGTTTGTGTGTGTGTGTGTGTGTGTGTGTGTGTGTGTGGGTGGGTTGCCACAGAGCTCTGCAACGTTAGCTCTGTGTAATGGAAAGTACAGATTACACCACACCAAGGACCGGGATGGGAAGAACGGTGACCTTTTTATTTCTCCTTTTTTTTCTCCACACATCAGAAGACACATTGTTTTATTTTTTTTGTCTGATTGTCCGTATAGTTGGTTGTTTTGTGATTTTTTATTTATTCGTTTTTGAATGTCTGGTGTAACTTGTAAACACTTTAAATAAAATGATTGAAAGAAAGAAAGAAGACACATTGTACTCCAGTAATGACGATTAGCCAACTGAGTCTTTTGTGTTGTAATAATTTCTTAAACTCATGAATATTAATGTGATTTCTTTTCTTTTTTATTTACACTTACACAACATAGTTATGCTATTGTTTGTTCTCTATACTGATGTTGCACCTTTTGATCCATAGGTCACATGTTTGGTTATTGTGGGTACTTGGTGTTTGTGTTTATGTGTTAATACGGCAAATATAAATACTGTCCACAAAAAAAATGAATCAATGTAAATAAATACATGTATTCATACAGTGTCAAGGTGCAGGGCCTCTCCAGGTGAACCTGAGTGAAAGCAGGTAAAACACTCACCTGTGGGCGTCGGAGGCAGACGAGACGGGAGGCAGGTGGAGGCGTACGGCGCGTCGGTGGAAGGTGACGGTTCAGATATTGTGACGGCTGGGGAAATGAGATTTGATTGTGTTACAGTGCCAGAGAGAGAGAGAGAGAGAGAGAGAGAGAGAGAGAGAGAGAGAGAGAGAGAGAGAGAGAGAGGAAATGGATCACGTGACAACCTCCATCCTACCAACTGCAGATCAGATTCACTCCTGTCACACTCCAAATCCACACTTGCTTGCAGTATGGAGAGCACACACACACACACACACACACACACACACACACACATACATACACACACACACACTCATGGTGATGATGATTTGCGTTTGTCTGCCCAATTCCTCAACTTGAGGTTTGTGAATTGTCTAAAGCTGTACCGGAACACGTGGGAAGAGGGAACTCTGTACAGTTCAGGGGGTTGCAGGACCCCCTGGATGGAGAAAAAAAAAAGACTTTAAAAAAAAAGTGTTGTGAGAGACGAGTGGAAGGGGGGGAAGATTAAAGATGTTTCCATATTTCATATTTTAATTATGTTCAACCCAGTATACACAAACTCAGTCACACATGTTTACATTCCTTGCATGTGTTGACCCCGTTCACGAGGTGGTGGTGGGGGGGGGGGGAGGGGGGGTTGTTCTTCTGCTGCTTCCTGTTGATGGGGCATAGTTCTGCTTTTATTTTGGTGACGTTGTCAGTGATTATTCGGTTAATTCTGTACAGAGCATTTGTGTGTGTGTGTGTGTGTGGGGGGGGGGCGATCAATCATAACATAACACCTATGGAGCTGCGTTTGTAACGTTTAGAGAGACATAAAAGGTTTTTAGGAGGAGGAAGTGGTTTTATTTTTCGAATTACCTGCCCTCAGCATCCTCGCTGAAACACTGAGGCATGTGGACCCTGAGGATACGGCTGCGTGTTCACGTGTGTTTGCTCATAGCGTGTTGCAAGGTACTCGCATCATATCTGTCGACACTGAATGTGCCGTGTGGGCGGCACTGCAGACGAACGCTGCTCCACCCAAAACTGTCACAATCACTGACGCACTGATGTAGCCTCTTTATACGGTACTAGAGCTTTATTTTTCTCAAGAAAAAAAGAAAAAAAACACTTCATGACACAAGATGTATTGACAAATGTTAGGTGCTGTGCAAAAATAAAATAAGGCTTGTTCAACAGACATATTATTGTATAAATACTCGTAGCTTTTTTTATAGATCTATATTTACTTGACATAATGAATAGAAAACAATGCACACAGCGTAGAAAACTAGTTGTTTTCATATATAAGTGTCATACTTTGCAACTGTACATGTCATTTTTAGGAAATGATTTGTTTTTATATATATATATATATATATAAACAATATATATATATATATATATATGTATCTATTCATACGTAGAGAATGTGTTCTTCCTAGGCTCATGGGCGGTTATGTACAAAGCTTTGCTCACAAAAACAAAATGTCTCTGTTGGATGACAACGATTTAGGAAAAGAAAAGGGTAAAACATTGTTCTTATTTTATGAACTCACTCGCTCACCTCTACATGCACACACTTACACACAGGATCTGTGAAATGTCCTACATCAATTGTTTGTAAGTCCTACTCACATTATATATTTAATTTTGATAAAATTGAGAGGATTAGTAAAAACATCCAGGTTCAGAGGAGACTACAAAGGCATAGTAACAAGATCTGTTGCTATAGGGGAGGGGGGGGGGGGGTCTGACGATGAATACGACAGGTGAGCTGACAGGGACACTGGTTGTGCTATGGTTAAGGTCAATATCATCTTTCTCAGTATTATCCACATGGTTCATTCCAAGGATTCTCTGAAGCCTATTAAAACTATTTAGTGACAAATAAAATTGTCCCTGCTCTGCAGCAAAACATAAAAGCTGGACCGACATCCACAGCTCTCAGTCTGTTAGACTGAACGGCGCGTTTGCTTTTGAAGCGCTTCTCTCGCTCAGTTCAGAGTGTTTGATTTTTAAAAAGCTCAATGACGACTCGTCAAACCTGCCACCGTCATCTTAGGCTGTTCTATAATTTGTATATATAACAATTATCCAGACTGCTCACTGATCCTCTTTGCTTTTCTCAAAGTCCTTCTCCAGCGGGCCCGTCGCCATGGCGACCGCCTCGTAGCCGTGCTCCGCTCCGGGTTCGGGGGAGTGGCCCGCGGGGGTGCATGAGTCGTAGTCTTTACCGGCGGAGCTCATGCGCTTCCTGTTGCGCGCGCCGGGCTGGTAGAGCTGCATGGCGGGTCGGTCCTGCAGGGAGACAAGAGAGCAGCGACATGGGAGAGACAGGCAGCACACACGCCGAATACACACACACTCATGTATGTGTGTGTGTGTCTGTGTGTGTGTGTGTGTGTGTGTGTGTGTGTGTGTGTGTATAGATGTACCTGCTTACTCACGACAAGGCTGAAGTGTATCCCAGCATGCACTGGGCCGGCACGTACAGGTGTACGTTCAGATACTCCGTTATCAGTAAGTGAACGCACCGTGGAATACGTTTGTTAATGTGTTCATCCGTCCCTGAATGACCACATACGGGCGTTGGAGTCTGAGGTCTTCTACGAGCCTCCTGCCCCAACATGTATATAGATTACCGGGTAAAAGTTTTAGAACACCTCAATTTCTCCAGTTTTTACTGAAATGTACACAGTTTAATTACTTTATGTATGCTCTAAAATTAAAGCATACAACAAATAAACAATGAATAAAGTTTTTCTAAATGTTTTAGCTCTATGTAATGGAAAATACCGATTACACCACACCAAGGACCGGGATGGGAATAAAACATTTTTTCTTTTACACATCAGAAGACATTTTTTACTATAATATTACTAATTATTACATAAGTACATAATATTATTAATAATATTACTTGTGATATCTATCGTGTAATAATTACATGGATGTTTCATGACTAAATAAATCAATGTGTGAAAAGCTTGGTCTTGAAAAGTACACATTGTTAGTCGCATTAAGGCATGGAACAAATAAACAATTAAGAGATGAAAAAAATATTTCGTTTAACAAAATATTTATAGTCTAATGTTTGACATCTTTTGCAGATATTACAGCCGAACACACTCGTTGTCATTGTACAATGGAAATCAAATATAGGTCAGAAAGTTCTTCGAGCTGCATGTTGTGATCCGTCACTTTCTGTATAACTCTAAAATGTACATTATTTTCAGTTTTTGGTAACCTCAACCTTTTAGTTTGACCTCTGGCAGTTTGTCGCTGACCTTTGTGCATTTCAGGTGATTCACTTGAACTGCTTACATTTGAATAAAAAATGGGGAAATGGAGGTGTTTTTAAACCTTTGACCGGTGGTGTATCCACATGAGGGTCCCACGTTCAGCTGATTAGATTTTTTTGGGTGGCATTGTTTTTTTGGGGTCAGTCAAGAAAGAGGACCTCTCGGAGCGGATGATTATCATCCGTAAGAACAACAACAACAACGACGACAACACAAACACACGTGATTGGATGTCACCTTCCCCGCCATCTCATGCTCACCTTCTCGCTCACCTTGTTTCGGAGGCGTTCCTTCCTGTTAGCCAGGTCCTCCCTGTCCTCTTTACCCAGTTTGTCTCCCCCGTCGGGGCAGTAGGAGTAACCATGGTGATGGTGCCCCTCCTTCTTGGCCCGGTCCTGGCAGTAGCCCTTCCCCCACTTGGTCTCGTCTCGGCGCCGCATGAACTTGTCGAACTCGTAGTGGTGCCGCTGCCGCTTCCTCTCCTCGTCCTTGCCCCGGTGGTCCTTGTCCCTCTGCCTGCGACCTTGCTGCTCCCTCTGCTCCTTGTCGCTCTCGGGCTGACCCCTAGTGGGCAGAGTGGAGATTGCACACACAATAAATACACAGTTATTACACAGTTATTACAAGTTACTTAAGAAGTTTGAAGATATTAAGAAAGCTGTAAAAAAAAAAAAAGATGAAGATGTTGACTAAACACCTTTGACAATAACTAATGGTTCATGTCACAGAGGTCATCAGTCCATATCACACACTCCAATATGAATCATAAGCCCGTGATAACATCTACAAAGTGCATCATCAAAAGTTCTGATGGAAGCACCGTGAGTCGTGAAGCTCACGGACCCTCTCACACTTCAGAACTGAACTTTTTATTTTAGTTTGCCATTTATTTGTTAGTCTACGACTCTAATACATGCTTTTCTTGCATTGAAATGTGATGTCATATTGAAGTCAAATCTGACGTTTATTGGGGCACATTTACAGCGATGTTGTTTCTAATGTGCACTATCCCTTATCAAATAAACCAAAGAAAAAAAAGAAGAAGAAAAGGAAGTCGTCAGAAATACCTTTGCACCTGAGAAATTAATTTAAAGTGGAATTTATTGTCGATCTTACGTCACATTAATTGACATTCGTTCCTGTTAATATAGGGTGGACCCCACACACACACACACACCCCTACTTCCAACTTCAATATAAAGAGTAAAGGTCCTTTCAGGTGCAATAGAGGTCAAGGCTAAGCAGGGATGACCTCCCGACAGGTGGGCTGGTAGCAGCCTCCACCTGAATGCAGAGCGCCTCTCACACAACGCTTACTTTTCTTTGGGCTCCTTCGTCTTCGTTTGTCCTCCCGCCTTCTCCCATTTGCACCGGTCCGTCTCTCCGGCGTCACTTTTGTCCTTCGTCTGGTCTGAGTCCACGTCGTCGTCCCTGTCGCTCTTCTTCAGGAGCTGCATGTCGAAGGAACAAATTAAAGTCCAATTCTACGGCGCCGCCGCCCAACAGACGGGCTCCTCGGTCACCTGACCTTGATTTTGATGTCTTTGTCGGAGAGCTTCTTCTGCTTCTCCGCCTCCTTCCGCTTGCGTCTATCCTCCTCCCGCCGCTTCCTCTTCTCCTCCTCCCTCTGTCGTTTCTTTTCCAGCTCCCGTCTTCTCCTCTCCTCCCTCTTCTCCTCTCTGATCCTCTGCAAAGAAGAGACGTGGCGCTTTAAAGAGGGGATCGTCTACAGCACTTTGGCAGAGTCATCACTCTTTTTTTCATTCGAGCGTTGGCTTTCTTCGTCACCTGTTTCTCGATCTTCTTATTTTTGATGTACTCCAACAGCGGCGTCGTCCTTTTGGCTGAAATTAAAGAAAAAACAATTGAGACGCTTCAACCCAGAGTATTCTTTTCAAACCAACATCTGGGTCTGCGTGGTCGTGTACCTATGAGCTCTCGGGTCTTGGCCTCTATCTCTCCCAGCAGAGTTTCCGGATTGGCCATCGACTTCTCCTCATCACAGGAGTAATTCTCCAAGAACCGCTTGTACTCTGGGTCTGCAGGGGGTTTAGGTACACAATGGTGTGATGTACATGTCTGTGTGTGTCAAGGTATATATTACACTCCCGTTCAAAAGTTTGTGGTCACTGAGAAATGCTCTTATTTTTCAAAGCACAGTTTTTTTCAACGAAGATAACATTAAATTAATTATGAATAATCTTTACATAGTTAATGTGTAGATGACTATTCTCTGGTGTTAATGAAGTCTCTACAGAGGTGTGTAGAGGCCCATCTCCAGTGTTCTAGTGGTTCATTGTGTTATCGCCTTACAAGACTAGCGGAGGGATAGAAAACCCTTGAAAATCTTTTTTATGTGAGCGCAGCTGAAAACAGTTATGCTGGTGAGAGAAGCTATAAAATTGGCATTCCTTTGAGACACAAGAAGAACAACATTAATATTTACAATAAAAATCATTGTTTCTAACCTCGTAAATGTCTTGACTATATCTTATATTCATTTTGCAATTAATCTGATAAATAAAAGTGTGAGTTTCCATGTATATATATATATATATATATATATATATATATATATATATATATATTATATTATATATATATTATATAAATATGTATACATATTATTTACACATAAATATGTTTATATATATATATATATATATATATATATATATATATATAAAATGGCGGCTGAAAATGTGTATTGCAGCACCTTCTTCGATGCTGCCGACTTTGGCATCTTTCTTTTTCAGCTTCTTCTTTGATATTTTCTGGAAGGGGGCAAACTCCACCACGGCCGGATACTCCTGGCCTGAGCAAATATAAAGAAGCTTTTTAAAGGCATGCAATCAAACCGGATCAGCGGCGCTGAGCGCTCTGGAGCCGCCTCTCGGGGCCCATTAAATCCATCCATGCGGCTGGACGACCGACACGTCTCCTGTTTACTTTAACACGACGGCGCGTGATTCACAGAGGAATCATACCCTTGTTGTCGATGAAGACGTAGCCATCGAATCGATCCCTGAACAGGAGAATGTCTTCGGGGTTTTTGAAATTGACATACGCCCTGGAGAACAGGTGGGGGTAGAGACTGTGGATGGAGAGAAAGGAGAGAGCGGTGAACATGTCGCACCTCAGGGAAAACGCAATTTGCCGAGACGGTTATCGCGTCTATACCTTTGATCGGCCGGAAAGAACTCAAAATAGTCGTAGGATGGGAGCGGACTGAGCTGCTCCTCCAGCTGCTCCTTGGACAGGTTCGGTGGGAGCCTCCGGATCACCACCTGCAATCCATCACGTCTGGGTCATTTCCTTCGCCTCAGCAGGAAGCCTCTTGTTGGTGATCGAGATCAAAAGGTTTCTCTCTCAAAGGGAAACAGATTTTTTTGACATCATGATTCAGATTTTCATTCCAGATCTCACAGGAACACGTATCAGAGAAATGAAATTAAAAACTGAATTGTTTACTACACTGCAGCTTCACCCAGACTTTTACTTTTAACGGAGATCCTCGACACTAAAGGGCCCCTATAACTCTCGGACCCTGCCCATGGGCACGTTATTACGAACTCATGCTGTGCTCAGACGTTTGACAGTGACGATGAAGTCATGTGACCATGGGGACATTCCTTAATAGACTAAGTTTGCTTTTAATGTACTACACCTGACCTTTAACAACAGGGATGGGAACAAGCCTTGGGTTTACTGATATCATAAAGCCAGACAGACTTGAATATATATATATATATATATATATATATATATATATATATATATATATATATATATATATATTTATAAATGTATATATTGATATATATATACTGTATAATAAAGATATACTGTATATATAAACAATATACATACATATATACACGTGTATATATATATACATATATAAACAATATATATATATATATATATATATATATATATATATATATATATATATATATATATATATATATATATATATATATATACAGATCTTTAAACAGAATAGAAACATAAAAAAGGTCAAATAACCATTTCGAAGCCACCACTTTGACTAATGCAGTGTAATAAATATGCATTATTGTTTTTCCCCAGCATTATTCGGATTCACTCAACACCTTTTCGACTATTTAGCTACTGGGGGAATTAAAAAAGATTCATATATTTAGGATCGTAAAAAGCGGGTTAATGGCGCCTAACATGTTGATTTAAGGTCTGAAACCATAGCCGCCGGAGCGGAGTGTGAACATATATAATCCATGAGAGATCGTGGCTCCGGTCGCTGTCCGCGGTGCTGAAATGAACACCGCCTCCCCTCCATTTCCCCACACCGGCTATATATAAACAATGCGACACGTCGCCTCCCACCTTAGTGAAGACCTCCTTCTTCTCCTCTTTCGGCTTCAGGTGAGCGGGACTGCTCTCCTGCTCCCTCGGGGCGTCTCTGAACTGGATCTCCACGACGCTCTTCTCCTTGCCCGCGGTCGTTTGGTCCCTTTCAGACCTCATTTCTCTCCATCTTCCTCTCTCTCTCTCGTCCGCGTTAAATCGCTGTGCACTCGCGAGAATACGAGGATCCCGCGAGACTGCAGCGGGAGGCGGGCGCTTTGACGAGGACGCGATTGGACACAATCGAGTATTGTGGCGTTCATCGTTGAATAGGTTACATTTTATATAGAAAATATAAAAAAAATAAACGTATCAGCAATAATAATAAAGGTGAAGTACCAAAAGTCGAGATTTTTAATTCAGAATAATGTTTAAAATAGTATAATCCTTTAGTATTGGTTAAATGCTTTAATGTTGTATATACTGGTAAAGGGATGATTGCTATTTACTTAATACACACCATTGAGTATGACATTTTGGAAATAGTAGACCTAACTAATGTTATCCAATCAACCTGTAGGAGAGCCCAATGTAGTGTAGTGTAGTGGAGAAAGAAAAAATAGTTAAGTACAAATAACCAATTTGATTAGCCGATGATAAATGTACTATTTAGTAAATGTATAACTATTTAAATATCTATGGTAAATGTATAAGCGGTATTGATAATGGATGGATGGATGGATGGTAAATATACTATTTATATATATATGGTTAATGTTCTATTTAGTAAATGTACTATTTAAATGTATATGGTAAATGTACTATACCAATATATATGTTAAATGTAGTATAAATATATATGGTAAATATAGTATATAAATATGAATGGTAGATATAAATATCTATGGTAAATGTACTATATAAATATCTATGGTTAATGTACTATATAAATGTCAATGGTAGATGTACTATTTTAATATATATGGTAAATGTACTATTTAAATATATATGGTTAATGTAGTATTTAATAAATTTACTATTTAAATATATGGTTAATGTACTATTTAGTAAATTAAATATTTAAATATATATGTTTAATGTAATATATCAATATCTGTGGTAAATATACAATTTAAATAAATGTATACTATTTCAAACATTTCAAACTATACATTTCAAACAAAAAATGCAACATATTAAATTCAACATAGGACATCACTTAAATGGTTTCACAGCTAGATTTGTAAAAAATCCATAATCAAATCTGTATTTCATAAGCTTTTATTTCTTGAGATCAAACTCTCGGCTGCCATCAACGCACACACAGCTCGAGCTGCCCACCGCTGAGCTCCGGGGTTCCGCGGGGGAGGACCGGCTCACTGACCGCCCGTGGACGTCTAGGCAGGGAACAGAGAAGAAGAAAAAATATATATATAATAAATATAAAAAGATGTCAAACAAAAGCGTTCAAATGGTGACGTTATTTGACAAATATGAAATGAATCAGTTCTTTTGATTTGTTTTAACTGACCATATAAACTCACTCCGGAGGAAGGTCTGCGTGCCGCTGCTGGCCTCCGCGCTCAGCCGAGGTCTCTCCGGGGTCGACACGGAGCTCTTCAGGCTGGAGACCAACGTGGAGCAGGTGTCCAGGTCCCGGCACACCTGGTCTGGGGTGTACATGACGACCGCTTTAGACGGAGTGCAGCCCATCTCTCCCGGAGCCGTCGTAGCCGCTGCTCTCCATTGGGGGAAACCGAGATAGGTGAATGGATAGACACTGGAATTGGATGTGAAAAGAAGGGGGGGGGGGATGGATGGAGAGATAGAGGCCTGACTGAAAGAGATCACTCCTCCCCCTTATGGAGGACTCAAAATTACTTCAGTATAAATAAATAAATGCATAAATAAATATAGGAATAAATAAATGCTTAAATAAATGTCTAAATAAATGTATAAATGCTTAAATAAATGTATAAATAAATAAATGTATAAATAAATACAAGTATGAATAAATATAAGTTATAAATCAACAGAACATCATTGAATACATATATTTCTACATTTCTGTATTTCTTCATTTATTTATTTGTCTATTTATGTGTCCACACGTATTTCTTCATTTATTTACGTGTGACATTTACGTGTCCGTATATTCAAATGAGCTGGGCGGTCCGACCCTCTGTCTAAAGCCTGATTGGACAAGTCGGGGAGCAAGACAGAAGCAATCGATCCCTAGCACTTGGATCTGTAGACGAACAGCGTGTATTATGCGTTCTTGTCTGTATATTCTAAATACTACTGTTGAGTCACGGAATGTAATTTAAGGATGTTTTCAGCCGAGAAGTTAGTAGTTTAAGCATCAAATCTGTGGTTGGTTTATCAAGATTCAGTCTAATAAGGATCTGCGACGGAGATTTGAGGTCCTGGCTGCTCCACATTGCCGGCAGTGGACCAGGACCCAGTGCCAGGCAGCGGAAAGGAGGTGTATCCACAGACTGGGGACTATAGACCCGCTCGGGCTAAATGAGAAATTTTAGATGTCCCCCGGTCTCCTCCTCCCCTTCTGCTGCCGGCGGACGGGGACCGGCCCTGTCTCCCCTCCCGTTTTTAACAAACCTTGAGTCCCTCTAGTGCCAGTGCCCCTCTTGGCTCTCCACGAAGAGCCCCGCTTTTTCCCAACCTAAACCTAACCCTACCCCCAACCCCAACCCTAACCCTAACCCTAACCCTACCCCCAACCCTAACCCTACCCCCAACCCCAACCCTAACCCTAACCCTAACCCTACCCCCAACCCCAACCCCAACCCTAACCCTAACCCCAACCCTAACCCTAACCCTACCCCTACCCCAACCCCAACAATAACCCTAACCCTACCCCCAACCATAACCCTAACCCTAACCCTACCCCCCATCCCTACCCTAACCCTACCCCTACCCCTACCCTAACCCTACCCGTACCCCTAACCCTAACCCTAACCCCAACCCTAACCCCAGCCCTAACCCTAACCCCAGCCCTAACCCTAACCCTAACCCTACCCGTACCCCTAACCCTAACCCTAACCCCAACCCTAACCCCAGCCCTAACCCTAACCCCAGCCCTAACCCTAACCCTACCCGTACCCCTAACCCTAACCCTAACCCCAACCCTAACCCCAGCCCTAACCCTAACCCTAATCCTTATTTTACCGAGGAATTTACCAATACATTCATTACAAATCAGACAATGTGATTTTCTGGATTTCTTTTTCCTGCTTTTGTCTCTCATAGTTGAGGTCCACCTATGATGAATATTAAAGGCTTGTCTCATCTTTTTAAGTGGGACAACTTGCACAATTGGTGGCTGACTTAATACTTCCCCCCCCGATATGTATGCGTATATATATATATTTGTATGCCTCGTGTATATATAAGTGAATATAAGTGCCCGTAAAGGGTTAATTGTACACAAATGAAGGTACATCTTCAGCGTGTTATTAGCTTGTCCCGCTTGGTTCCTGTATGTTTTGCCTACCTGTGGACATCACAGTGCTGAAGGTTTCCATATTTCCCAGGGAACACAGGACAGTGGTTGAACCCCAAATAATCAGGTTTCCCGAATGCGTCCCCTAACATGATGTATAGTCATGTTTAAAAGTACTCACAATATAATGTATTATCATAGAGGGTAACTCTAAAGAGCTGCGTCTAACTGTTGTAGTTCTCTCATAATTCCATCTTTCTATCTCCTAATTTTGTCTTCACATAGGAACATTTTTATTATCACAGGTACATTTTCATCTCATTATTTTCTTTTACTTACTGAAATGGGCTTTCATAGTATCCACCTTTGCAGCAGAGAGACAGAAAAGAGAGCTGGAAAGAAGACTCCAGTAAGGGCATCTCTACAGTGCTCGTCCTGTAACTTGATTTAAAAAAACATATCTTCTTTTAACGCATTTAGACTGAGCTATTACCTTATGGATGATAACATGGTTATCAGGATGACTTCTAAATTCATGAATCAACGATAAAAGAACAGGTGTATCTGAATATATGTTGTCCTTAATATGGCCTAACTAATCTACACTTTAAAGCTGGCATCTAGTGTCATACATGTCACATTGTCTTGTACCTGAATGCACCGTAAGGTCCTGGTATTCATCTGCAGACCAATACTTCCTCAACCAATCAGGTCACAATAAAAGGAGGAAATCCGACTTAAACCATCAACTGGGACTGTTGTGATATGTTTTAGCATTTGTTTTTTATTCATAATTAAAGCCCCAATGTGGTTTCAACCACACTGTTTATATATATATATATATATATATATATATATATATATATATATATATATATATCAGCTTTAGTCAAATTGGTTTGCTTTCTACTAGTTTAGAAATAGAGATGTCAACAATATAAGTATATGTTTTTGAATTAAAACAATTTTTATTTAGAAAAAACAACATTAAAAATAATAACAAAAATGTGAAACATCAACAATATTACCACCATAGTTAAAAAGGAAAAAACATACATTTATTTTCCTTGAGAGGTTGTCATGCTTTATGACCTTGTCATTGCATGTCGGTGATCAGCCACCAGCACATAAAATAATACATTATTTACATAATTGCAGCAACATTCAATACTTCACAAAGGTGTCAATTACTAAAGAATATCTAGCAATTTGTTTTCAAAAGAATACCCTCTTATGAATAATTATACTGCTATTACAACTAAAACATGTATTAAGCCTACAAGACAGTTACAGGATATAGTCGGTTGAACTTTAGATTAATAGAGTAAATAAGAATACATTTCATTTAAATTTATTCCTAAATAATGTTTTGCTTTGAAATTAAGCTAAATTTCATTGGATCATTTCACAGATTATTTGACCGAAACAACGTTTAAATTGAGTATTATATTGGAGTTAAAACTGTATTACTGCATATGTTTACAGGCAGGGGCTTTGCTTTATGATATTTAGTATGTAATTTATACTAAAGGGTTTAGTTGGTGACTTTTGTGTAGTATGTGAAGTAGTTGTTATAGTTCAGGGCAATATGGTGTGTTTTTTTGACCTACAAGGAAACTTTATTACATAGTGTTCATATATTACATTCATACTCTTCGAATCTCACCCGTGGGAGCAATAGTCAGGGACCAACAAAATATCTTGCGCGTTATTATTTAATTCCGACCCTCAAAATTGTAGTGCTCTTACATCACAAATAGTTCACCAACATTAACAGTTGCCCGTGTATACATAAAGCCTTGTAAAGATCCTTTAGGTTGCTCTCACACTGTATTTTGCTATTTTTAAAAATAATTTTACGTATACAAATTGTTGTAATGCAAAGCTTCCAATGCGTTGCCATTTTTCAGGTCATTTTTCATGTTTTCAATGACAAAACAAGGGACAGAAACTGTATTAATACAAATGCATGCATGCAAAAACATACAGTAAAAAAGAATGAATATGCCTTTCTGAGTATCTTCTGTGTTTCACATTCTTTGCTGCATGGGGTAGCTGCCAGTGCAGGAACAAAATGTGCCTTTGTGTAACCAGAATTGTAGTTTGTGTCTTCCTCTTTGGCGTAAACTGAACATGTTCCCTTTATATGTTTGTATACATTGTAATTCTTGTGGTTTTTTGGCATGCAAACACATCAGAGGAACCGTCACCTTTGAGGTGTTCTTTCAATGCCTTTATATGTATATATATATATATATATATATATATATATATATATATATATAAAGCTGTTAGAAAACAACTTTGCTCCTCCGATCATGCATCGATAAGACGATACAGTATCAAAGCTGCTGTAAATACACACCGGCATACCTCCTGGTTTTCATCAATATTTTGTTGACTTGAACGCGTTTCTATATTCTACAAAAATATGCTTTTGTGCTTTTACATCGGATATAACAAATACCCAGAGAAGGAGGAGTGCACGTACTGCCCAGCATAAAGTCCTGAGGCCTGATCTGAGGGCAGCTGGATATACACAGTGTCCCCAGCTTGTAGAGGTAGTACCGCACTCCCTGATGCTTGGTCCAGGAATCCCTTTTTGTATTCGTCGTACGTATACATCACCGGCTCATTGTTCCTCATCAAAGCCACCCACACGTTAGCTCCTTTGCAATGAACGTGGTAGGCAAAATAATAAATGCCGGGCATGTCACAGGTGAAAACTCCGGTCTCGGGGTTGTAGTTCTGGCGACCATTGTACAAGAGCTTGTCAAAGATGACCGGAGTGCCCACAGGTGGGAAGGGAGTCGTTACTATCGCTGTGAACGCTGGCATTTCCAATCCACTGGCACCCATGACTTCAGCCTCATTGCCTTCATACTTGCCCTTTTTACCGTAGCCGCCGGCCTTCACACCATCCATTTCTGGGCCCAGCACACCTGCCATGTCGGGAGACAGCCCAGACGCTCCGGGTGGGCCAGGAGGTCCGGGAAGGCCAGGTGTACCTGGTTGTCCAGGGGTTCCTGGTGAGCCCTCTTTCCCTTGGGGTCCTATGGGTCCAGAAAGCCCCGGATTCCCCACACCTGGAATGCCTGGTTGACCTGGTAGACCACTATCTCCTTTGGGCCCATTAACACCGGGAGGCCCGTTTGGTCCAGCTTTGCCATCCATTCCAGGGATTCCTTTGGGACCTTGAGGACCTACCCCACCAGTAAGTCCACCTTGTCCTTTTGGCCCGGGAAGTCCTGGAGTACCAGGGGTACCAGGTAGACCTTTATGTCCACCGTCTCCCTTTGCGCCACTCGGTCCTGGTGGACCTCTTTGTCCTGGCTCTCCATTCTCTCCAGGCAGACCATCATTACCGGGCATGCCAGGGGTACCAGGGTCACCCTGAGATCCATTAAGCCCTTTATGTCCTCCTTCTCCACAGTCACCTTTCGGACCAGGTGCACCTAAACCTCCTGGGGTTCCTGCAGGGCCTGGAAGACCTGGTGGACCATTTGGTCCAAGGGGTCCAAGCAGACCAGGCAGTCCTCCGTGGCCCTTATCTCCTTTTGGCCCAGGAAGTCCAGGGGACCCACCCATACCTTTATCACCATTTGGTCCTGGGAGTCCTGGTTTACCAAATCCAGGAAGCCCTGGCTTTCCTGGTAAACCTGGTGGTCCTGGATGGCCTTTCCCACCTGGCATGCCTGCCTGGCCTGGCAGGCCATTCTGACCTGGCTTTCCATGACCAGGTTGGCCTGGTGGGCCAGGCTTTCCTCCTTCACCATGGGGTCCAGCTGGTCCAAGCCCTCCTGGATTTCCTTTCCCTCCTGGTGGTCCTAGTGGCCCTGGTGCCCCATTCAAGCCAGGTTTCCCAAAACCAGGCAGCCCTCGTGGGCCAGCAGGTCCCGGGGTCCCTGGAAGCCCTTTGTGACCAGGTTGTCCGGGCAGCCCCATTCCTTTATCACCTTTGGGTCCAGGTAATCCCGGTAGCCCCGGAAGACCTTTGTGACCTGGCTCTCCTTTGGAACCTGGTTGGCCCGGTAATCCCTGTACCCCTGGTTTACCTATTCCTGGCAGCCCAGGTGGTCCTGGGGGACCTTGAGGCCCTGGCTGCCCAGCTGGCCCTTCTTCACCTCCAGGACCCATTTCTCCTTGTGGTCCAGCGTCACCATTTCCTCCTGGCTTGCCGGACAGTCCTGGCAAACCTGGTTTTCCCATTCCAGGCACTCCTGGTGGACCAGGAGATCCAGGTTGTCCCGCAGGTCCAGGCAGTCCATTCCCTGGAGGACCCGCAGGTCCCTCTGGTCCTGGTGGTCCAACTGGGCCCTGCTCTCCTTGGGGCATTCCTTCAGCCCCTCTAATGACTGTCTGACCTGTGAGATACACAGACAGCATTTTGATTATATGAATACATTGAAAACAATGATTGAGTCCTTGTTGGGTCTGAGGACACGTGTTCAAGATGTGATCGTACACTACCGGTCAAAAGTGTGGGGTCACCCAGAAAATTCGGTGTTTTCCATGAGAAATCACACTTTTATTTATCAAATTAATTAAAAAAATAATAGAAATAAAGTCAACACATTGACAAGGTTGGAAATAATGATATTCATTAGAAATATAATAGCTCAAAGGAAGGCCAGTTTTATAGCGTTTTAACTGTTTTCAGCTGTGCTAACATAAAGACAGTTTTCAAGGGTTTTCTAACTCTGTTAGTCTTCTAAGGCGATGAGCAAACACAGTGCCCCCAAACTTTTGAACGGTAGTATATGTTCACGGGAGATTGTTGATGACTCACCTTTGTCTTGGCCACCATTATATCCACCCCCTTTACGAGGGTTTTCTTTGCCCTTGTGCATCGGCATCTGGGGTACCCCCTTCCTGTAGTGGGGGTACTGCATGTAGGGAACCTCCTTGCCAAGGTACTGTTGTTGGGGAAAGTTCTCTTTGCCCATATGTTGGTGGTGCTGCATCGGCTGGTATGGCTGAGGGTGTTGCTTGTGTCCGTAGTACGCCCCAGCACTCACATACGTGAGTACTGAAATCTGTAAAAGTGTCAGGAGCAGTGGGATAGGAAGGGGACGCATGGCCAAGGCCTGTAATGGAAGGTAGAGAGGACCAGATATGAGGGATATATTAAAAAATTCTGAACAGTAGTGAGTAGATCACACATTGGTATGGTAGCACTTTAGTATTTCATAATATAAGTCATAACAACATTATCAACGACCTCATGTGCAGAATGCAGCTGCGATATGTCTCCCTCTGCTGGATATACATGTGCACTACACAATGCTCTTGTTATTGTCAGTCAGTTGCACATGTGAAGATGTCTCTATGTAATATTTTTTTTTTTTTAAATAAGCTGGTTTAATGTGGGCCATTTGCAATTAGTCAAAGTTGCCATCACTACCAATTGGATATGTAGGTTATTATTCTATAATAACACCATAACAATGATCACCCAATGGAAAGTATTACTGTAATATTTTCCGTGAAACAAAAATGTCAACGTTTTGAATGCCTAAACAACATTTATTTGTCTGTCATGACCATTTCAATCTAATATATTTGGACTGAAATGCAGAATTATCTGTATATTTTCCAATTCCTACAAACTTTCAGAATACAATTCTCATATAACTATGTCTTGAATAGTTTAACTCTAACACCTTTAAGGTTAAAGAGATTTTAGGTTTTTAATCAACAAATAATACTCCATCTACTTAAATCCAATAGAATACAGGTGGGGATAAACTGCATTTATTATAGCTGTCCACTAGAGGGAACCATATTTAATGTCGCATTGAATCTGTTATTACATTTTTCCTGAACTTTCCATGTCTGCAAACGTGATGTGAAAACATGATGCCCATCAGTCCCATATTGAACCACTGTCTGAGATGTGTGGGGACATAATAATGAGAACACTAGTTTCAAACATTCATTCGTTGCCTGACACATCTTCTTTGTTCTCCTTTTTACAAGTGTGTGAAGTATTTCTGCGACCTCCTAGTTCCCTCTCTGGTGTCCTCGCCGCTCCTGCTGTTGCGGCCGATTCCCCCGACACATTCTCATTCCCCGACATGTCAAATACCGACGCTCCATCGCTGGACCCTCGCCTCAAACTGGAAGCTACGCGCCATGCCGGCAGCAGTTTGGGACACGGCTGTGGTCCCACGCGTTACATGTTTTTTGGGGGTTTAGTGTTTTTTTTGGGGGTCTTTTTTTTGTCATTTTTTTTTGTCTGTCTTGACAGGAAGTTACATTTATACAATCTCTGAGTCAGGTTTAGGATTAGAGAGTTTGGTTGAGTTGACTAACCAGAAACCAAACACTGGGACGTAAGTGATGAGTGGGTTTTTTGTATTTAAAAAAAAAAGTAAGTTAATGTCCATATTTTTATAACGTCAATATCCGTTAACACAGGAAGTTAGATTTACACAATTGCTTTGTCAGGTTTAGGATTTAAAAACTTGGTTGACTAACTAATGACAGTGTTTGGATTTTAGACTTTTTTATTTTAATTTGTAATCTTTTTGAGTCTTTTTTTTATGTTAACATCCGTTTTCTTTGTAAACGTCAATTTCCATCTTCACAGGAAGTTAGATTTATACAATCACCGAGTCAGGCTTAAGATTAGAGGACTTGGTTGACTAACTAATGACTCACGTCACTCACCGACTAGCGGCTCAAGAGACCATTGTGACAAAACGTCAACGTTTACCTTTTTAGTTTCGCATGGACACAAACGGCGGTCTCCTAGGTGACGGTCCTACGTTTGTTTGAGCCGTCCACCCGGCCCATGCGTCTTATATTGCTCTTTATACTCTGACCGCCTGATGACCATCGGCTTTACAACGGAGGCGCAGCGTCTTGGTGTTGGTATCAGACTCGTAGCGGCACTCATCAAACAGAAGATATTTGATGAGTCGGCTAGTTGTTTTCAACGTTAATCGCATAGCCGGGGCAACAGTTCTGGGTCCATGTTCACTTCCTGTATGCTGATGCCACCCACACGCACACACACACACACACACACACACCAAGAGGATTGGAACCCATTTTTCTACTTTTTACAACCGTGAAATGGTCTTCGAGCCAGAGCATCTGTCGCTGCATTAGTGCAAACACTTTCAGTCGGGTATTTAACACAAAAAGTCTCGAGACGATCAAAATCTAACACGAGATGATTCATGAGAAATATCTAAAGCCGCCTGCAGGTGCCCGTCAGACGCCTGGTCCGACAAGAGACAGACACACAACTAAGTTACATGAATCGGTGCCTCCATGGTGGCACAAGACCTAAAAAGAAAAATTAAAAAAGTATATAAACAACATATATTTATGTTTCTATGTTTCACGAGACGTTATTGAACCCTAAAGATCTCTGCTTCAAACGGGCGATAACCAGAACTAGAGGTCACCGTGCACAGCTCCTCTGGGTGTCTCAGTTTCCAGTTTCCATCCCAGTGTCGGTTCACTTATCTACTAAATTATTATTATTTCTAATTCACATCCTAAAGCCCGTCCTTAGTGTCCAGTCCATCGCCGGCTCGTTGGATCTTCTCTGCCCTTTGACCTTTTCCCAGTCAAATGTTAATTCTGACACGGCGATGCCACCGCCTCTCCCCATGAGAGCCGTTCTTTGAAAGAAGCCCGCCGAGTTTCCCCGGCCGGAAGAAGCCAAACATGCCAAAGAGCTCGGAGGAATGCCGCCGGTTTATTTTTACCTGCTTTTATTGGAAGCGGCGGTCTGGTCCCAGAATCGTAATAAAGAAAAAGGAAAAAGAGAGCTCTAAATAAAATACACGGAAGTAATGAAAATGGATAAGAACATAATGAATCTCTCAAATATGACAACTTGAGAATAAACCTTTTTTTGGTAACTTAAGGTTTCCAAGTTGCTACTAATAATGAAACTATTCATATATTATTAGAGAAATGTAAGAATGTCTCCTGAATCCTTAACCCTGCTGATATGTTTGTTTCTTACAGCCGTGGTGTTCCCGGGTCAATTTGACCCGGTTAATGTTGAAACCCCCAAAAGTGATGAGAAACAAAAAAATCCTAAAATCTATAGTTTGAACCTCGTCACCAATTTTATTATTAACAATTCAATCAGTTTTTAGTGGAATTGAGTTATTCACCCCTCCATAGGTCAGAGTTCTTTCAGGAGAACTCGCTCGTTTTAAAGAAAAATACATGTTCAAACAATTATTTAGGTACATTGAAAAAATCTAGATATAAATTGCATTTGTCTATTATAACATGTATTTTCTCCAACATTTTAGTTGCATTTTTCTTTTCATTGCAAATACATTATTTTTCAAAAACATTTTTAAATGTTGATTCCACTAAATAAGAGCCTCACCTGTCATCAAAAGTAAAAAATATAAAGTAAAAAAATAATAATAATAACATCAAATTTATATTAATATTTGTTCAACGATCTTTATGCATGACTAATTTTGAAAATGTTATGGTCAAAATCTCTGAATTTGTCTATTTCCTGTTCAAACACAGGATGAGACGAGAGGTGAGGCAGCCGCGAGTCGAGCCTCACCTCTGATTGCGCAATCCTTCACAAACTGGGTTGATGCATGCAATTGGCCCGTGCGGGTTGCCGTATTTCTGCATGTCGCCAATACAATGTTCACAGAAGAGTTTATTTGGCCTGATTTTCCACAGTCTAGCTAAGGTCTTTAACCATTACAGTTTATTGTTTGTAAGTGACATATAAGTGACATATTTAGTTTCGCTGATGGGAAATAAAGCCGCAGTGAAAAGGCGCAGGGTGAGGCAGATAATATTCTGCCTCACTGCAGAGGGCGCTAGTGAGCCAACAGGGACTTGTTGCTACTTCTTCTGCGCTGAGGCACCAGGCGAGTCGAGTCTGTTTGTTTTTGTATTTTGCTGCCAGACCGCCAACATGGAAGAGGATTAAATATCTAAGCTTAAACATGTCTCAAAACTGGACTTTCAGTCAAAAGTGGACGTGATTAACACAGTTACACCAACGCGGAGCCAAAAGGTTTGCTTCAAACTTTTTATGTGCCGTTTGCGTGTGTGCGAGCGTGTGTTGTGTGGAGAATGCTGATGAGACATGAAACAACCAGTACCAATTGAATACGCCCCTTTTGGGTTTATATATTTGTAAATCTGACACTAAAGGAGTCAGTGCCTCACCAGCCATGAACCTCACCGCATGTCATTGATATATATATATATATATATATTTATATTTGTTTTCTTAAAGCGTTTTATGTATGTATATATACATACATATATAAACATACATAAAACAGTATATATATATATATATATATATATATATATATATATATATATATATATATACATACGGTTTAAGAAAACAAATAGGACTGTTTTACTGCCTTTTAGGAACATCTCAGCCCAGTGTCAGTATGCGCCTGAGTGTGTGTGAGTGTGTCTGAATGTGTGAGTGTGTCTGAATCCGTGCGTGTGTCTGAATGTGTGTATGTGTCTGAATGTGTGTATGTGTCTGAATGTGTGAGTGTGTCTGAATCCGTGCGTGTGTCTGAATGTGTGTACGTGTCTGAATGTGTGTGTGTGTCTGAATGTGTGAGTGTGTCTGAATCCGTGCGTGTGTCTGAATGTGTGAGTGTGTCTGAATGTGTGTATGTGTCTGAATGTGTGAGTGTGTGTGAATGTGTGTGTGCATGGGTGGTTTTAAAGGGTTGGAAATATTCTGACAAAACCTGCGACCGCACAACGAGGGTCTGTTCAGGGTCGCGTAGCAACACCACGACGTTGTCACGACGGAGTAATGGAAACACCCTCTTTTCTTCACCTTGTGTGCGCTTTTTTAACACGTTTGATCTCCATGAGTGTCGCCTGTGGAGAGACGTGTTCGTGCTCGTGTTCGTGTTCGTCGGGACGCTTTCAGACTCGAGGCAGGAACATTGAGCGGCAACATTTCCACGTCTGAACAAAGAAGTAAAGAAGTCCATCGTGCCAAGTTCACTTTAAAAAAACACTTGTGACCTGCGTACCGACGGCAGACATGACGTCACTTGTGAACGTAGAAAAAACAATCTGCCTCCCTCGGCACGATGACATGTCACCGTGAGATGCTGCTCAGCCGGTTATCATTATAGCCATGTTCACCATGTTAATGAAACGTGTCAGACAATTAGTAGTGAACACAAAGGAGCAGCTGAGGCTGATGGGATTGTCTGTAGTTTTATGGATATTTAGTCATAAAACAAAGTTTTGGACAAAAAAAAAACGAGTGACCTGAGGTCAACATATAAGTGGAGTCTGTATGTTTGTCTAATATTCAATCCGAGGGGGAAAAAAAGAGATATTTCCCGGTTGGGTTTGTCCCTTACGTCATCAGGAGTCATCCTGTGGGAGTCGTTTACTAAAAATGGCATCTAATGTTGTACATTGTTGTAACTTGTTTGATTTCACGATTTAGTTTTATTATGAAAAGCATGGAAACAGGAAGTGCTTTTACTTTGAAGGCAGAAAGTAGCATTGTATGTGCTTGTTGATGCTAACAATTTGGTGTTACGTGTGGAAAATATACATATCGGGTGCAAGAGCGCGTTCTAAGTCACTTTAACAGTTGTAATACTGCAGTTCAGGAGTAAAGTGATTCTGTTCAGACAAGACGTGTCCTGGTCATCATTAGAAGCTCCACTTCATTACACACATTGGCTCCGTCTATGAATGCCATAATATACATTTTCCATTTCACACTATAAATTCTCATGTCTCTAATGTAAACAAATAGCAAAGCAAAATATAGCTTCAATCATGATCGACAGAACCAGTTTGGTATGAATTGGACCCAGCGTGCAGGAGAACTTGGATATTGTGTGTTTTTCACAAAATTCAAAATAGCCGAAAATCAAAGTAGGCGGAGCTTAAGGGGTCTGAGAGGCGAGGAAAGGAGGTGTGTGTGTGGGGGGTGGGGGGTGGGGGGGGTGGGGGGGGGTACAAATAAATACAAATATCCCCCTTGATTTCTCAACACCTGCTCTCACGATGATGCGTGTAGCTGGTCTTCCAGCACTGGGCCCGCTGCCTGTCCCGCCGGGCCCTCCGCCCCGGTGGAGGTGTCGCCGCTGGAGTTTAAACAAGCTGCGACTTCCAGAATCTCATTAAAACAGCAGCAGCTGTGCAACTCCCCCCCCCCCCCCCCCCCCCAAAAAAAAAACTTCTTATCCCGCTTTTTATTTTTGAACATTGGCCGTATATTGGGGGTATACTTCCTCGACACGAAAAGTCACCAAATTTGACAAGCTTGTCAGGACGGATGACGTACACTTTGAAATGTGGCTTTAAATATTAGCTCTCTAGCGCCCCCTCAAAGTTTGACCGGCGACGCCCCTCAGATTTTTCAAACATGCCCACTTGGACCTGTTCTACAAAAACGCCTCTGGGACTCCTTAAGCTCTGCCTATTTAGATTTTCCGCTATTTAAAATTTTATGAAAAACACATAATTTGGCGAGTTCTCTTATACGCTGGGTCCGATTCATACCAAACTGGTTCAGGGCGGGGGGGCTCCTCAGACTTTTCAAAGTTTAACCATAGAGCAGCACGATTTCAAACGCACGCTGCTTCCTCGTGTGATACCGATCACCGAAGTGTAACAACTGGAACCGGCCACCAGAGGGCAGCAGCCCGAAGTTGGACGAATCCCACCACGACTTAAACATCCAGAGATGCAGCTCAATGGTACTTTAGAAAAGACGCAGCGGTGACATCGTGATGTCAGCACTTCTGTCTCATTTGTGTTTCGTTTAATCGTGAACACGGTACTTCCCAACTTCTAACCGTGGAGACTTTGAAATAACCGCAACGCTAATGAAGACTAAAGCTAACAGCTAACCTGCGGCGCCACCAAAAAAACACGAGGTTTTTCCGACATGTCGCACTGAAAAGGCGTCAACTCGGGCATGACGACGTTCCCACTCCGACTTCTGATTTCCGAGCTACACTTAAGGAACGATGGAGACGGAGATGTTTTTATTTCAAAATATTATTGGGAAACAGCCTGAGACCATATTGCCATGTGCGTTAATTAAAGCCCCCCAAAAAATGGCATTAGGGTAATCAATGTAAAAGTGATCCGCGGCCCTTTATAAGTTTGCCCAACACACACACACACACACACACACACACACACACACAGGAGCAAGAACATAGATGGATTTATCTCGCTCACACATACATTCAGTGACAGATCAGCTGGGCGAATGGTGGTGGTGGCTGTGTGTGTGTGTGTGTGTGTGTGTGTGTGTGTGTGTGTGTGTGTGTGTGTGTGTGTGTGGGGGGGGCAACATTCTTCCTCAAGCTTTAATTTCTCCTCTCGTGCATTAGACCGCGATGTGAATCTCCGCTGTGCGTCTGCTCGTGCCTCCAGACACATCTGTCTCTCTCCTCCTCGCCGCCTCCCTTCCCTCCTCTGTGTGCAGAACAGAGTGAAGCCTGTTCCCCGCCGTCTTCACCTCTCTCTCTGCCTCATTTCTATCTTTTTTTCCGCCCCTTTCTTTGGTTCTAGTGACCTGAAGCCACTCGGTGACCCGCACAACCAAAGGAGTGTCCCGTGAAACCGAAAGAAAGAAGAACGCCACAGAAAAAAGATCTAATGGCGATGAGATGTGACGGAGACATCATTTAACAATCTGGTGTTCAACTGTTTACATGAGCACACGTGTGTTTGCTCCGCTTGCGCTTTACTACATTTTTTATACACTACGTTCAAAAGTTTGGGTCCTTAGTTTTTAAAATAAAGCACTGTTAACATTAAATTAATCATAAATACTCTCTACATAGTTATGTGTACATGACTATTCTCTGGTGTTTGATGAAGTCTCTTCAGAGGTGTGTAGAGGCCCATCTCCATGTTCTAGTGGTACATTGTGTTATCGCCTTAGAAGACTAGCAGAGGGGTAGAAAACCCATGTAAACCCTTTTTATGTAAGCGCAGCTGAAAACAGTTATGCTGGTGAGAGAAGCTCTAAAACTGGCCTTCCTTTGAGACACAAGTTTGAAGAACAACATTAAGATTTTAAATATAAATCATTATTTCTAACCTTGTCAATGTCTTGACTATATGTGATATTCATTTTGCAATTAATTTGATAAATAAAAGTTTTCATGGAAAACACCAAACTGTCTGGGTGACCCCAAACTTGTGAACGCTTGTGTACTTTGAAAGGAAGAATTACAGACGCACCTAAACTATTCATTACATCAGCTAATTTTGGTCTTTTCGAGTTGGAAGCTAGAGCTTTAATCTCAGAGTCCAGCCACGCCTTCGTTCCCTCCCTGCACCGATGGCCAGCTACACATCCATCCACGAGCCGGCGGTGACCCCTTCGCACTCGATCTTGGTGACTGCGCTGACGATGCGGTTTCTCGGTGAAACGTGGGCTCACCCAAACGCAGCTTCTTCTTTTTTTCTCTCGCCACGAAGCAGCCCTTCGTAAAAACAAACACCTCCTCAAGTCACGCTGCAAACGTCCTCCTTCAAACAAAAGCTGGAGGAGTCGAGCCGCTCCACACACACAGGCCGCCACAGCTGTGCAGCTAAATGAGCAAAGTGTTTACCTCGCCCCCCCCCCCCCCTCTCTCTCTCTCCTTCACCAAACCATTATTGTGGCTTTTCATTGGGTCCTTTTGTCCAGCGCATTCCTGACGTCGGCTTGATAATGTGTACGGGAGGCACGCACGGCGTTTTGGGAAAAGGTTCATTATTGTGCACGGGACATTTTTCACACGCCGAGGTCACCGCAGGAGCCACACACACACACACACACACACACACACACGGTTTTATACTATGACGTAATGCAAAGATCAGCAAGCAGAGAAAGGAGAGAACAAAAGAGAAGCTTCACGTGAAACAGTAACAGATGAAGGGATAACCGTCATTAGATGAGGGATGGTGAACCCTCGGGGGGAGGCTTTCTTTTCCCACAATATAATGTGTGTTTTATTTTAGGCTTCTGAACGACTGTAAAACACTAAACTGCATAGTGGTAATCAAACAAGAGAGTCTAATTTAATCGGCATGCAAGCAAAGAAGAGAAGAAGAAATAATTGACGGTAGTTTTCCGAGGGCAGATCTGTGTTGATTCCACAAGTCAATGCCGAATGGATCCAATATATATATATATATATATATATATATATATATATATATATATATATATATATATATATATATATATATATATATGTAAATATATATATATACACTGTATATAAAAAATATATAAACAAATATATATACATATATAAATATATATATATATAAATACAAATATATATACATATATATATATATATATATATATATATATATATATATATATATATTCAACTTTTCATTCAACGTCATGCTGTGAAATAACAGGTTTTGGTTTGTGAGGCAGGCCGGAGACGGCCCTGAAAACAAAAGTAAAGATTTATGTTTTTTTTACCAATAAAACAAAAAAACACACACTTGGGCTGTAGCCTCACACTAATATCGACCTGAGGTGAAAACATAAACTTTCTGGAGTCAGAGAAGCGATGAGTAACGCCAGAGGCCAGAGAGCCGGAGCAGTCAGAGCCCACCGTGTGTTTGCTCTGCAGCCTCTTCTCACCAAACTGCTGCTGCCCGCCGGCACACACAGCCACAGTCTGCCTTCAAGTAAGTAGAAGAGATGATGTAGTAGTAGATGATGATGATGATGATGATGATGATGATGATGATGATAACTCTATGGCGAAAGGCCTTTCAATTCGCAAAAATACATGAGAATGTATCTATTGTATGTATCATGTTATCTCTCAATTCAAGCTTCTGTTTTAAAGCTTAAAAGTTGGAAATCATCTCATTTTAAGAGGGAAAAAGAGGAAACTACTCGCCCAATAAAATAGTTTCACCAGGCATTTGAATTTGTATGAAGACAAACTTTAAAGTGAACTAATCAGAAGATGTAATGGATCCATATAATGTAGCGGAACAAGCACAGGGTGTATAATAAAAGCAATAAAGCAACATCATACATACACACAAGACCAAACCAATAATCATACAAATGAATAAATCATATATATACAGAGAACAGTGCTTACCTTTGTGCGTGGCCGTTTACGGGGTAATAATCAATGGAGTCAGGCCAACGGCAGAACAGCAGGCGGACAGACAACCACACAGAGGGACGCACACCTTGAGGACACAACTTATATCTGCTGGAGGGCGGAGCCTCCCGGGTGGGAGCGGGAGAGAGAGAGAGAGAGAGAGAGAGAGAGAGAGAGAGAGAGAGAGAGAGGCTGGTAGGGGAGTAAATATACAACCTCCCAAATTCATTCATTATTGTCGACGCCCCGCTGTATGAACGCCGTGAACTATATATTTCATTATTGAGCTGGAGCTGGAGCTGGTTTGGTAAAGATCACACACCTGGGGAACAACTGTATGCACACACACACACACACACACACACACACACACACACACACACACACACACACACAGGTATATCTATTCAGAGGTGAGACATGACCAAATGTATTTATCTTCGGGGCAATGACAGAAAGTTATCTTTTAGTTCATGTTTCAACATTTTGGTTTCTCACACTCGACTTCATTATATTACATAAATCCCTTCGTCAGGAGATTAAATAAACACATGACGCCGAATGCTGCCATTAAACCTTCGAGTGCGTTGACGCCTCAGGACTGTTACTCTTAGACATAGTCACTCCTGTGATGTTTCTTTGGGCTGCGACTAGAGAAAGCATCGTCCTCTGAGGACCATCCTCCGCCTGGGAAAAGCCGATTCAGCATCAGCGAGACATGAAACGCGGTGAAAACCCGTCCAATGAGGACTCGGTCTGAGTCGCGTGCACTAAAAATACTCTGCTTCTTTTTCCTCCTCAGAGGGTCTTTGTTAGGCGGTGACGACAGACACTTTCCAAGGCAGGTTCGACACCTGTCTGCAACAGCTGAGTAACTCTGACGTGTCGGGCCACCAACTATTAACCGGCGTGCTC
Source organism: Liparis tanakae (assembly GCA_036178185.1). Classification (NCBI taxonomy): domain Eukaryota; kingdom Metazoa; phylum Chordata; class Actinopteri; order Perciformes; family Liparidae; genus Liparis; species Liparis tanakae. The sequence goes on from CM070107.1 coordinate 5,595,509, forward strand.
ACGCACAGCGAGGCCCTGTGTGCCGCGCCTCGGCCGCCACTCGCTGCTTTCTCTTTTATTTCCTCTACGTCAATCACTCACGTGGCTTTAGATGCAGAACAGAGGCCGGCAGTGTGTGCTGGTTAAAGGGTGGCTGTGTGTGTGTGTGTGTGTGTGTGTGTGCGTGTGTGTGTGAGAGGGATAGTGGGTGCGTGCGGTTCCAAAGTGGCACGGGGGTGTAAAAGGGTGGATGTCCTGTTGCACCTCCGACAGCCAAGTGTCAGCTTAGTCAGCTCGCCGCTCCCGGAGGAAGCTCTCTCTCCTGTGACGATGTGATGATGCTCTCTTTTAAAGAAAAAGTGTTTCTATGTGGCTTTAAAACATTATTCCTCATCGTTGCATTTTCCTGGGTGGAAAAAGATTAAAATAGGGCTAAAAAGGCGAATAAGCCTTCTATGTATTCCGCTTTATTGCTATAATGTGTGTGTGTCTAATGTAAGAGGCCCAGAGGTCACACACTGTAATGAAGTTTCCATCTCTTGATAGCTTGTAAAGTGTTCCCCTCATCCCGCCCACTCAAACGCACAACTCATATAAATGCAATTAATGCACCACACACACACACACACACACACACACACACACACAACTCATTAACCCCCTGAGTATCGTGTACCTTTCACATCGCCACTCTAAGTGTGTGTGTGTGTGTGTGTGTGTGTGTGTGTGTGTGTGTGTGTGTTTGCCCTTGTGCTTCAGTCCTCTGCCCCGTTCCGTTAATGAAGCCTCGCTCTGCACCTGCCTGCTGTCTGCTGCCGCGCGTGAGAGAAAGTACCCCTGCGCGCTCGCTCCGGACTCCGGCTGTCCTGGCTCCTGATTGGTGGAACGAGCTCCCACCTGACATCAGGACAGCAGGACGTCTCTACATCTTCCGCCGGAAACTGAAAACGCACCTTTTCCGACTATATCTGGATTAAAACACAGATTATCGCTTCAGTGGCTCTGAACCCTCCTGGTACCTTTAGGGTCAATTTGACCCCGTTCAATGTTTAACGTCGATGTTCTTTGGGGTCGATTTGACCCCAGGCTGTTTTTCACGTGTCAAACATATAAGAAATATCAACTTTTTTATATATTTAAAGAGCTATTTAGATAGTCAACAAACACACATAAAGTACCTGACACTTAAACTTGGGAAACAATATCAATTCTAATAATTTTCTGGAGGTTTCAATTGACCCCGATTGTAAAATATGTTAGTAAATGTGAAGGTAACAGGAGGGTTAAATGGCTCTTATTGTGGTATTTATGTAGTTTGACTATGATGAGGAAATGTTACTTTCTGTATTCTTGTTGTTCTTAGTTTGTACTCTAGGTTGAAATGCTCTTATTGTAAGTCGCTTTGGATAAAAGCGTCTGCTAAATGACATGTGATGTAATGTAATGATGTAGTTTACAGAGGCAGTGAGGTCCTTAGTCCTGAGTGGACTTATTCAGATGAGTTTTTCTTCTTTTTAGGGGGACATTCCTCGGCCCCTCTCTTTCGCCGTGAGGCAATCTTGGAATTTGCGAGGCGCAAACGTCGGCCGCCGAAAAGTGTCCGTGTCACCTCGTCCGTGGAATTTAGACATGCCGGTAAAATGGTGGCGATCCATCGAAACCGCCTCAAGGCGAGAGGCGGTTTGTACTCCGGACCCTTTCTGGGCGCTTTCTTTTCTTAAAGGCCTAATTACCTCAACATGATAGAACCTATTTCTGTCCCTCTTGCCAGATTGTGATCTCACACTAGGTAAATATTGACCCGTGCATGATGTCACCCACGGCCGCCCAGCTGCCGGGAGTCAGCAAGTAAATCAGGGTTGTACCCACAATGCTTTTCAACAAGTGTGCAGTCAGCTTCTTTCTTTTAAGACTTTTACTATTCTGAACTTTCGCCCCCCGGTGAACCTTGACCTTCCTCCGCTGACCCTTAAAAAGGTCACGCTGACCCCACACGGGAACAATGGAGGGCAGTAAACCAAGAAACTCCCAACATCTTCGAGAGGAAATATCTGTTACGCAAATCACGCTTTCGCCACCAGCAGCTAAACTTTTTTCAATTTTTTGTTGTTGAATTAATTCAAAATTCCTCCTCTTGCTCACTCTAGAGGCGTCAACACGCCAAGCCGAACACAGACGCCGTTATTCTGTGGCTTCTTTTAATTGGGCGTCAACCTAATGTTTACAAGCAAAGAGTCAAAAATTTGTTTTTGACGCCTCAATAAACTCTTTAAAAATGGCGGTTTGCACGCGAGGCGGAGCTGGAGCGGATATCTGCATTTATTAAATATTATTCGATTAAATTATCTCAAAATGATGGAATCAATATGCCTAATATCCAAAAAATAAAAAATAAACGAATTAAAGGCCACGATTTGCCTTAATTCTGCTTTCTTTCAAAGATTGCAATATTCTACATTTCTTTAAAATATATATATATATATATATATATATTTATTTAGATTTTACAAATTAAGAAGACAGGACTTTATGGATAAAATACAAAAAAAGGAGAAATAATAGGGTAAAGAACAACAAAAAACAGACCAAAAGATAGATTCAAAATAATTCTAAAAAGCAGTCACCAGTCTAACATAAGTAGATATTTAAGGTGACATCATCAAATCAAGTCAGCACCAGTGTTTTTAATCTGGCACAGCAAAGCCCACCCGGAGGGGTCCCCCACGTCGAAGACCGGTTTCAATATTTTGACAAATCCTTCTACATCTCTAGTAACAGTGAACAGACATAATCAGAGAGTGTAGGGACATATTGACTTAGAGGCTCCAATTAAGAACAAAACAATGTCTGTTTTATTCCTACAATTGGATGTTTCTTGAAAAATATCTACAATATACATTACAAAAAGTCTGACGTGTATTCTCCATCCTCTGCCAGCTACGCCGGTTTACTTAGTTTAGCCCCGCCCTCTTCCTCGCCGGTTACGCCGACCGACCTGTCGCGGCCTTCAGCCCACACCTGCTGCCCTCGGGGGGGGGGGGGGGCTCGAGTAATAAATCACGGGCTTTTATGAGTTCCCCCTGCGTCACTTCAACAACAACAAAAAGTCCCTCTCGCCACCAACAAGGCCAGAGGTTTGTTATTCAGTTTTTTAAGCAAACGAGGGTCTCCGAGACCTGCACCTCCACCTCCTCCTCCCTCCTCCACGGACCTCCACCCCCTGAAACAAATGCACACTGTGGTCCGGATGAGGTCAAAATCCCACAGCATCCATCTCAGAATCATCATCCGCCCGTCATTTGGATCATTTAGGTTGAATACAACAGAAAACACACATACACATTAGATGTTTTCACCCCTCACTGGAGGCTCCCGTGGTTCAGGCCTCAACCCCCCGTGACCCCCGTGACCCCCGTGACCCCCGTGACCCCCGTGACCCCCGTGACCCCCCCACACACACCGTCTCCACACAATCTAGTGAGGGTCGGTCCAGAGCCTCTTGGCTACAGGCCCGTATTCATCCTACTGTACATGTCTCCTCCGGCTGAGCGGACGCCTTCTTTAGCTTTGGGAGTTTGCTGTGAACGTACAGGCGGTAGACACACACACACACACACACACACATACATACACACATGCACACACCCCCGCTCACAGCTGGCCCCGTACCGAGACAAGTCTTCACACAGCAGTGTTGCAGGAGAGCCCCCCCTCTCCCCATGCGTGCACATAGGCGTACGCATGCACAAACGTGTGCACGGTCTCTCTTGCACAGTCTCTTTATTCCACATGTTAAAAAAAATAAAAAACACACACACACACACATACACACACAGCGCCCCGGCCTACAGTCCTTTGCCTCAGTCAACAGGCTGTAACATTCCTGTCTCTCACCCGGGGCTGTCCGACAATGACATCACTCCACCGAGAGAGAGAGAGAGAGAGAGAGAGAGGGGGGGGGGGGGGGGAGAGACGGGCACACCATTTACAGAAGGTATGAGGAGGTGGCTCGCGGCTCGTGGTTCGAATCCGATTTAAAAAGCTCTTTTCACTCATACAAAAAAGAAATGAGTGCAACAGGACATCAAAAACAACCCGAGTGTAACGTCAGGTTTCTCCGTCAGGATGTGAGGTGTTGGAAATGTTATATAGAAATGTGCCGAATTTGAGGAAAACACATGGATCTGTTTGCTCCTTAAGATTTGAGACGCAACGACTGATTGATGCCGCTCTGAGGTCCGTGTGAAGAACAGACCTGGAGGCGTGGAGGAGCTCCAGAGTGAGGGATGAGTCCTGGACCGATGATTACATCTCTCTCTCTCTCTCTCTCTCTCTCTCTCTCTCTTCTACCCACAGCACAGGGACGTTGCCAGGTTTTCTAACATTATATCTGCATATAAAAATCTAAATATCTCCTTAAATCTCTCTATTTGAAGAGCTGAAGTGTTCCTACATAAATTATGACTCGGCACAATTTGTTTTCGACATATCTCATACTCATTGTGTCGTAAACATGCAATACTTTCTCCTCTCTATTGATATTCATGAGGGGGGGAAAGTAATTATTCCTCAAAATGTTGAGGCATAGTTTATGCTGCCGTCGACCCCTGTGCACCGGTTTTATTGTTGGAGGGAATATTTGTGGGAATGAAAAGTCACACCTCCCAAAAAACCCAGACAGTCACACGTATGTACAGAAGCTCCCAGACGCCCTCATCGCACCACGGCAAGACATGTGGGTATTTATATTTATATATATAGAGTGAGACATGTCCGCTGCAGACTGGCCGTCTGCAGCGCGGGGATGTTCCCGTGCTCCGAGGTTTGTCGTCTCTCTGCTGGTGTTCGCTTGTAATAACACTTTTTTTTCTCTGTTTCGCCTGAACTTTGACATTCGGAAGAAAAAAGTGCAATAATAATGCGATAAAATGTACATTTACATCAATAACTGTTTCGCTATATACCATTAAATATAACAGATGGTGGTCTTTATGCCATAACAGAACACTTAAATACACTTAAATGCAGGTAACAATTCACTTAAATAAGCTTAAATACACTTAAATACAGGTAACGCTTCACTTAAATACAGGTAACTCCTCACTTCAATACACATAACTCTTCACTTTAAATACACTTAAATACAGGTAACTCTTCACTTAAATACACTTAAATACACATAATTATTCACTTTAAATACACTTAAATACAGGTAACTCTTCACTTAAATACACATAATTCTTCACTTTAAATACACTTAAATGCAGGTAACTCTTCACTTTAAATACACTTAAATGCAGGTAACTCTTCACTTAAATACACATAACTTCACTTTAAATACACTTAAATACAGGTAACTCTTCACTTAAATACACTTAAATACACTTAAATACACATAACTTAAATACATGTGTCACTTTAAACCGGCTGAAACCCGCCCGTCTGTGGATTTTATTTGATATTTATATTCTTGATTCTGTCACTGTGTTGATTGTTGTTCATGTTATTCTCTATTGTGGCACCGCCCGCCATGACACATTCCTTATGTGTGAAAACATAAATGCCAATAAAAGGTTCTGAGAGTTGAAATATGACTTTTCAGTTTTCTTTATGTTTTTTTCCCTCATTTCAGTTTTAACTCCACGACGGAGGCGTCTGCTGCAGGAGGCGCTTCACAGCGTAACGACTGCTCTGTGTCTGACGACATGTTCTGATACCAGCTCCTCGTCATCTCATCATCTCATCATCTCCCTCGTTCCCTCTAACAAAGGCCTTTACCCGATAATGAAAGCCATATTCCCCACTGGGTGAAAGGGTACGGTATTGAGTCATAAATACAGGTGCTTGGTGAAAGGCATTGTGGGTAGGGTATTCTGCAGTGAGGTGTTAGTATGTGTGGAATGTTCATAGGACTCGGTGTTGACCCGGGATAAACAGAGAGCATGCTGGGATGCAGCACATGGGGACCGGTCCGGCTTCAGCAGCTCACCGGCCAACATGAAGACAACCGTCTCTGTGAGGGGACGGTACTAAACTATTTATAACAATAAATGTATCAAATAACTCAAGAGTGTCTGCGTAACATCGATTTTTTTAAAGTGAAAACACAATGACAAATGAGTGGAATCCAGATGAAAGGTCTAATTCACAGCATTTTGTGTCCTCAGAAACTAAAACACTTTAACTTTTGACTACAGAGACGTGGATTTACACTCCGACAAACTTTATTTCAGGCTCTGTAACGCCACCCGCTCAATTATGGTTTTACGGCAACACAAAAAGCACTCTTTAAGGTCTGCCGTGCGACCGGACGCCCACTCCAATGATCGGTGTAATGAGCGTCCATGTTGGCACCGTGTGCTTGGGGAGAACAGTCAATGTCCACATCGCTCAGGGCACCACCCTCCTTACTCCACCCGGCACACACCGCTCCACCCGGCACCCGGCTGCTAGCGCAGCGTAGAGAATAAGTGTGGAAGAAATGCAGCGCCGTGATGCATTTGCCCAAAAGGTTTTGGGGGACTTTTGTTTGTTCCAATTTGTTGTGTTTTTAATTTTAACCCTTTATCAGGCGAGGAACCATATATGGTCACTTTGTTGATGTCGATTTTCCACCTTAAAACTACATTTTTTTACGTCACAACAATAAAACAGTATTGTTATGTCCTCCGAGAACCGGAGAGGGCGTTTGGCATTGGCACGGTTTGGCTTGGTTTGGCTTGGTTTGGTTTGGCTTGCTTGGGTTGGGTTTGGCTTGGTTTAGTTTGGCTTGGCTTGGTTTGACTTGGTTGGGTTTGGCTTGCTTGGGTTGGGTTTGGCTTGGTTGGGTTTGGCTTGCTCGGGTTGGGTTTGGCTTGGTTTGGTTTGGCTTGGCTTGGTTTGGCTTGGTTTAGTTTGGATTGGCTTGGTTTGGCTTGGTTGGGTTTGGCTTGCTTGGGTTGGGTTTGGCTTGGTTGGGTTTGGCTTGCTAGGGTTGGGTTTGGCTTGGTTTGGTTTGGCTTGGCTTGGTTTGGCTTGGTTTAGTTTGGATTGGCTTGGTTTGGCTTGGTTTAGTTTGGATTGGCTTGGTTTGGCTTGGTTGGGTTTGGTTTGCTTGGGTTGGGTTTGGCTTGGTTCTGTTTGGCTTGGTTGGGTTTGGCTTGCTTGGGTTGGGTTTGGCTTGGTTTGGTTTGGCTTGCTTGGGTTTGGTTTGGCTTGGTTGGGTTTGGCTTGCTAGGGTTGGGTTTGGCTTGGTTTGGTTTGGCTTGGCTTGGTTTGGCTTGGTTTGGCTTGGTTTGGCTTGGTTGAGTTTGGCTTGCTAGGGTTGGGTTTGGCTTGGTTTGGTTTGGCTTGGCTTGGTTTGGCTTGGTTTGGTTTGGCTTGGTTTGGCTTGGTTGGGTTTGGCTTGCTAGGGTTGGGTGGTTTGGCTTGGTTTAGTTAAGCTTGGCTTGGTTTGGCTTGGTTGTGTTTGGCTTGCTTGGGTTTGGTTTGGCTTGGTTTGGTTGGGTTTTGTTTTGTTTTTTGGCTTGGTTTGGTTGGGTTTTGTTTTGTTTTGTTTGGCTTGGTTGTGTTGGAACAATCAAACCCAATCAAGCCCAACCGTGCCGATGCCAAGCGCCCTCTCCGGGTCTCGGGTACTGTAAGCCTCCTCTCTCCAGTTGGAGAGAAGTCTCCCCACCGAAACCAAACCATCCGTCTCCTCGTGTGGAAGTACTGACAGATGAACCACTGCACCAGCCGGTTATGTCACCGTCTCTTAACACTTAGTTTCTTCCAACTCGTCTGTGTTTCTTATGTTGCTGCCTGTCTTGTCCAGGTCTCCCTCGGAAAAGATGTTTTTAATCTCAATGGGATTTGCCTTGTTAAATAAAGGTTAAATAAAGGTTAAATAAATAAATAAAGATGAATGGGATGATCAAATCTGGATAATAGCCAGACCGATTCACTTTCTTATTATTGTCTTTGAATATGTTCGAGTGGAATCTCCAAACACGAGTGTGTGCTTGAAAAGGAGCGAGGTCTGCCTCCTCGAACATCTCATACAGAAAGTTTCTTCTGAATTGATCAAATAAATATAAAATAAAAATCAGTCCACAGATGAAGCGGAATAGAAAACAGAAAGCATTACTCATGTATGTGTACATTTACTGTATGTTGTTGTTGTTGTTGTTGTTGTTGTTTTGCGGACGTGTAGGGAGGCCCTTTATTGTTTTTTAAGATGGAAAACTATCGTCAATTCCAAAATAAGAACAATTGGTTTTAAATATTAGTATTTCAACGTTTTCCATAAAATAAAAAAAAAGATACAGTAAGTTATAACAAATGTAATATTGCAAATATACGATGGATAGTACGACAGCAGCAGCAACAGTCTGACAGAAGTCTGGTCGTTCCCTATTAATCACTTGTGTATTCTCGGTGCTGCTACGTGGGCGACTTTACAATAAACCCTGCTTTTAGAAACGGTGTGTAGGTTCAGTAAAACACGTATGAAAACATCAGACCACACACACACACATGCAAACATGTTCCATATACAGTACAAGTGTGTGTGAACAGACGGACCTCCTACAAGTTGACCTTTGAACCTGTGGATATCGTCGTATATTTGCTCTGTCTTGGAAGATGAAACGCCCATAAAAAAAAATCATACTAGAACAAATATCACCATATAGATTCCCTAATGTAATATTTGAGTTAAGAAATTTAAATGTATTCTAATCTTATTCTAACGCTAGCTCCCTGGGTTAAAGGTTAGTATATTTTTTTTTAAAGGGGAGGAAGAAGAATGAAGATGAAGATGCTTCTTTTTTTATTGCGTTTGAAATATGAGTGAATTTGGCCCGGAAAGGTTTACATGAAGCGTTCGTGCAGAATGAAAAAGAAAAATACACAGCACCTGGACGAGGAATGTGTCCGGAAAGCCAACGACGTCAGGCGGGCTCAGGTTCAAGTAGCTCGGCCACCGGAACGTCTCTGGGCCTCCAACCAGGACGAGACGCCGTGGCAGAAAGCTTTAAACGTTAAATTCACGCTCAAAACCAGAAAACCACGAGTTGTGAATCCTAAACCTCAATTTGAAAACTGAGTGGCCGGAGAAACAGAAACATGTGCCCCTTGTGATGTCATCCACCAAACTACAGCAGCTCAGAATGATATTGTTCACATAGTATCATTTATAGTCCATCTCAGAACTCCTGGTGGTTAAATTACATATTCTATGGCATTTTATCAATTTTTTAATAATTTTTTCTTCTTGAGTTTTTTATTGCACCATCTTTTACATCACAGGTGTCAAACACAAGACCTGCGGGCCAAAAACGGCCCACCACATAATTTTATTTGGCCCCTGACGGCTTGAAAGACATATGATTACATTTATATCCCGTGCTTTTATTTTGAAATTTTGAAATTAAATGGATTTGTGTACTAATATTAGAGAAATGTTCTTGTGTCCAATATTTCTACTAAACAAACAATAATCAAATGCAATGAAAGGTTTGCAAGTTTAACAATATGTTGGGGAGTAGTTTATACACTGCTTCAGCTACTACCGGCCCTTTAAGAGGCGGCCAACACACCTATGGGGCCCACGTGAAGATGAGTTTGACGCCCCTGTTTTACAGTGTATTGTACTTTGCTCTTTTCAATGTTGAAATGTTTTGGCTCCTGTTATTGCCAAATTGTTTTAATTGACTACTGTATTTGGACAACATCAATAAAAGTTACTGTGTATATGGGATATTTCAGTTTTTCTTTTTTAATAGATTTGCTCAAATTTCTATATTTCTGTTTTATTCTGTCAATATGGGGTGCTGAGTGAACATTAATGAGAAACAAAATGAACTTTTTTGATTTTAGCAAATGGCTGCAATGAAACAAAGAGTGAACATTTTAAAGGGGTCTGAATACTTTACGTACCAACTGAACATAGCGTTTTTTATTTTCTTGATATGTTTTATTAAGTGTTTCTACAGTGGTTTCACAACAATATCAGCTCTTGATTTGAAGATATACTGATCTCCATATTTCACCATCAAGGTACACAGACATATTCATATATAGTGACGTCTACACATTAATAGTCGGAGGCTCGGGGGCATATAAACAACACAAATGAGGACTAAATTAACTATGCCTTTCATTATTGATAATCTAATTATTAGTTTGAATATTGTAGGCATTGTGTGGTCTATGAAATGTCATAACATATTAAAAAAATGCATGTCCCAGTTTCCAAAGAGCTTCACATTGTTAATTGGATTCAGACAACAGTCTGAAAAACTATTTAATTAACAATAATACAACATTAGCAAATCCTAAAATTTGACAAGCATGAATTATGGAACGATTGATAATTGACTGAAATGTTTAATTCATTGTCAGTAGATTCTCTCACTCCATTAGGTGTTCAGAAAGCTGTCCACAGGGACATGTTTACCACCTGTGCTATAGTTGGAGCAGCTGATGTGTGTGTGTGTGTGTGTGTGTGTGTGTGTGTGTGTGTGTGTGTGTGTGTGTTTTGAACGGCGGATGTGCATTCTTTGGTATTTCTGAGCCGAAAAGGTACTTGTGTGCACAACCCTGATGAACAAATACAATTCTTCTCAGCTCACAATAGATACTAGATACTGTGAAGAAAGAAAAAAAGAGAAAGAGGAGAAAAAGAGAAAGAGGAGAAAAAAGAGAAGGAGGAGAAAAAGAGAAAGAGGAGAAAGCAGTCCTCATTTATTGCAAACAGGAGAACACAATATTTAAATATGTCAGCTTTGAACATTTTTCTCACCAGCTTGTTCTGTTTGGAGGGTCCGCTGCACATCTTGATTTTTTTTTTTAAATACACTTAATTATTACCTCGTATATCAATTTATTCCATCTGAATATTAAATATTGCTATTTGTTCTTACTGCTCACTACTGTACACCTGGTGCTGTAATGGTCTTCTTGTTTCATGTTTTTTTCATACTTGACAATGTTTAAGAATATATTCACTATTCTCACTATTAATTGTTTGTGCACCGTAGATATTGAACAAACATTGCATGTGTAATCTTGTGTTTTTTAGGTTTGTTTTATGACGTCTGCCTCTCGGGACTACATTTGAAAAATAGCCTCTTGGCTAATAACTCATTTACAGAAATGTTTTTATTAATGTGCACTGTCCCTCATCCAATAAACCAAAGAAGAAGAAAATAATCTGTGTGAGGAGGTCTGTATGAGTGTTTGATGCCTGTACATACGTGGCCTGTCCCACTGGAGGGTGCTGTGGTGTGGACAGACACTGCGGTTAATGGTTATCGGGCGCTGGGTGGACCACCGGCTGCATGTCCCAGGAGGCCGTGGGGAGGATAGAGAGACCGACTCATCAAGTCAACGGTGTTTGTGTAAAGGAACTAACCGGAGCTAGAAAACCGTTTCCTTAAACCACAGAGCCTTGAATACTTAAACTGGGCCGCCTCTCCGCCTGACTTGTGTCATGACGGATGGAGGATGACACATAACTCACAGGCTGCTGTGTATATGCCCAGACACACACACACAAACACAGTTACATGGGTGGAAAACACTTGCTGATTCAGTGAATGACTGACTGACACACACACACACACACACACACACACACACACACACACACACACACACATTAAATTTTAACTTAGTTCTGCAGATAAACACACACACACGCACACGTCTTACTCCTTTGTGGGGCCCAAAATTATTCTAGCCATTTGTGGGGACCACCCTTTCCAGTGGTTCTACACCTCTGTAAAAAGAAAAAATACAAAATCAGGGAACATATTAAAAAGATCAATATCATAAATATCACTTCAATTTATAAAAAATCCCCTCCAAAAATATCTTGTTTTAGTTTTTCTGTCACTTTGTGGGGCTCCGTTTCTAGCCTTCACAACTAGTGGGGTCACACACACACACACACACACACACACAAACAAACACAAACACACACAGACACACACACTGATTGATTGATTGATTGCATTGAACACGTTTCCTCTTTCATATCACTGGAACACATTTTAATTACTTTATAAATTGTTCTTAAATTCTGTCAAGATGCCACATTTGATACAAGTACATGCCATATAGTAGCATATGTTTTATATGTAAACTGTTCTGCTCCTATGTATTTAGTGCATCTAAAAAAAAGAAGATAAATAGTCACCCTAACATAAACCAAGTCTCCACCCTAAAATGCACTTTGTCCCCAGAAAGAAGGCGAGTCCCCACAATGTGACTGTGATTAGTCGTTTGCCCTCACAATCACAAACAACATGCACATCATGTCAAATACATTCTCTCTGATAAACCTTCAACAGCTTCAATCCCCCAAAAGACAGGAAGAAGGAAACAGTGATTTATAGAGGTGTGATTTGCACTTATGTGCCCTATACTGACCCCCAGTGGAGATGGTAGGTAGTGCACCCATTTTACTCCCTGAAACAGAAAACATTATCTTTAAAAAAGAGTTAGAATAACTGCCATAGCAAACACATTCAAAACAATGTATTCACAGTTCCTGATGTTGTCAATGCTGTGTGTTGAGATCATCTAATCTTGAGATTATTGGGAATAAAGCAGCGAGAGTCAGGTGCTCAGAGTCGCCATGGGAATTCTTGACCCTGTCGGTCATCGTCACAACCTCGGCTGAATTCTTTAAAGTCCGATCCTCTCTTTACAAGCGAGTGTGTTGGAATACCAATCAGGTTTCTCCTGCATCTGTTGACCTTCTCGAGCCGACCGGTCACGAACAGCTACACGCTGAGACTTTAAAACATGTGCTGGGAATCACGTTCATTTATCTCTATCTTTTATAACCTTGTGCCAGAGAGTCTTTGGTTTGTGTCCATTTCTAAAGAAAAGAGGGAAGTTATATAGATAGAGCTGTGATTGATTCTCACATCTCATCATTTGACTCACATGTTATGACATTTAATGATTTGGTTTATTATAAAATAATGCAGACGATGTACAGAGTTAAAGCAAAGTCACTGCAGACTGTGGACAAAGGTTGTTTTCAATGCGTTAGTGTAAAGGAGAGATGTTTGTAAGTTTACTGTACAAAAGGCTAAAAAAGGGATTGAAAGAAGATGTATTTCAGTGTAGGAGCCCAATTATGGAACAACGCTGAAATGGATATAACAATGGTCAACTCATTTATGGATTTCAAAAGAATTATTTATAAATATAAATCTATATATATTATTTTGAATTGTCTTTATTTTTTAATTTTAATTTTCTAATTTATTTGATTATATTTATTTAGGATAGGAATATATAAACATGTTTTGCTTCTACCTTTTCAGTCTTTCTGTTTTGTATATTTTATAGATCAATATTGTATTGTATTGCAATGATTGACTGAATTAATTACACAACAACTACTAATCGAATACAATGCCTGTTTACTAGTGTTATCTAATCCTCTCAGTGAGCAACGCTGCTGTGATTAAATGTCATGGAGACAATCAAAGACAAACAGATATTTAGGGCAACAGAGCTGTCCTCAAAGGGGTCAAAGAAGTTTAAACATTAGAGGCAGAAAATAAGGTAAAGTGTGAGCACTTTTATATTTTAAGGTAAAGGCATTGTAGTAGAGGGTGAGCTGATCAATACCTAAAGTATCAATACAACTCATACTCGTTTCACTCGATTCACAAAAGTCAAAATGGGCAAATTCCGTCACGCCAAATTGACATTTTGAAGGATTACAATTAAACTAGTATGTATTAGTATTACAATATGTGTGTGCTAACTAAGTTTGGGTGTGTTCGGAAAGAATACCCTGACAACAACAACGAAACATCTGTGTTGGATCTATTTATATTTTGTGTTATTAGAAAGTAATATTGCTTATACATTGCTTTTTTAGGTTATATTTCAATATGTTAGAAGAGCTTCTTTCTTTTGATAGTTTTAGTTTAGTTCAGTTCATTGTGATTGTTGTTTAAATATATTTAGTTGTAGGATTGGTTCACTGATTGGGTAACACTGGGCACCTGTGGTTATATGTAGGTTTGGTAACTTCTGGACCAGCATGCAACTGGGCGGCCTATTTTTCTTTTTTTACCAGCACACGAGAGACAGCGTCAACATTTTGTTTGTTCTTTTTGAAGCGGTCATGTGATGTTCATATTGCAAAATCCTCAGTGCATCATTTTCTACTCTGCAGTTACAATTTAACACAAATAAGTTGTTAAAGTATGTAAAATGAACAATTGGACTGCACTAGTGTTTGTTGTACTGCAGTAAATAACTGTCACTGCACGCCGTCTATTCAGTACCAGTTACATCCTTTAGCATCTCTTCATGTTTTTCATGTATTCTATTTTAGTTTAGGCCTTTTATGTGAAGTCATGTGAAGTCGCTGCTCGAACACTTCCCCTTTTATCTGCTATAATTAAAGTCCTCCCGGCTTTGTGACGCCCCACCCTGACAGTGCCGGTACGTTTGGTTGTGCCGATATTGTTTCCCGTTTCTGGATCGGCAGGTACGGACACGACCGGGGCGTGTGAAGACTAAGCTCCCGCTAACTGTCACGCCGAGCCTTCATCACACCAGCTGACATGGGAAATGACAGAAAATACGTGTTCAAACTCAACCACCTGGTTCCTATTAATACCCCGTAGCAGTGTGTTGGCCGTGGGAGGGATGCATTGCTATTATACTGTGTGGCCACGGAGGGGCACAACCTAGTGCTCACAGGGTGCAGAGCTTTCCAGTAGCAGCTGTCTGCTCATGAAAACCGGTTATTATTATTCTGTAGATGTTATCATGAAATCAACCAGTTTAGAGAAGCGCCACAACAAAGAAATGTCTTAGTACTGGCAGATTGTACCGCAATGTTAAATGTGAAGAAGAGGTGGCACCACTGAAGTATTGGGAGACTTTTGACCCCTCAGATCTAGTTATCTGTTAATACACAAATTAATTAAATTTAATTATCTTCGCATTGAAAATGCGGAAGGTAATGTTTTGATCGCCTTGTATTGTATGCGTGTGTGTTATTCGCATAAGTCAAAAAGTATTAAACCAGATCGCATGAAATTTGGTGGGATGATTGGTTATTATCCGGGGACCATTTCATTAGATTTTGGGATCGATCGGGTCAAAGGTCAAGGTCATGAAAAGGTCAACCTCTTCTTTGAATCGCATGACATGTATTGGGGTGATTGGTTATTATCCGTGGACCATTTCATTAGATTGTAGGATTGATCAGGTCAAAGGTCAGGGTCAAGGTCATGTAAAGGTCAACATCTTCTCTTTACCATAGCACAGTAAATGTTTATGTTCATAATTCAATGCCAAATCTTGTGATATGCGCTCTACCGAGTGCCCGTTCTAGTTTAATTTAATAGGCACAACCAAAAGTACCTGCACTGTCCAGGTAGGGCGTCACAAGGACGTGAGTACTTTGATTATAGCAAAAGAAAGGGGAAGTGTTCGAGCAGCGACTTCACATACAGAGGGTACGGAAAGTATTTTAAAATGTTCACTCTTTGTTTCACTGCAGCCATTTGATCAAATACATTTTTACTTTTTTATTTCTCATTACTAAAAAAGAAAAACGGAATACTTTTGACCATGTGATATTTCAGTTTTTCTTTTTTAATACATTTGCAAACATTTCTACATTTCTACGTTTCTGTCCAGATGGGGTGCTGAGTGACATTAATGAGAAATAAAATGAACTTTTTTGATTTTAGCAAATGGCTGCAATAGATCAAAGTGCACATTTGAAAGGGGTCTGAATACTTTCCGTACCCACTGTATATCACACAAAAAGGGGAAGTGTTCGAGTAGCTACTTCCCATAAATCACACAAAAGGAAGATGCATGAAAGGCCTAAACTAAAATAGAACAAATGAACAATATGAAGAGACGCTAAAGGATATAACTGGTACTGAATAGACGGCGTGCAATGACAGTTATTTACTGCAGTGTATTAGAGTAATAACCCTTACAGCTACTACTTTTTATAAACATCTAAGTGTTGGTTTTTTTCTTCTTTTTCTAAGAGTTTTGTGTTATTAAACACAAGAGAACATAACCATAAGATGCGATCGACAGTTTGTACCGACACCTATCCCAATTATTCTACATCTAGATTCTAGATTCAAGATTAAAATGTTTAATTACTATTTGTGCCTATACAGATCAACGGTCTAGACCCAATGGACGTCTAGTGCAGGGCTCTCTGAGTCAACAGTTTAGTAATAACACAATAATAAGAAAGAAAAAAATACTACATAAGAATGCACTTTACAGAAGGTGGTAATATGTACAAGAACAAGAAAGGTGCTTGTATGTCAAGTTTTGGAAACAATTTTAAATTACAGATAGTACTAATACTATACACACTTATTTCTTATAAACCGTTTTAACCGATGACGTCATCGTCAAAGGGGGTTTTCACTCACCCCACAGGCCTCTTTGTTAGGCGCGATTGAATACAACTGTTGTGCCACTAAGTCTTCTTTTATAATGTCTTTGAGGTTCGGTTTCCTGACAGTGACACAGATGATATGCTTTAACATAGAGGTCCTGTACGTGGTGGAGAGGGGTGTCTAATATTCTGCCTGCTTGTAAAATTGATTCACACATTCCTGCCAATTGGGATGGAAATGAAGCTTTAGACAGAAAACTTGTGATGTCGAAAACACTGACATAATAAACGTCCACCACACCAAACGTCCACAAAAAGGTGAACATTAAATGACATTTCTTTCATGGATTTCTTTCATGCATACAGTCCTGTTTACACTGGCATTTGGTAAATGTAAATATTATATAACCTGCTTTGTGTATCTTTGTGTATCTTCTCTGTTTATTTATTGTGTTGCTCCATCTTCTACTGTATTTTGTACTTTGTTCCTTTACCTGTTGAAATGTTTTGGCCCCTCACAGGACATACAAAAAAACTACTTTACCAAAAGTATACTTTTAGCACAATATAAATCTATCAATATTATATTTAAAATATACTTAAAATACAATAAAATATATTTTAAGTGAACTGTCGGCATGCATATTAGCACCTAGATAGTAATGTACTTTAATTGTACTAAATATACTTTATGCTGTTACAATTTAGCACAAATAAATATAATTAATATACTTAAAATAGTACTTAAATAGTATTTACTTAACTTAAATATAATCAGTACAAAATAATTCTATTTTTTTCACAATTTTTGTACACATACTCATTTGTGATTCAAAAATTCACATACAGACCTTTACAATCTGAAAACATAGAACACCAACAAAAAAAATCACAAAAACCTTCAGGAACAAAAAAGAGGAAAAACACCAGAAAAGGAAAAGAGGGAAGAAGCTGAAATAACAGACCAGGAGGGAGACAGACATGGGACAATCAAGAATATGTAATGTGTACAGAAGGAGAAATTACAAGTTAAAATTATATTCACGGAATCTTTAGGACATATTTAATGTTGGAGAGTTTGAGGAGGTGGAGTATGGAGAGATTGGTAGCAGAGCTTGGAGGAGTGGGCCGGAGTCAGGGCAGTGGCACACAGGGCGACAGGGGCAGTATTTATCGAACCATCGAAGGTCCATCAGCAGATGTCGAGAATGGAGGTCAGTCCGATGTGTGATGTCCAGATGAAGATTCATGTCCGGGAGAAGAAAAGAAAAGGAGAGGAGAATGAAGTCATGAGGAGAGGAGGATTGAAAGCAGAGAGAGGAGAAAAAGATCAGAAGAGGAGACAGCAGCCCCCTAGTCATCCCAAACAGCTACTAGACTATATCCCTATACCAGGGCTAACAAGGGTCAATAAGCAGCTCTCTCCATCTACTCTAAGACCTGGTCACAGTCTGCGGTCTGACTGTGGAAGCTGGTGACACTGTGTCTGCCTCCGACCATAAAGGAAAGCTGGTGCCAAAAAAAGAGGCTTGATAACCAAAAACTCTGAAGTCTCCATTTTTCTTACATTTTACTCGAACTCTTGGTCTTAGCTCAGATGGGCGATACGGTGCCTTCAATTTTGCATCACCAAGTAAGGCTTTGTAAGCTAAGAGAGATATTTTAAAGAAGATCTTTAAGGTTTACAGGAGAAAGTGCAGAGAGAGTAGTGCTGATTTTACAGGCTTTTCTTTCTTAGTTTTAGTAGAGTAATGTGAGAGAATTTTCTAGTTTGGGGACTGGAGAGCTGCAGCATTCTGAATATTAATGCAATGAGGATAATAGCTTTATGAAGCAGCCAGATAATAAAGAGTTGAAGAAATCCAGTCTCTGCATCTTTTTGCTTTTTGAGTGAAGACAATTTCTCTTTGAAATATTAGATGAAGATATGCTGATTTTATTTGCTAGATTAAGAATGCAGTGAGATTTGCTTGAGATTTGCTTTATGTGGGGAGAGAGGTTTTTTATGTGGTGTTAGATTCTAGAGTTCGTTACACTGATGAAATCACATGAATTGAATGCCATCTACAGAAGTCATGATAAAGCAATTGGTGCGGTTTTTCGGTTTTGCGGTAGAGTTTGTCTTCGTTTCATCCATGTTTTTTATGTCAATCCATTCTTTTCCATGTTAGTATGTTTTTAAGTCATTTAGTGAGTTGGAGTGGTTCCTCTTTTTTATATATTCAATATTAGTGAGATAACAATGATAATGTAAATAAAAATCTATAGCATATTCCTGATAATATTATAATAAGGTGGTAAAGTAGAGAGTAAAAGAACTTTTTCTGTGGGTAGAACCTCATGGAGGCTTCATCAGGCACAAACACAAACTGAACTGAATCGGATAAAATACAATCTAAGTAAACACTGATAAATACTTACCGACAACCATGTCAGGGTGTCGCTCTGTCAAACTCATGTAATAGGTGGTGATCAACAATGTTATGGCACTAAGGTCTAACAAGAAGGTCTACAACTAGAGAGCACTGTTATCTGCTGCCAGTAAACTTCAGAAGTTATTATCTGCCTTCTGCTGCTTCTCAAAGTCTCTGTGTTCTTGTGTCTCTGTGCTGTTAACTTTTGAAAAAAACTCTTCAAATAAAACTCACACACTCTTCAGGATTCAACTCTCTTTCTCAAGGATCTCTCAAGGAAGGGGGGGTTAGAGAGAGAGGAAGGTCTAGCAGAGAAGGGTTTCCAGAGAGGGCTTGTTGGGATTCTTGGAGGGGAAGGAATGTGGCTATTGTCAGAGGAATGCCTTAACACCAAATAACAAACAAAGACAAATTAAAAGGCAAATTAAGAGCTGCCAATTAAGAGCAAAACATAAAAAAAAGCAACCAAGAGACAGGTAGACGTAAGAGAAGTAGAAACCATTAAAGTAGATGAAAAAAATTAAAAACCATTAAAACGGTTGATGGACCAAAAGCCATCTAAATATCCCATGAGATATTCCCCTTCCCAAGCCATTCCACTTGGAGAGGACAGATTGAAATCATTAATCTTGTATTTATTAGTTAAAAATTAGTTAAAAAAATCTCATCATAAAGTCATTACTAGTCATTACTCTACTGGTCTATATAGGAATACTGGGCTGTGACTCTCTGGCTCCCTGAGCTGTGAGCTAAAGAAAACCTGGCTAAACCTCTACCTGGGCTAAATTCTCTATTTATCTATTCTTATTCTCTATTACTGGAGAGCCTTATTATAAGTTTCTTACTAGTTTTACTTCTATCCTTCTTTCTAACTAAGATTCTTCTAAAAGCTTTTTCAAGCGTTTCAACGTTTTTTTAATGCTGCGGACGCTGAGGGTTATACCAGGAGGTCTCCCTCTCTTTCCTCTTCTCTTCTTCTTCCTTCTTTCTCTTCTTCTTTCTCAGTCCGAGTTCATCATCATTCCTGTGGCACTATCAACAAGATGATGGAAGGACTAAAGTTAGACCAGGAGTCCTCTGTTATAGGAGTCCTATGTTATATATATTGAACATGGAATTGAATCAAGTTGCAGAAAGCTTAGCTATTTTTAATTCAGTACTGCATCTGTAGACATCTGGTGTAGAAACTTTTTGACTAGTGGTACACTGGTAGTTATAAACTCAAAAAGTTATAAGGCTGTGGTCTGACAGAAGAGGATCAAAGAGGAAGAGACCTTCAAATGCCCAATGCCATATAAGCAAGATCAAGCAAGCTCAAAAGCTGTGAGTGGTTGTGGGGTTCTCTGATCTCTCTCTCCGAGTCGAACGAGTCCAGAAATGATGAATGCAGCAGCCAATCCATCATCACATGACATCATTAAAAAATTAAAAACAATACAATAATAACTTTTTTTGTTTTAGAAAAAAAATTGATATAAATTCTGAAAAATCTGATATATACTGAATGAATATGGGGTGGTGGTACAGAAATCTAAAATAGAATCGGCTGTAATGTTTTCCAGGTTGGATGTGAAAGACTAAGAACAAGCTGGATTGTGGTCCAAGCCGACTACCAACTATTCATACTCTCTGTCACTCATTGAATGTGTCGTTACTCTGTAATGACTCATCTGGTCACATGACGTCTGTTCATCTGTCCATCTGGAGAGGGATCCTCCTCTGTTCTCTCCTGAAGGGTTCTTACCTTTTATTCAAAGTTTTTTCTTGGGAGTTTTTCCTGATCTGATGTGAGGTCAAATTTGTAATTTGTGATAATGGACTATACAAAATAAGGTGAATTGAATAATGGTATGTTGTATGTATATGTATGTGTATATATACATATATATGTTGGATGTTTATGAGAATTTGGAAGAATGCCCCTCGGGGAGGATTCTGGTTTGATAAACCCCCGTCGCTGTGAATATATTGGAGTTCCCCTTGAGCCCTTGAGCAAACGTGTCATATAAACATTTTAGAAATGCGAAAAAAACAAGCACAGGGTGTGTATTGGAGAGAATGTAGAAGTGGACGATTTCCGCATGAGGGACTGTTTGGCTGCTTCTCTGAACACTTTCTCACACCCTCGTAGGACATCTGCCTACAGTCTGCGCACAGAGATGTAGAAACACACACACACACACACACTGGATCATCCAACATATTAGTCACAGGCTACAGGCTAAAAACTGTGTTTGTTGCTACGTGTTACTATTGGTTACTCTTGCCTGATTGCATCACATTCATATTGAAGAACAATAATAAGTGTCTTCACATACACGGATCGCTCGGCTCTCCAGAATCGACGGATTTCTGTCACGTCTCACTTATGTCAACTACAGGTTGACTTTGAACATCCTGGTATTCGTAGATTTGGGGGTAGAGACGGAGGGACAACACATTAATGGAATAATAAAAGGGCGGATGGGATAATAAATGTATTAGGTCATACAGACCTTTCAGAAACAGCAGTGTTCCAGGAACACACTGGATCGTTGGACGAGTCCCAGTAAAAGACCAACAACACAATGGTTACATTGGTTTTACTGCTATTCAACCAACAATCACATTCACTAAAGGACTGTTTTATAAGACTTCATATTTTACTCTGTACACTTGATAAGATGGGATTGAATCAATCTTGAAGGAACATTTGTTCTTAAAATGAGAACTGAAGACCATGAAATACACAATGAAATATACTATGTAGCTATGTACATATATATATATATATAAATATATATATATATATATATATATATATATATATATAAATATATATATATATAGTTTTCCTTTACTTGCGTATTTCTGCTACAATCCAGTTCAGAGGGAAAATGTATCTTACTTTGAACATTCAGATTAGTACAAATTAAAATCCAACACATTCACGTTGATGTATTATTATTGTGGATAAAGACACAACGTCATTGATTCATTTCCAAGATACCTGCAGCATACTTCTCACATCGATATTTATAAATAAATCATCCTGCAATGGACCATTCATAACGTCAGTTTCCTTTATTATTTAAATGTAATATGCGCTGCTATTGTATATTTGTAAACATGTGGACCTTTCCCCCTGGGGGTGAATACAGTCATATATAATCTAAATCTGCATAATGAGATGTTGTACTTTCACTAAAGTCACATTTTAAAAGTACTTGTACCTGTACCAGAGTATTTCCAAACCAAGACTGCAAGGAGCGACCTTAAAGGGAGTGTCGGTGGGCCCGGGCTCCTTCAGGCCGCTTGGGGGACTCCACCAGTCCCGGACCAGGGGGAGGAGCCTCGGTGGAGGAAGTAGCTCGCGCAGCTCGGACGTGTATGTGTGTGTGTGTATCTGTGTGAGTGGAGCAGTTACCTCCGTAGTGAAGAGTGTCGCGAACCACTGGAGTGCTAAAAGGAGCAAGAATTTGGGAAGAAAAAAAACATCAACAACAACGCCGCGCGCGTGGAGTCGCCTCTCGAGCGTTTGTTTTGGGTCGCGTGCGCGTGGTACAGGTTGAAGCGCTGCAGCCGGTCCAGGAGCGAGCGCTCACCATGCACTCCGACTGCAGGCTGCTATGGGCAGAGCGGTAATGGTGGGCAGGGAGCCGACAGGGGCCGGGGGTCTCGTCCTGTCGATCCTCATCATCCTCACCGCGGAGGGCTGTCGAGCGCAGAAAGGTTGGTGCCCCCGCAGCTGCGGTGACAACTGGGGGAGGGGGGGGGCGCGTGACGACGTGCGGCCATGCTGGTTAAAAAAAAAAAGTGTGAACGCGGAGCTTTTTTTGGGGTGTTTTTTTTGGAGATGTGCTCGAGGTTAAAAGACACGTCGCTATTGTCCTGCCGCCCACAACATTTCTTTTTTTTTAAAGCAGCCACCGTACTTTTATTTGTTTCGGGCGTTCGTGCTCGCTTCACGCCGCCCGTCGCGGTGAAAGACTGGGGAGGTGAAACCAGGCGGACTGGTTCTGCGGAGGAACAAAAAAAGAGAAGAGAAAAATAGTTCGTAAATGTAATAAAGACGTGCTGTGCTAGCTGCTTGCTGCATTTACTGCTAATGCTTGAAGTCATAATATCTGAACTTTTTGTTTTGGGCTCTCCTCGATAAGCTAGCTACCTTTTTTTATTTTTTTTAATTGCGTGTTTTCTTTAAATGGAGTCTGGGTGTTAAGGTCTCTGTACATTTTAAGGAGCTCGTGGCCTCATTTCTGGGTCCAGGTAGCCCACTTTACCACCCGGTACACCGCGAACCTTCCTCCCTGCGGCCCGCAGCAACTGCGTTGGACCCAGAAGTTGAATGTTTAGTAGTTTTTCCTCCCCGAGAGCCGAGCTCAGGTGGTCAGGTTGGGGGTGGGGTGACGTTAGCAAGGGGGGGGGGTGTATCTCTTTAAAAACACGTGCACGCCTTTTAGACTACGAAATGCACATGCACATCAAACAAAAAGATAGGATTTGAAGTGTGTGTGTGATGACCTTTTAGAAAAACAAAAAGTAGATCTGATGATACACCAGTGGCATGGTATTCTAAGTATTGTGAGGGGTGACGTCACTAAGGTCATCTGAATTGTGCCGTGCACGGCTGCTTCAGTGTTTTTGAGGGAAGCAGCTTGGTGTGTGTTGTTTTTGTCCCGGTCATCTGGAGAGTGTCCACCGGGAGAGGCTCTTGCGTAACTCACAGAACATCCACTTAGCACCACGAGGCGTGACTGAGTGTTTAGTCATCTCCAGAGTCCACGGTTCTGTCTTTCTGACAGCTGGCAGGACACACAAACAAACGAGTCCTTAAAAAGTCTGAAGCCATTGTTGTTCCCATGGGTGTTTTTTTTGTGTTTTTTATAACTGCCAAAACCAAATTGATTATCACTATATATCGTGCATTGCATGAGTCAGTGTGTGTCTTCTCTGCAAGCACAGCCAGATGTTTTTGATGTTCTCTCCGATGTTGCTTTCGGTCCAAGGGCTTTATATTGAAGTCAATTAAAGTCCCATTTCTAGTGACGGACCTACAACATGTCAGTGCAATGTAATACCTATGTAAAGAAACACAAACACATCCCCAAATGTACAAAGACGTGTATGAGGGGGAACACATACAAATAAAGTATTTATTACATTGCCAAATCCCTTTCTGTGTGCTAGAGGCAGCTAGTACTGCTCATTCATAGACGTAAACAAGTCACAGGGAGGACATTTACATATTTTGAAATCCAGGAACATTTACAAATAAATTGGCGGCACTTTTTTTAAACTTGTGAAATAATATTTAACCTGTTAAAAAATGATAAATATACTTAATTCAGCTTACTGTATATGAGCAATTGTCATAACAATGGCAATAATAAGACGATTTGGCAGTAGTCTACAAATTCAAAGTGTTTTCTTAGATTAAGAAAACAAACAAATCAGACAATCATATACCATTTTATTATTTATTTGTGGTTATTTTTTGTTACATTTTTTATAACTCCGTTTTCTTTTTATAATTCCAAATTATATTTATTGTTTTTGTTTTTTGTTTTTTTAACCTACCATATATAGGCAATACAGCTGGGACACACCACAAATATCATTTTAGAGGAGATAGTAATCTCCTGAACAGCTGTAGTTTCTAAAGTAGGAAACCTAAGGAACATCTTTATTTGTCGGTGATGAATGAACCGTGTATGAAGTCGTGTAGGGGCGAGTATTTATGGGAGAAGGACGTCGTTTGTGGGGTTCACTCAAAATGAACTATAGTACATTTTAAAGAGCGGGATTCAACTTAGAAATCAACGTGATTCTACGTGCACTTACACTACCGTTCAAAAGTTTGGGGTCATCCAGACAATTTAGTTTTTTCTATGAAAGCTCACACTTATTTATCTAAATAATTGTAAAATGAATAGGCAATATAGTCAAGACATTGACAAGGTTAGAGATAATTATCTTTATTGTAAATATTGATGCTGTTCTTTAAACTTGTGGCTCAAAGGAAGGCCAGTTTTATACCTTCTCTCACCAGCGTAACTGTTTTCAGCTGCGCTCACATAGAACGGGTTTTCTACCCCTCCGTTGGTCTTCTAAGGCGGTAACACAATGTACCATTAGAGCACTGGAGATGGGCCTCGACACACCTCTGTAGAGACTTCCGTAACACCAGAGAAAATTCCAGCGCTTTACTTTGAAAAATAAGGACATTCTAAGTGACCCCAAACTTTTGAGCGGTCGTCTATATTTCCTCATTAGTGTTGTTGAGCTTTCTCCCTGTCCCCCCCTCCCCCGCCCTGACTCTGTGTCTGTTGTCCTGCAGGGGATGGCTGTGGCCCGAGTGTCCTGGGCCCCAGCAGCGGCACGCTGTCCTCTCTGGGTTACCCGGGGACGTACCCCAACGACACGGTGTGCGAGTGGGAGATCAGCGTTCCCCGCGGCAGCAGGGTCCACTTTCGCTTCGCCGAGCTGGACTTCGAAAACAGCAACTGCCAGGTCAACTACCTCCGCCTCTACAACGGCATCGGGCCCGGGAGGAGTGAGATCGGTGAGAGGGGCCGGGCCGGGCCGGGTCGGGGGGGTGGACACCTCCATTCAATCAGACGTCAACTACACCGTCACAGCATCGGAAGAAGCAGATAGTCAGAAACAACTATTATTTATGAACCCAGCAATGATACAACACTTATTCTAAAGATGTATGACAGCCAGAAGAGGTACTTCTACATCAGCATCAGTCAGACCGTGTGGATATGATTCCTACCTGTTCAGGGGAGGACATGTGAACACATTAGAGGGCAATTTTTAGAAGTCATGGGGCGCTTAAAAATAAATTGGAGCCACTTTTTAAAACTTGTGAAATAACATGTAACCTCTGTTTAAAAGTAATTGCTATAATTATTTAGGCTTACTGGTTATTGGCAATTTTCATAAAAAGGGCAACAATAAGCCTGTTAGGCAGTTCTCTATGATTATAACTGAAAACATAAATCAGACAATCATATTCAGTTGTACACTTATTTCTTTGTATTTATTGTTAGAATTTATTTTTAACAATTATAACATATGTGGTTTTTTTTTTAAATAATTCAATATTATATGTATTGATGTTTTAGTTTGTACCTACCTAGTACAGGCAGCACAGATGTAGGACACAAAACAAAAAACAACTAAAAATGCTATTGAATCATCAGAGGGAATTATGGAGGCATTTTTCTCCCCTCACCTCGTGATATTTGGGGCAAAATGTGACTTCTTTGGTCAGTTTTACCCGCCGCCCTGGCGTGTTTCTGACACTGAGCCCATTACTGAACCCATTGGAGCAGGATGAGCTTTTTACTTACTTACTTTTGCTGTAAAAATATTGGATACAAGCCTAAAAAAAGCTGATCTTTGCGCCGTAATCCTGCCAATATCGACGTATTTGTGAACGCAGTGAAGGACGCATCCGTAACAATTGTTCTGCAGGGCCCTCTGCCGATGGGAGTATCCCGTAATGACAGCTAAATGGTAGATCGATAGATTTAGTCTAGTTTCTCTCACGAGCCATTAGCCCGGCTAGTTACACCCACCACTAAACATGGATCGGCATCAATGTGTAATGGATCGTGTTTCCTCAGGATTTGCTGTTTTTATTTGTTGAACTAAACGAGCTTGTCGTACATCTCTCCTCTGTTCCTCCTGTGTTGCAGTGAAGTACTGCGGGCTGAGCACCAAGGTCAAGGAGCTGGTTGAGTCCGCCGGCCACCAGGTGACCGTCCAGTTCATGAGCGGGACCCATCGCAGCGGACGGGGCTTCTACCTGTCCTACTCCACCACCGAGCACACGGGTAAAGCTCCGTCTGGCATGTGCAGAGGCGCTCGCACTCGGGTGTAGATTATTGTAAATTCCCGGTTTCTAAAGCGCCTGAATAACAATGTTTTGGGTATAAACTCCAGACATGTAAATGCTGCTTTTATTCTGAAAAATAAGGGGCGAGGCTGCTACAATCCGTCGCTACTTACATTATTAATACAATAATATAAACGTATGTATTACATTAATACGTCATTTTCTGGTTTTGCACCCCAAAAAAACTGTGGGGGCTGTGTCTGCAGCTCTCCCTCGAGGCCAAACGAGAGGAGCCTTTACGACGTGGCGTTTAATCACCGCTCTGAGAGTTTATTTAAAACACGCGGAGATGAAGAGCGGAGAGCTGAGAGGCGGCGGAGTCGTCGCGCCCGTGGGCATCGCCTCGAATGAACGAGTGTCCCCCCCCCCCCCCCCCCCCCCCCCCGTTCTTCTGTATTGAATCCAGACGAGTGGCACCGGCAGATGTGTTTTTATACATATATATATTTATATATATGTCGCCCGGACTCGATGGTCTGGGTCTGGGTCCGGTCACGTTGAGTTTTACCGCCCTCGATAAACCGTTTTATGGTTACCGTATTTGTGGTTTTTAGTTTTGAGTGCGGTTGGTAAAAAGATGGCTTGGAGGGGATAAAAAGAGAATGTGGACAGCGTGACATTTAAGAATAACGGGGAGTGATTTGAGCGAAATGGAAAGCAATAACAGTTTGTGGTTTTATGTTAAGACCTTGAGCCTGTTCTGGAAAGCCGTTTAACCTTTTCTGTAATGGGAAGTCATCTCAGAGGAGGTGTGTTAACAAGCGCCCTCCAGACACGCTCATCCGATAACACGCAACATGGCTGTCGAGTCACTTTGAGGGGATTTACCGTCTGTGATCACCGTTATGCGTTTGTCATCTCAGCCCATCCGCCTTTTTATTAAGGTTCTGCAGGCTGAACCGCTCGTATCAGATCAGTCGTATTATTGCAAAAATAATAACGCAAGCGGCACTTTTCAGGAAAGTTAATATTCACGAGGCGTTGAGAGTTAACGGGGATTAAATGTCCTGTTGTTGGTTTGTACCCTGCACAAAAACAGGCAGCAGAATTTGTCCTGGTTGGAGGTGAGGTTGGTGCTGAAGAATAAGAAGTTATTCTTATCTTATTATATATGAAATAAAAGCTGAGTGATGTGTTTCCTCACGATGGAGTAAAAATAGCACTGACAACATCCAGGATCGTCTTCAAGATGAAGAAGGGAGTTAGATTCAGCAAATCTCACGGGTCCGTGAGTTCAAGTCTG
Source organism: Liparis tanakae (assembly GCA_036178185.1). Lineage (NCBI taxonomy): Eukaryota > Metazoa > Chordata > Actinopteri > Perciformes > Liparidae > Liparis > Liparis tanakae. The sequence continues at coordinate 5,623,417 of CM070107.1, forward strand.
TGTGTGTCCTAGTCAAGTCTGTGTGTGTCCTAGTCAAGTCCTCTTGTGTCCTAGTCAAGTCCTCTTGTGTCCTAGTCAAGTCTCTGTCTGTGTCCTAGTCAAGTCCTCTTGTGTCCTAGTCAAGTCTCCGTCTGTGTCCTAGTCAAGTCCTCTTGTGTCCTAGTCAAGTCCTCTTGTGTCCTAGTCAAGTCTCCGTCTGTGTCCTAGTCAAGTCCTCTTGTGTCCTAGTCAAGTCCTCTTGTGTCCTAGTCAAGTCTCTGTCTGTGTCCTAGTCAAGTCCTCTTGTGTCCTAGTCAAGTCCTCTTGTGTCCTAGTCAAGTCCTCTTGTGTCCTAGTCAAGTCTCCGTCTGTGTGCTAGTCAAGTCCTCTTGTGTCCTAGTCAAGTCTCCGTCTGTGTCCTAGTCAAGTCCTCTTGTGTCCTAGTCAAGTCTGTGTGTGTCCTAGTCAAGTCCTCTTGTGTCCTAGTCAAGTCCTCTTGTGTCCTAGTCAAGTCTCTGTCTGTGTCCTAGTCAAGTCCTCTTGTGTCCTAGTCAAGTCTCCGTCTGTGTCCTAGTCAAGTCCTCTTGTGTCCTAGTCAAGTCCTCTTGTGTCCTAGTCAAGTCTCCGTCTGTGTCCTAGTCAAGTCCTCTTGTGTCCTAGTCAAGTCCTCTTGTGTCCTAGTCAAGTCTCTGTCTGTGTCCTAGTCAAGTCCTCTTGTGTCCTAGTCAAGTCCTCTTGTGTCCTAGTCAAGTCCTCTTGTGTCCTAGTCAAGTCTCCGTCTGTGTGCTAGTCAAGTCCTCTTGTGTCCTAGTCAAGTCTCCGTCTGTGTCCTAGTCAAGTCCTCTTGTGTCCTAGTCAAGTCCTCTTGTGTCCTAGTCAAGTCTCCGTCTGTGTCCTAGTCAAGTCCTCTTGTGTCCTAGTCAAGTCCTCTTGTGTCCTAGTCAAGTCTCTGTCTGTGTCCTAGTCAAGTCCTCTTGTGTCCTAGTCAAGTCTCCGTCTGTGTCCTAGTCAAGTCCTCTTGTGTCCTAGTCAAGTCCTCTTGTGTCCTAGTCAAGTCCTCTTGTGTCCTAGTCAAGTCTCCGTCTGTGTCCTAGTCAAGTCCTCTTGTGTCCTAGTCAAGTCCTCTTGTGTCCTAGTCAAGTCTCCGTCTGTGTCCTAGTCAAGTCCTCTTGTGTCCTAGTCAAGTCCTCTTGTGTCCTAGTCAAGTCTCTGTCTGTGTCCTAGTCAAGTCCTCTTGTGTCCTAGTCAAGTCCTCTTGTGTCCTAGTCAAGTCCTCTTGTGTCCTAGTCAAGTCTCTGTCTGTGTCCTAGTCAAGTCCTCTTGTGTCCTAGTCAAGTCTCTCTGTGTCCTAGTCAAGTCCTCTTGTGTCCTAGTCAAGTCTCTGTCTGTGTCCTAGTCAAGTCCTCTTGTGTCCTAGTCAAGTCTCCGTCTGTGTCCTAGTCAAGTCCTCTTGTGTCCTAGTCAAGTCTCTGTCTGTGTCCTAGTCAAGTCCTCTTGTGTCCTAGTCAAGTCCTCTTGTGTCCTAGTCAAGTCCTCTTGTGTCCTAGTCAAGTCTCCGTCTGTGTCCTAGTCAAGTCCTCTTGTGTCCTAGTCAAGTCCTCTTGTGTCCTAGTCAAGTCCTCTTGTGTCCTAGTCAAGTCTCCGTCTGTGTCCTAGTCAAGTCCTCTTGTGTCCTAGTCAAGTCCTCTTGTGTCCTAGTCAAGTCCTCTTGTGTCCTAGTCAAGTCTCTGTCTGTGTCCTAGTCAAGTCTCTGTCTGTGTCCTAGTCAAGTCCTCTTGTGTCCTAGTCAAGTCTCCGTCTGTGTCCTAGTCAAGTCCTCTTGTGTCCTAGTCAAGTCCTCTTGTGTCCTAGTCAAGTCCTCTTGTGTCCTAGTCAAGTCTCTGTCTGTGTCCTAGTCAAGTCCTCTTGTGTCCTAGTCAAGTCTCCTCTGTGTCCTAGTCAAGTCTCTGTGTCCTAGTCAAGTCCTCTTGTGTCCTAGTCAAGTCTCCGTCTGTGTCCTAGTCAAGTCCTCTTGTGTCCTAGTCAAGTCCTCTTGTGTCCTAGTCAAGTCTCTGTCTGTGTCCTAGTCAAGTCCTCTTGTGTCCTAGTCAAGTCCTCTTGTGTCCTAGTCAAGTCCTCTTGTGTCCTAGTCAAGTCCTCTTGTGTCCTAGTCAAGTCCTCTTGTGTCCTAGTCAAGTCCTCTTGTGTCCTAGTCAAGTCTCCGTCTGTGTCCTCGTCAAGTCCTCAGGGGCTGCGTGTTCAAGTCTGTGTGTGTGTGTGTGTGTCCTCGTCAAGTCCTCACGGGGCTGCGTGTTCAAGTCTGTGTGTGTGTCCTCGTCAAGTCCCCAGTCCACCAGATCCCCAACTAGACTCTCTCTCCCCCCCTTTAAAGAACCGGAGTGTTTCGTGTCGACCGGCGTGGGAGGACAGTTTGCACAGCTAAGTGAATCAGTCGTCATGGCGACGTGCTGTGGTTGGAGGGTATTTGTCAGCCCGAGTCACCGGTTGGTGGACCAGATAAAACAATCTGTTGGAGACTCACGGAGACTGACCGCCACCCCTGTGTGTGTGTGTGTGTGTGTGTGTGTGTGTGTGTGTGTGTGTGTGTGTGTGTGTGTGTGTTTCCAAGAGAAACGGGGGGCGAGAGACCATTCGTGACACTTGTTTGTTTTGCCTCTCAGATCTAATCACCTGCCTGGACAAAGGGACTCATTTCCCAGAGGCCGAATTCAGGTAAACAACATTTGCTTTGTGTGGATCTATTTGAGCCGTGACCACGCTGTTCGATAGCCATTGTGTGTGTGTGTGTGTGTGTGTGTGTGTGTGTGTGTGTGTTCCTTTCTGCTTCTCAGTAAATACTGTCCGGCCGGCTGCTTGACGTCCACCGAGGAGATTTCTGGAACGATACCCAATGGATACCGAGAGGTGAGGACTTACAGAATGTGTTTCCTCTTTCCTTTCCTTCTGCGGCGTCCTCGGCTCCACGTCTCGAGGTGAGTCACGGTGTCCGGTGGTCTCCACTGTTTGCTCACCGCTGACCCCACAGGACCCCACAGGACCCCACAGGACCCCACAGGACCCCACAGGACCCCCAGACTGTCCCCGTCCGCTCGCTCACTACTCATGGATGCGTGGCTCAGTCCCTTTTTTTATTTGTTTTTTTTGTCTCTCTGCACATCGTTCCGTTTGATTCTTCATTTTTCTTCTCCGCTCCCCGGTATGCGAGTCCTGGATTGATGACCTCACACCCCCCCCCCCCACCCACCCCCAGAGCGCGTGAGGTCATGGGCGCCGAGTCTCTGGCTGATGACTTCATGCTCGGAGCTCGGGGCTTTAGTTGAGGGAGGGTGGGAAGGAGGGAGGGAGGGAGAGAAGGAGGGAGGGATGGAGGGAGGGAGGGAGGGAGGGGTGTTGCTGGCTTAATGGGAGGACAGGGAGGAGCATGGGGGGGGGGGGGGGTGCTTCAGGGAGTGAGGTCCCCCACAGGAACAGAGGAGGGGCAGGGTCAGCGGGTGAAAGGGAGGTGAGATAATAGTTTGGCTGAAAATAATAACCCTCTAATCCAGTCCAGCTGTGTGTGTGTGTGTGTGTATGTGTGTAGATAGTGTGTACTGTGTGTGTGTGCATGGATAGTGTGTGTGTGAAGCCATACTTCATTCTGCCCCACCCAGACCCTGGAGCTCACTTTCTCTAATTTTTTTCTTGTTCTTTTCTTTTTTTAATCTGGAGTTGACTGTAATCCATTTACTGGTTTTGATATTTCGACATCCCTCATATCATATGTCTGTTTGTGTGTGTGTGTGTGTGTGTGTGTGTGTGTTAGCGTGGTTTCCTCTGTTGGAGGCAGGGTGCGGCGCTTCAGACCAAACGCTTTGTGTCGGCGCGGCGTTCCCTCGATGTGCCGCGTGGGCTTTTCGTGGGAAATGGAAAGTCGCGCGGCGTCGATCGCCCCGCGGCCGCGTTCTGACCGCACGGGGCACCGGAGCTTTCCCCACAATCTCTAATGTAATCTCGTCAGCTGTGCATTCCAGTTTGGGTCGCCTCACTCAGCCAGATGTTCACGGTGACTAAGGAGCTGGAATCTGTTGGTGACGTCATGCCGACTCGTCATGTTTTCATCATCTGCACCGGTCTGAAGGTCGGGCGCTCGCTCTGCGGCCGCCGCTCCACAGACACTCGCTTCTGATTCATTCCAGACCAAGAAAATCTATGTGGCAAAAATCTGTTGCATTTATAGTAAATAACAATATCAATGTTGCGTAGCACAATAGTAGAGACGCCGGATTGATTGTTAATCACTTGAAGTTAATTAATTGCAAGAGGAACAGGACATTCATTACTATGCTACAACCCTTTCAGGGGGAACTCAATGTACAAGTCTTTTAAGCCAATACTGATTTGTACTGATAATTATCTATTGGAAAATATCTGTTTTACAAACATGGAGACGGGATAGTAAGGGCTCCACTGTGAGCAACTTATGAGGACTTAAAATGTCTTAAGTATAAATAATAATAATGAATAAATAAATGCAGGAATAAATACAGGAACAAATAAACAAATGTATAAATAAATACAGGATTACATATATTAATGCATAAATAAATGTATAAATAAATAAATACAAGAATGAATGAATAAATGCTTAAATATATCCAGAAATAAATACAGGAATAAATACATAAATGTATGAATAAATACATAAATACAGGATTAAATATATAAATGCTTAAATAAATGTATAAATAAATACAGGATACATTTTAAAAGCTTAAATAAATTTGTAAATAAATAAATACAAAAATGAATAAATAAATGCTTAAATAAATGTATAAATGTTTAAATAAATACAGAAATAAATAAATTATAAAATACATATATTTCTACATTTCTGTTTTTCTTCATTCATTAATGCGTGACATTTATGTGTCCTTCATCAAATGTGCACCCCAAAATATACTTATTAATATTGGTTGCGAGATCGATATTTAAATATTGCCGTCGCAGGCAGACTCAGTGGTGACGCTGGATGGATTGTTAATCAATTTAAGTTCATTAATTGCAAGACATGGGCCGAGGAACACGGCCATTCACAGGATATCCGTGACTACACGATGACTATGACTACGTCACCGTATTACTCAAAGTTGGAACCGTGTTTTCCAGTTTTTCGCCGACTCCCAGCTGGCGCCTGGCGACCCACGTCTAGACGTCGGTTCCTTCGATGTGCTGCGGCGTGGCTTTAGTTACCGGTTGAGTTGCAATGGAACGGTGCATCTCCGGCATCCCATAATGTCGCCTCTCCCCTCCGTCCCGCAGTCCTCTCCGGTGTGTGTGGCGGCGGTCCACGCCGGCGTGGTGTCCAACGGCGTGGGCGGGAGGATCAGCGTGGTCAACAGCAAAGGCATCCCGCACTACGAGGCGACGCTGGCCAACAACGTGACGTCCACCGGGTGAGGAGCACGCCGTCGCCCTCTGAGGCGCAGGACGAGCGCACGCCGCCTCCAGGGCGTTGACCAAGACATTGGGGGCACTTTTTTAAACTTGCAAAATAACATTTACCCCTTGTTCAAAAATAATAAATATACTTATTTAGGCTTACAGGATATGAGCAATTGTCAATAGGAAGCAGTCTACGGATTCAAAGTGTTTTCTTAGATTTTATTTTGTATATATATTATTTTTACAATCATATTCAATGTTCATATTTCTTTGTTGTTATTCCTTTTTTTCTTTTTTTTAACAACTATTAACATTTTTTTTTGTTGTTAATTGAAAATTCTATTGATTTTGTTGTGTACCTACCTAGTACAGGCAACACAGATAGGACACACACAACAATAACAATACGCTATTAAATGATCATAATTATTAGAGGACATTTTGGGGGCATTTGTCGTGACATCAGGGCCAACGCCATATTTCTTAGGGTCAGTTTGAACCGTTTGTTATTGTTGGTACTTTAAAGTCGTCTGAATCCATCGGTGTTGAGTGGTTATTGGTGAAAAGCCTCAGGAGTTCTCGTCTGCCTCTAAACCGACTCGTCTCTCCTCAGAGGAACTTTGTCCGACAGCCTCTTCACCTTCAGGACCAACGGTGAGTTCTCTTCATCATCATCATCATCCTCATCCTCAGCCGTAACGCCTGTGTGCTTTAAATGATATGATGTCAATGACACCTTCATGATACCCCCCCCCCCCCCCCTCCCCCCCAGGCTGCTCTGGGAGGCTGGGCTTGGAATCCAACGCCGTCGCCGACGCTCAGCTGTCGGCCTCGTCCGTGTTCGAGTGTAAAACCGTCCGCGGCCAGGACAGCGTGTGGGCGCCGTCGGGGGCGCGGCTCAACAAGGCGGGGCTGCCCTGGGCGTCCTACCAGCTGGACCAGCAGCAGTGGCTGCAGGTGGACCTCAAGAGGGAGAAGAGGATCACAGGTACGGACGCCACGAGTCGCGTGATCACCTGACCTGCTCTCTGGCGCCACCCGCTGGTTTAGTGTGGCTTTTACTTTTACTGCGTCCGAACATCTATTGAAGCAGAAGGAATAGAAACCGGTCAGCGCTACCATCATCATCAGGCCTCACTTTAAGAGTGTGTTTTACCTACTTTTTATAATATTACTCACTTACTGTTAATGGTTCTTATTAGTTACTTTTAATAGTTTGTTTTACCTACTTTTTATAATATTACTCACTTACTGTTAATGGTTCTTATTAGTTACTTTTAATAGTATGTTTTACTTACTTTTAATAATATTACTCACTTACTTTTAATAGTTCTTATTAGTTACTTTTAATAGTTCTTATTAGTTACTTTTAATAGTATGTATTACTTACTTTTAATAATTTTACTCAGTTACTTTTAATGGTTCTTATTAGTTACTTTTAATTGTATGTATTACTTTTAACAGTATATATTACTTTTAATAGCATTACTTACTTTTAATATTATGTAACACTTTTAACAGTATATATTACTTTTAATAGTATGTATTACTTTAATGTGCTATACTGTAGCTTCACATTCTGTCTTTTCTTTTCTTATTGTTTTATGTTTCTTATTGTTTTATGTTTCTTATTGTTTTATGTTTATTATGGTCTGTCAAGGGACAGCAGATGCTAATTAGCTGTGTAGCTACAATCTGCTACAGAGCATCACATGGTGCCCTTTATGTTTTTAAATAAAGATAATAATAATAATAAAGCCGTCCTCTCCACCATTCGATCATTTTGCTGATTCTTCGTAACACAAACATCTCCACTCTGGTCCTCTGGCTCAGGCATCACCACCACCGGCTCCACCGACAGAGAGTTCCAGTACTACGTGTCGGCCTACCGGGTCCTGTACGGCGCCGACGGCCAGCACTGGTCCGTCTACCGGGAGGCTAGTTCCTCCCAGGACAAGGTAACGCTGAAGCCCACGCTGTGACGTCACGGCGCTTTACGTTGTCCTTCAAATTAGTGCAAAATGGACAAAAGAAAAGTGACGTTAGAACGCCGCAGGGCGCGCACACGCCTGGACCGTTTCCATAGCAACCGGTATCGACGGAGAGACGTTCACGGCAGGAAGCGATGGCGGTCGGCGGGCTGAGTTAAGTGCTGCGCTGCAGACATTCATAATGAATGGATATGGATCGAGTGGCCGGCCGGCCGGGGGGGGGGGGGGCTCGGGCTCCTCGGGGACTCGAGGCGGTCGGCGTGCGCTCTGATGCTCCTCCATTGTTCAGGAGAGAACAATAGAGGAGCCGGACGTGGGTCGTGGAGCCGGGGTCTGAACACGAGGCCTCCACATGTTGCCTTGTCAGATCCAGATGTGCGATGAGTCGACGTCCTCCGCGTTGGGAGACGCACACGTCAGGACACGCAGCTCAGCTCAGGGTTTGATGTTTTTGATTTACCGCCTCTGTTCTCCTGGCTGTGTTGCTCAAAGGCTGGGTCAGAGGTAAGAGACGCCCCAAAGGAAAGCCTGGGACAGCAAGGTGACCCCATGACAGCACAGACACTACCGTTCAACAGTCTGGTGTTCCATGGAAAATCACACTTTTAAACGACCAAATTAATATAATATATAGTCAAGACATCGGCAAAGTTAGAAATAATGATTGTTATTGTAAACATTAATGTTGTTCCTTAAACTTGTGTCTCAAAGGAAGGCCAGTTTCATAGCGTCTCTCACCAGCATAACTGTTTTCAGCTGCGCTCACATAAAAATATTTTTTAAGGGTTTTCTACCCCTCCGTTAGTCTTCTAAGGGCTCCATTACACCAGACGCGCCTCTCAAAACCGCGTAGCCCGCAAAACCATAGATTCCCTACGGTACGGCGCGACATTCAGGCGCGCCTTTTAAACGCCGCGCGCCGCGTTCTTTTTGCGTTTTTTAGGGGCGGTTAAAAGTTAAAATATTCTCAACGCCGCTCATTAATGTCACGCTCGGCCAAGGCAGCCAATCGGATCGAGCAGGAGGCTTTCCTTCCCGTTTTCCTGAGGAGAACCTCATAATATATTTAATTAGGAAGAGCTTTATAATCCTAAATCCAAACACGACTCAAACCGACTCCTGCTGGTCGGAAGTGCAGCTGAACGCCTCGCCGTCGAGACACAATTCACGGAATAGATGGTGGTGTTCGCCGTACTCTTTCCTTTCTTTTTAAAAATATCTTGAACCCAAAATGAACGGTTGGTGGCCGTCTCTCCGCCAGATCTTCCAAGGCAACGTCAACTACCTTCACGAGGTGAGGAACAACTTCATCCCCCCGATCGAGGCGCGCTTCGTGAGGATCAACCCGACGCTGTGGCACCAGAGGATCGCCCTCAGGCTGGAGCTGGTGGGCTGCCAGATCTCCAACACGGGTCGGTACACGAGGCGGTCCGCGGGGGGGGGGGGCGTGTCGAGGGGCGTGTCGAGGGGCGTGTCGAGGCCCCTGCTGGACGCTCCGGCGCTTTGTGTTGACAGTGAGGACCAAGACGGGGCAGCGGCCCCGGATGGCGCCTCCTCCCTCCCGCCACACGCCGCCCGCCGGCACCGAGCGGACCCCCCACCTCGGAGGAACCACGCACACCCCCGACATCAGGAACACCACCATGCCGCCGCACGCCGGCAAAGGTGCGTCCGGCTGCGTTTGTCCCTGGAGGAAGCCGGTCTGATCCGATTTGATCTGGTCTGATCCGGTCTGATCTGGTCTGATCCGGTTTGATCTGGTCTAATCCGGTTTGATCCGATTTGATTCGGTTTGATCTGGTCTAATCCGGTTTGATCCGATTTGATTCGGTTTGATCTGGTCTAATCCGGTTTGATCCGATTTGATTCGGTTTGATCTGGTCTGATCCGGTTTGATCTGGTCTGATCCGGTTTGATCTGGTCTAATCCGGTTTGATCCGATTTGATTCGGTTTGATCTGGTCTAATCCGGTTTGATCCGATTTGATTCGGTTTGATCTGGTCTAATCCGGTTTGATCCGATTTGATTCGGTTTGATCTGGTCTGATCCGGTTTGATCCGGTCTGATCCGGTCGGACGTTCTGATTCGCCTTTGTCTCCTAGACGTGGCGCTGGCAGCGGTTCTGGTGCCCGTGTTGGTCATGCTTCTGACCGCCCTCATCCTGATCGTGGTGTGTGCGTGGCACTGGAGGAACAGGTGTGTGTGTGGTGTGTGTGTGTGTGTGTGTGGGGGGGGGTTGTCATTATCATGCAAAGAAGAAGAAATAAAGCTCTACTTTTCTCTCCTGGTAGGAAGAAAAGTTCTGAAGGGACGTACGACCTCCCTCACTGGGACCGCACAGGTGTGTGCATGTGTGTGTGTGTGTGTGTGTGTGCGTGTGTGTGTGTGTGTGTCTCACACTGTGCTGCTCCTGCAGACTGGTGGAAGAGCATGAAGCAGCTGTTGCCCTCCAAGATGGTGGAGGCCGAGGACTCGGTCCGGTACAGCAGCAGCGAGGTGGGCCGGCTCTCGGGGCGAGGCGCCGTGCCGCGACTCCACGCCGAGCCTGCAGGTGAATACGGGTCGGGGGGGGGTTAACTATTCCTTCACTAGTCTGACGTCTCTCCGTGTTTCCAGAATACGCTCAGCCGCTGGTGAGCGGCGTCACAACGCTCGGCGCCCGCTCCACCTTCAAGCCGGACGAGGGTCCCGACCCGGGTTACTCCGACCCCGACCTGTACGACGCCCCCATCTCGCCGGACGTGTACCACGCCTACGCCGAGCCCCTGCCGGCCTCGGGGTCGGAATACGCCACGCCCATCGTGGTGGACATGGGCTGCCACCCGGCGGGGGGCTCCTCTCTGAGCCAGCAGCCCGCCGCCGGCGCCGCCGCCACCGCGGGGTGCGGCTTCATGGCCGCCGGGCCCGCCTCCCTGCTCCCGAGGACAGACGGCGGCCAATCGGGGCGCTTGGCTTACGACACGCCCAAAAACGCCACTGGACAGGCCACGCCCACCGAGGATCTGACCTATCAGGTCCCTCAGAGTAACACTCAGAAGCCAACGGGAAAGAGCTGAGGACACAGAGGAGGAGGAGGAAGAGGAAGAGGAGGAGGAGGAGGAGGAGGAGGAGGAGGAGGAGGAGGAGGAGTCTTGAATGAACACTACCTTTTTTAGCTTTAGATTCATCCGGAGATGTCTGTATTGCCGAAATATTTCTGCATGGCCACAACCTGCGTGTGTAGTGCCATTAAAGTCCTATCACTGAACCCAGAGAGGAATGTGTGTGTGTGTGTGTGAGTGTGTGTGTGTGTGTGAGGCGTCGGCGGAGGAGGAAGACGACTACTGTTTGAGATGAAGACGTTGTCCCTGTCCTGTGATCCTTTGGTTGTTCTTGTTCTGTGAAACTGTGACTTCATGACTCTGGTTCCCCGCCACGTGTCCGCGGTACGTCTCCGTGTTGCTTTGTTCAAAGAGCACGACTTGAACATGTGTACGGTCCCCGTGACAACCCCGTTACTGCAGCCGCTCCCAACTCGGATGATTTACTGATATTTATTTTTTATTTCACATCCTGATGATGAGGAGAAACTGAAAAAACGCCCGCCGCCGGCCGAGAGACGGCGGTTCATCTTCTGAACCTGTGTGCGTGTGTGTGCGTGTGTGTGCGTGTGTGTGCGCGTGTGTGTGTGTGTACACTTAAAGGCTCAAATCAGGAGATTCATAGTGAAGATTCTCTTATATAAGACCAAAATGTTGCTTTTCTGTGTGTGTGTGTGCATGTGTGTGTGTGTGTGTGCGCATGTGTGTGTGTGTGTGTGTGGACTCAACTTCAGCCCAACCAGCAGTAAACAGTCTTAATGTGTGAATGTTTATTTTTTAAACCCGTTAGTTTAGATGTCCTAGAGGTACAGAGAGGTCGCTGTTGGTCAGCAACTCTTCTTCGTAGATTGTGTCGTCATGGCGATCGTCTCGTGTTCAATGGGTGTTGATTTGGGGGAGGAGCTATTCACAGCTGGGCCACCAGTCTGGCTCCACCCACAGGAGGGGGGGGGGGGTCATGTGGCGCTCACTGATTGTACATAAAGAGAAATAAAGAGTTTTAAAAGAAAATGTTTTATTGCATCTTCAGCCGTTGGTAGCGGGTCGTACGCCTGGTCGTCGGTTATTAAACATTCAGAATAAACGAGAATTGGACGAGTTAATTATTGAGCTGTAATTATATTTAAACTAAAGTTATTCTAATCTAAGTGCCAGCGTACAGGTTGTCATGGCGATGTTTCTCTGGCGGATGCAGGTCGTTAGGAGTGGAGTGAATACCGCTTCAGTGAAGAGTTTTAGTACATCCCTAATGTCATAATTACAATAAATACATGATGTTGATACATATTAACAGTGCATGACTAACGCTGTATTTAAGTATTTAAAAAAGAGTAAACGTTCAAGAGAAGTCGAGTAACGACGTCAGAGAAACGTCACGATGAGAAGTCCGTTTACTTTAGATAGAGGAGCATTTCTATAAACGTCAGTTTATTCGTCAAACTCTTCATCCCTTGTATCAAAGTCTTCATCATATTCACTTGTATCAAAGTCTTCATATTCACTTGTATCAAAGTCTTCTTCATATTCACTTGTATCAAAGTCTTCATATTCACTTGTATCAAAGTCTTCTTCATATTTACTTGTATCAAAGTCTTCATCACTTCAGATTTGTTAATCACAGATTCTACATTTGTCACTTTTCAGCCACGCCTGAGTTTCTTCTTTTCTCCCACTCAGCATCCCAACCACGTCTCACCCCGTCTTCCTCCCTCTATTCCTCCATCTTCCTCCCTCTTCCTCCCTTCTCTCCTACATTCCTACATGTTACTCTCTTCATTCCTCCATCTTCCGCCCTCTATTCCTCCATATTCCTCCCTTCATTTCCCCATGTTCCTCCCTCTATTCCTCCCTCCGTTTTTCCCTTCATTACCCCATCTTCCTTCCTCTATTTCTACATCTTCCTCCCTTCATTCCTCTCTCTTCCTCCCTTCTCTCCTACATTCCTACATGTTACTCTCTTCATTCCTCCCTCTACTCCTCCATCTTCCTCCCACTTCCTCCCTTCATTCCTACATTCCTACATGTTACTCTCTTCATTACCCCATCTTCCTTCCTCTATTCCTCCCTCTTCCACCCTTCATTCCTCCATCTTCCTCCCTCTATTCCTCCCTCTTCCTCCCTTCATTCCCCCATCTTCCTCCCTTCATTCCTCTATTCCTCCATCTTCCTCCCTTCATTCCTCCATCTTCCTCCCTTCATTCCCCCATCTTCCTCCATCTTCCTCCCTTCATTCCTCCATCTTCCTCCCTTCATTCCTACATCTTCCTCCCTCTATTCCTCCATGTTCTTCCCATCCTTCCCAAACTTGCACCAGGCCACCGTGAGGGCGACGGCGGCGATGAGCGTCAGGCAGCTGGTGACGAGGTAAGCGACGGGCAGGAAGTGGTTCTGACCCCCGAACCAGGTCAGCGTGGTCAGCACCACCTGCTTTCTGCCCCGGAAGTACTGCACGGGGAAGTCTGGGGCGCCGGAGGTCAAGGGTCACGACGGGGAACGCTCAATGACCGTAAAACAACGATAGGACCCGCCCCTCCGGTAGGCCCCGCCCCTCTGGCCGGTGAAAGGATACTGTAGGCGACGTCCACGCTGTAGTTCCCCGCCGGCAGCCCCTTGGTGAAGGGCGCGTCGGCCCGGTGCAGAACCCCGTACAGCTTCTTGAAGTTGGGGAAGGCCGCCTCCCTCATCCACACGATCAGGTCGTCGTTGATGAAGCCGTTGTTGGTCGGGTCCAGCGGGTCCAGCTTGTACGCCGGCTTCTGCCAGTACAGCGGCCGCACGGTCCCTGAGGAGCCACCGGGGCGGTCAGGACGTGTAGAGGAGATACACCCCAACACACACACACACACACACACACACACACACACACACACACCTTCGAACACCTGCTCCAGCGTCAGGTTGCCGCTGTTCGGGTTGCGGTACTTGACGTTCTTGTCCGTGTACCAGGTGATGCCCTGACGCAGCAGCGGCACCGGAACCGCACCGCGGGAGCCGAGGTATGTCAGGACGAAGGAGTCTGGGGGATGGGAGTTCAGTGAGGAGGAGGAGGAGGAGGAGGAGGAGGAGGAGGCTTACCGTTGAAGATGCTGTTGGCCACGGCGCCGCAGGGGGCGACGGGCACTCCCTTCGGGTCCGTCCTGAACGGCGCGCAGTACGCACTCGGGTTCTAGTGGGGGAGAAGTTCACCGCGTGAAGACGAGTACGACGACCCTTCATCACGGAGGGGGACCGGGTCGGTGTGAAGGGTCTGTCTGTCTAACGGGGGGTTGGCGGTTCAATCCCCGCCCTAGTCGTGCCCCTGAGCAAGACGAGCCGCTCCCTGTGTCTACGCTGTGTGTCATTACTGTGATTTGGGGATTTTATTATACTTGCGTATAATTGCATAACATTTAATAACAATTGAAAATATAATTTCTTTCCAGATTCAGGTTTTACACGTAAAAATATGGAATAATAATAAAAATAATAATAACAACTTAAAAGTTTAGACAATAAAGGCAAAACAAATAGAAAGGTAAGAAACAAATATAAGATAAACAGATAAACTAAATGGGGGGAAGCAAAGCGCTGCATGAAGGATGATGTCATCAGTTTGCTAAATAAGATCTTCTATGCAACATAATAATCTAGAGTCCTGTGAGCGTAAACTCTTAGTTGTTCCTCCTCGGCGGGTCGGTACCTGCAGGTTCTTCTTCCTCCCGACCATCTGCCCGTCGTCTCTGGAGTCCATGTATCTGCGCAGGTTCTGGTGGAAGTTCTGCAGGCCGTAGTAGAAGAAGACGTCTCCCTGGAACGGAACACGACGTCAGCAGCGGGCGGCTCCTCTCACACACACACACACACACACACACACACACACACACACACACACACACACACACACACACACACACACACACACACACACACACACACACACACACACACACACACACACACACACACACACACACACACACACTCCTGTCGACTCCCACTATTATATATTATATATATATATATATATGTCTCAAAAGCAATATATTCTCTCTCTCTCTCTCTCTCTCTCTCTCTCTCTCTCTCTCTCTCTCTCTCTCCCTGCAGCGCCTCACCTTGAAGGCCTTCTCCAGGTGAAAGGTCACCGCGCAGCTGCAGGGCAGCGCCGCGTCGCTCACGTTCTTACGCATCTCAAAACACGCGGCACACGAGCCGGCCTCCGTGTAGTCCAGCTGAAAGGACAGGGGGGGGGGGGGGGGGGGGGGGGTTAAAACACAACCGTGGATCTGCTCCTCCCTCGTTGCACCGTTTTGTTTTTGCATTTATTTATAGGAATCTTTAGATCTCTTCGTGTTCCCTCGCACACATGTATACACGCACACGTTCTCCACGTTAACGACACGTTCACGCGCGTGTTGAAGAGTCTCCGGGGCTTTAAACCACCAACCATGACCGAGCGTTTCATGTAGACATGGACAAGTGAGACAATGTTGTATTCAAACAAAGACAATTCTAAAGCATAGAGAATAAAAGCTTAAATAACACAAATAAAGGAGACAACAGTTTGATGACATCATGTCTTTTCAGTTAAGGTGCGTTCACTTGCAGCAGGAAAGAAATGTGTGAGTATGAAAGAGAGCGTATGCCGGCTTATATTTTGAGTGTCTTTCTTTTAAAAAGCATATTAATTATTTAAAACTCAGCGTAAAATGAACACATGAATACAACACATTTCCATGATTCCCCGAAAACTTTTTTCTCTTTCTCCCCCAGGACTTTTCCAGGCCTGGAGAAAAAAAATCATTTACAAATTCCAGCACTTTTCCCGGTTCTCTCCCTCCCAGAGAGCCGCGTGTGACACTCGCCTTGACCTCCCGCGTGCTCTGCACGGTCAGCAGCAGCCAGACGCCCAGCAGCCCGCACACCAGCGCCGTGAGGTAGAAGAAGGGCAGCACGCTGGGCGCCGTGAGCACCGGGGCCCACGCCGGGAGCCGCTGCTGCTTGAAGGCCGAGTTGTCCGGCCTCCGGGCCGCCGGCCCCGGAGGGCCCTTCGCTTCGCCCATGAAGGAGAGAGAGGAGAGGGAGGCTGCAGGTCCACCGAGGGCGTCCGAAATGGCGACGCTCTCTCCTTCTCTTCCTGTTCTTTATTGCAGCGTTATCTACACATACACACACACACACACACACACACACACACTGCATGCAAATAGTTTCTCCCAGCAGGCCTTGCAGGGCGGGGGTGACTGTTACTTATTAACCACAATGCTTTACCTAACTACCTCTTTTCAGTTCTCTTCTGTCCATGCTCCATGTTTTTTTGCGCTTCCTTCTCATTATTTTGTTCTTCATCAAAACTCCGACACGTGTGTTTGTTGTGGAATATATCTTTATTGTAATTTGCCATCGATAAATCTGCCCCCCCCCCCCCCCCCCCAACTGCTTTAAACCGCTCCACCAAAAGGATGTCGAGCTACGCGTCACTTCCTCGGTGGGAGGGGCTTCCCGAGGTCACGCAAAAACAAACAAACACACGCCGGTTCCAGTCGGAGTCCGTTTACTCGGCCCACGGCGAGACAAACTCCACCACGCGTGTGATCAGGAAACGAGTCAAAGGCGCCGCGTGGAGGCGGGAACGTCGGCGTGGAGCTTCAGGCGTCATTCGGCTCATCGACGATCAAATAGTTAAAATAGTCCAATTTTGACCTTTTCTCCTTTGCAGGCGGTCAGGATGCGACTCTGCAGCAGCTTCAAGAGGTCCAGCTTCACCTGGAGGACACACACACACACACACACACACACACACACACACACTTACTTCAAGGTTTTACTAACCCCCAACAAATCATGATGCAAATGTTTTTTAAGACATTTGTATTCGTGATGTATTCATTTCCACGTCTCTCTAATGTTGAGCTGGTAAACGTGGAGCTGTGTACTGCTAGAGTAATACATCAGAATCGATTGATTTATGAATCAATAACTCAAATAAACGCAGCGCGGTAGTAAAAGGTTTTATCCGTGTGGAGCAGAAGTATAAAGTAGCATCAGATCCTAACGGAAGGTTCTCCCGATTGAGTAAAAGTATTCAGTTCCGCGAGCTGCAGACCGAGCTGCAGCTGCCTCGAGCGTCCAGCAGGGGGCAGCAGCTCACCTCGGGGACGTCCACCATCCGCCTCTGCTTCATGTCCCTCCAGTTCCAGTCCAGAACCACGTACTTCAGCGCCTGCAGGCTCAGACCGTCTGGACAGAGGAGGAACCAGCGTGAGGAGGAGGAGGAGGAGGAGGAGGAGGAGGAGGAGGGGGGCGTGCCCACACCTACCGTTCTCAATCAGAGCGCCGATCCTGCCGGGCGTCCCGACTCCGATGTGCGTGACGGCCTTCTGCAGCAGCTTCACCTGCTCCTCGATCTGCACCGGCAAATAAAATCAAACGAGTTCATTTCGTTCCTCCACAAAACGTTCCGCTCGCAAGCCGCGTCTTCGTCTTCGTCTTCGTCATCGTCGCCGCTCCGTTACCTTGATGTGTTTCGCAAACAGTTTGAGTGCTTTGGCGTCGCCCTTGAAGGCCGTCATCTGCCTGAGGAGCGCGCAGAACAACAACCATCAAACCGTGTGAAGAACTTATTTTTTAAAAGGTGGTAAAAAAGGAAGGAGGCGCGTTGCGTACTTGATGAGCTCGATGGCCCGGAGGGCGGAGCCACAGACCACCAGCAGAACCACGGAGCTCTTGGCCGCGTGCTGCTTGTGGATCTTCGACCACTTGGGACAAACTAGGGGAAGGAAAGAGGAAAGGAAAAGAGGCGAGGGTTCAAACGCCGCCCGCTAACGGGGAGAGCTTTAGAGAAGAAGAAGAAGGTTTGGGGCGCCGCTCTCACCCTGCTTCAGGTAGGAGGACACGGTGTGCGTCAGGTCGTTGCTGGACAGGAAGCAGGAGTCTGAGGGCGCAGGCGACCACACGGGTCAACGCGGGTCAACGCGGGGCAGAGGCTGAGCTCTCCTCGGGAGGAGGACTCTGGACTCACCGGGCAGCGTCAGCTCCTCGCGCTCGATGACCGACAGCTTGTCTGAGAAGTGCTGCGCCGCCATCGCCAGCAGGTCGGCCGGGGCGCCGGCCTGAGGCTCCGAGGACGCCAACACGTCCGTGATGGTCTTCTTCTGGGGAACCGAGACACGGGCGGTCAGCTTCGCCGCGCCCGGAGACGCCCGGCCCTCGTCCAAACGTCTGGCCGCCCGCACTCACCTTCCTCTTCCTCTTGGGCTTGGGGTCCTCGTCCTCCGAGCGTCTCTTCTGGGGAGCGCCGCACGCCGTCTGGGGAAAGGAGATCGGATCAGAACCCGCTTACCGCTTCTTATGATGTTTCTGTGAAGTTTAGGACTGACACGTTGATTAATGTGTTCAATAAAGGAAATGAAACACACATTATTAAACATCCTCAGGGGTCAAAATCTAAATATGTTAAATCATCAGATTTGACGTTGACTTGTTTATTGCCTAATAAAACAAAACGTCACGTCGCTCTGTCAAAATGTCATTATTTTACGACTCGTGCCGCCACACGTTACAATGTGTGGGCTATTAATGAGACGTTTGGCATTATAACAGTGTTATTACATTACCGCTTCAGTCTTCTTCTTCTTCTTGGCCTTCACCGTTTCCTCCGCTCCGCTCTTCCTCTTCTCTGGTTGGCTCTTTTTGGTGGTTTTCCCTGTGGGACATTTCGCTAGTGGCTTCTTCACCTCCTTCTTCACCTCCTTCTCCTTCTCCTCCTCCTCCTCCTCCTCCGCCTCAGACGCACCTGGAACAACGAGAGGGAGACGTTTCCTGGTTACACTTCACTGTAACTGTTCATAACCGTGTGGACCAATCGGTGTCCGGGACTTTAAGCGCTTTGTGAATACATGAACAGGTGAGAACATGAACATTTAGTATTTAAACTAACAAGGAGCATTCCAAAGCATAGAGTATACCAACTGAAACAAATGAATGAGAGACAATAGTTTGATTACAATTGATCTAAGACTCTGAGGTGCGTTCACTGGCAGAGCGGAAAAAAAGAAAAACGAGCGCTGAGAGCGTGAGCCGGCTTATACTCTGAGCGTCTTTCATTTAAAAACACATTCATTATTTCAAACTCAGCATTTCTAAAATTCCCACTTCTTCCTTTGAAGCCCCCCCCCCCCCCCCCCCCTCTCTCTGGGGCCGTTAGTCGAGGACCACAAAGAACCAAAGGCGAAGTGAAGGATCATGGGTAAAGGAAGGTCCCCTCTTACTGCTCCAGTTCTTTGTTGTATTCTATTGTTCATAACCACACCCCTCCAACACACATCCCTCACTGCAACACCGTCGGCCTCAAGTGTTCGTCATCTGTCCACACACACACACACACACACACACACACACACTCCTGTCGATAGACCACTCCCACTATTGATGTCTCAAAAGCAATATATTCTCTCTCTCTCTCTCTCTCTCTCTCTCTCTCTCTCTCTCTCTCTCTCTCTCTCTCTCTCTCTCTCTCTCTCTCTCTCTCTCTCTCTCTCTCTCTCTCTCTCTCTCTCTCTCTCTCTCTCTCTCTCTCTCTCTCTCTCTCTCTCTCTCTCTCTCTGGAGGACTAATCACAGGGGAGGACCGTAGGACGTTGGGGGATGAATGGATTACAGTCAGAGTAAAGGCCTGTGACCGGTAGGAGGTCCACCTGCCCACAGCAGGTGAGTGCGTGTTGACAGGTAGGACCGGGCGTTGGGTTATTTACATGCGTGTTGGTTGCAACGGGGAGTTTGACGAGCTTTGAAGTTCACATCGATGCCCTCGGCCTCCGGGTTGAGGAGGGAACCCACAGCCTCCGGATGTTAGTCTCTCCATTAGGGCGACACGCTGATGGAGGAGCCGCTCGGCGACACTCCAGAGACGCCGAGCCGAGATTCAAACGAGTCGGGGAGGAGTCGGAAGAGTCGAGCAATTCCATGGTGCCGATTCTCACTTAGAGCAACGCACACATTGGTACAGACATGCGTCAACACTGTAACATCAGATGGTGTAAAGCAGGGCGTCAAACTCACGCTCACCGTGGGCCACGTCAGCATCATGGCCGCCTCTTAAAGGGCCGGAAACACTTTATAAACTCCTCGAACATATTGTTAAATAACTCTTTGCATTTGATTATTTTAGTTTATTTGAGTGTAGAAATAGTGTACATAAGAATATGTCTAGTGTCTCAAGAAAATATAACAATATCAATTTAATCTAAAGCCGTCAAAATAAAAGCACGGGATATTTTTCTTCAATTTCTTTAAGAGATGAAATGATCGCGTGTCTTTAAAGCCGCCAGGGGCCTCATGCAGCGATGCGGCGGGCCTCGTGTTGGACACCTGTGTCATAAGGCATCAACAGCGTTATTGTTTCCACCCTGATGGAGACGGTAGTGACATATCTCCAATGCTACAATAACATAACAAAAGATGTCCGGCTCACCCCCCCCCCCCCAAACGAGTTCCCCGCGTCACTAAAGTATCCGATTACACATTTCAGTTTCCTGAACTATAGTGTGGACCGGTGCTTGAGGAGCGCGCTCACACGACTACGCCGTCATTCACCCATTCATGCACTGATGGGAGGAGCTTAAGTTCCACCCGCCCATCAGGAGTAGCTAACATTCATACGCCGACCCCCAGACTTGGAGGACAACCCGCTGAGCAACGTTCTTACACATTTTGACCGATGGATTTCCAGGACTTTTCCAAATTTCCATAACAAAACTGAAATCTCGGTATAAAGATGAACAATGTTGCGTATCGAGAGCGTGCGCCGGCTTACATTTTGAGCGTCTTTCTTTAAAAAAAAAACATTATTTCAAACTTGCCGTAAATGAACATGTGATTATAACAAATGTCCATGACTTTTTCAAAACTTTTATGATTTGAGTTTTTTCCATGACTTTTGATCACTACGGGGTATTAAGAAGTAAAAGGTCATGCAAAAATAGCGTTGGGTTCCTCCATCTTTCGTACACGTAGTCAAACACAACATTTATCCGGCTAATTCTAAATTCATGACGGCCTGCGGGACCAATTCATTAAAGTCATCCAATCTGTACATCCAATCCGTCTTCGTTTAGCAGCTGACATATTAAGACCGTACAAATGGACGGTGAGAGGCACATGTCACCGGTAAATCACACGCAAAGTACACATTTTAATGACACACAAGCCGGGCTCCGGATGCCCGATCAATAACAAGGTTTGACATGCGACTCGGGCTGAGAGACGAGGCTCTGATGTGGTTCTGTTCACCACAGCTGGAGTCAAAACAGACCAACACACGACATGGAATGGGTAACAAAATAAAAGGGAAACACTAAATTTAAAGTTTTCTTGGTTTAGTGAAGATGAAAACCGGTTTCCAAAATATATTCCTACATTCAATAGAGACAGGACTGTGTAGTCAACGGTCACTGGGGTAACATTGGGTGCTTGTAGTTGTGTATTTCTAAAGGAGGGCCGTCCTCGACCGAAGAAAGTCTCAGTCGGCTAAACACTCAAATCTTGAGTTTCTTCAGAGAAGCACCGCTTTAAATATTGGGTTCACCAAAGATGTGCTCAGAAGTTTCTTGGAAATAAGTCATTCAACACGAATAATTGTAACAGATCGACGAGCCGATGACCACAAGACCAATTAGTCGACCACTTAACTCGGCATCCTAAGGCGGTACACTTCTAGAAACATCTGTAGGATATTAATTGGGTTTCTAAACTCGTTAGTTCGGTTGTTTTCTGTACTTCTGTGCAGCCTCTTTGCAGGACAGCGCTGGATTGTACCGGTTCTGGGGAAGAGGAAAAACTTTGGAATTACTTTGTAATCCTCACGGCACCATTTAGCATTCAGACCGATTCCAATGCAACGCCTAGAGCAACAAGGAAATCAATACGCTGCATTTAAATTGTAATAAAAAATGCTTATTAGGGTTTTTTAACAGAATCCTTACACGAGGAAGGCCGAACAGTGGCGCCTGACTAAACGCATACCGGGTCAATAAAACCGTGGAGGCAACAGTGTCTCAAAAAAGGAAAAAAGAACGAAAGAACACCGATTGGCCGCATCTCTTTGTCCCTGCTCGACTGATGAAGAAGTCCGGACAGACTGACGTGTCGACTCCTATTTAAAGCTGCAGATCAATCCCGACTTTCCCTTGGAAGTGAAAAGCAACGGATTCAGCAGAACGCCGCGCGGAAGGGAAGACCTTTTCAAAGTGTTGCCTGCCGAGTCGTGGATAATCCACGAGAAGGTCAATACCTCCAATGTGCCCGACGCCACGCTCCCGAGAGGGAGGAGAAGAGTTCGCCTTCCGGTCGCATCCGAGGCGATGAGCGCTGCGGCTCGGCTCGGGGAGAGAGGGCTCGGGTGTGGTGGAAGCAGCTCGCTCGTCTTTAGCGGTCGATCGATGGAGGCGACTGGTTTTAACGGGCGACGTCGCCGACTGGATGGAATCGACTGGTGCCGGGGAACGGTGGAGTCGCTTCAGTTTCAGACGAACGCCACCTCCCAATTTGGTTATTCGTCCTTTAACCCTCTGTTACCTTCACTAACATATTTTACCCTCGGGGTCAATTTGACCCCAGCAATTAAAACCTCCAGAAAATGATTAGAATTAATATTGTTTCCCAAGTTTAAGTGTGAGGTACTTTATGTTTGTTGACGACCTAAATATATAAATATATGAAAAAGTTGATATTTCTTATATGTTTGACACAGTGAAAAACAGTCGGGGGTCAAATCGACCCCAAAGAACATCGACGTTAAACATTGAACGGGGTCAAATTGACCGTAAAGGTACCAGGAGGTTCAGGGAGAATCGCTCGCCCCTCGGAGGAGCTCTTCACCGTCAACAGTTTGCTCTACAGGCACCAGGTTGGGCTTCTTATCCCGACGATCCGCTGTTTATAGGAATGGAGGGAAAAAAGATATAGGGTGTAATATTTCTGTTGTGCGCTTCTATAAAAACACGATGATACTCGTCCGTGGAATCAATGCGCCGCTTGTTTAAGAGCGATCCATAACTCATCTGGAGACACGCCGTATTGACCGTCGTTGGGAGTGGTGCGTGGGCGCAGCGGTTATTGGTTTTGGAGGCATGCAGTTTCCTCTCTGAAGCCGCAGTTGGAGCGTGTGTTATTGTTAAATCAATCGGGACTTTTAGGCTGCGTGCGCAAAAAAAAAAAGGACGAGCGGGCCGCCTCAGCGAGGAATACCGTCCCGCTTACACACACGTTCCCGTCCGGCCCGTCTTCGTTTGGACTGTGTATCCGCGTACGTCGTTCCCTGTGGATCGCCGTGGCGATAGTCCAGGGATTTGTTTTTACACGGGCTGACTAAAGTTGAAATAGAGACAAGGTCGAATCCACGGAGGGTTCAGGCTCGGTCCCGCCCAACGAGGGACGGGAGTGATTGTTATTGTTATAACCGGAGCGTGATAACGCGATACAGTGCAGGAAGGCAGAACCACCAGCAGGGGGCGCATGGGATGCAAGGGAGACGGTGACGAGCTAGTTCAGATTCTGGCGAAAAGCGTTCTGTACAACTCTGGGTGTGTGCTACACACATACACACAGACCCAAAACCGTATTCACAAAATATAATCTGGATAAAAATGGTGTTCAATAGCCCCACTCACTTGTTTCACATGAATATAAAGGTAAACAATAACGTAAAGCCCTTGCGTGAGTGTGTGTGCGAGTATCGTCACAGTTGAAAGCACTCGTCTGATTATCTGTGATCTGACCTCTGGATTTCACCGTGTGCTGAATTGACTCGTTTCAGTGCCGGGCTTCATGCACGGTGCATAATTAATGTTCTTGGAGGGTGAAGTCCACCGGACATGAGTCGGGTCAGTGGCGTTCAGTCAAGCCGATCCTGCAGCAGGTCGTAGGCGACGAAGAGCCAGGAGGAGCTGATCAGAGACACGAGGTCATGTGAATGACGCAAAGATCTGAAGCTTTCGCGAGAATTGAGTGGGGAAACCCTTTCCTCCCCGTACCTCTAGCTTATTGTACTGTATGTAATGGGGATACTGAGGTTGGCCAGAGATTAGTTAAGCTTTTGACACTCTTCCTACATTATCGCTCTTTTTACCAACAGACCGTATCCTCCTCTTTGCATCCGTTCCTCCCTTGTTCTTTTATAAAAAGGTACCGTACAGATATTTCACCCCTTGTCAAACGCCAACGAGCGACTGCGAGGCTATACATGTGTAATCGAGCGTCCGCCTCAGTGAGGAGAGGGTTAATCGCGAAGCTCGGAAACCAGACAAAATCAATGATCAATGAACGGTAGGATTTCACATCTTCAACGAGCTTCTGTCGAGCAGTTCTCGTTCCACATAAATGAACTTCCAGTGGAAAAACATGACATCACTACAAAACAATGTTGACCAGATTTTCCGTCAACACTGATGTACAGACGGCTGTTGTTGAAGCTTTCCACAGCTATGCTTACCGTTTGATTCATGAGACCACCTACGAGCATTCACTACGCGGTCACATGCACCCATGTGGAAGGAGGACGGGAAGAAGGACATTTATTGAGATGCAGGTCTCATTTCAACTGTCTGGTTACTATGAATACAACACACATATAGCACAGTACTGCATTATACTGTTAAAACTCATTTTTGATTCAACAGCCAACGCCACCAGTACCCAGACATTATCCAGATCAAGTGTCTGGAATACACCAGGCAGAGGGGCAAAGGCCCCCATAGTTTCCTCTAATAATTATGAAGATTTAATAGCGTTTTGTTTTTGTTGCGAGTCTCTTATCTGTATTTCCTGTGCTAGGTATGTACAAATAAAAAAATCTATAAATATATATTTTTTATTATAAAAAAAAATAATAATCATAAGTTATAAAATTGTAAAAATAAAAATGACCACAAATCGCCTATGATTGTTTGATTTATGTTTTCCGTTAGATTTTTGTTAAAAAATAAGATTGAAGGTTATTCTGTTTTTTGACACTTTGAATCTGTAGACTACTGCCTAATAGTCTTATTATTGCCATTTTTAAGACAATTGCTCGTCTACTGTAAGAATAAATAAGTATAATTTTGGAACAAAGGTTAAATGTTATTTCACAAGTTTCAAAAAGTGCCCCAAATTTATTTTTAAATGCCCCTGGATTTCAGCCAGTGGGGGAAAAAACTGCCTCCTAAAAAAGATGCACCCACCCTGTGGAGATCACTTCGATACTGACGAGGAGGACATGTTGATGCCAAGCGCGGCCCTGGGTTCAGATCACAGGAATCTGCATCATCACTAAATGTTTGGATACTTTCCTCCACATTTAGTAGTCGTGTAAACCACGGGCACTTTAAGAAACCGCACAGCCAGCAGGAACACGGCCACATCTGGCACTTAAAACTTATCGATGGCAATAAAGAAGGGGGAGTTGGAGCCACACTAAAATATTTAACATGTTCTGTTGTGCGCATTAAACAAAACACACCTGAATAATGAAAGGGAAGGATGCTCGGCAGAACATAACCAATAACTACGACCGTCCTGGCCTTCGTGAGGCGGCTGCGAAAAGCCCAAAAATATGTCCGAGAACATTCTTTAGCAATAATGAGCGCAAGCTAACGAAACTAACGCGCTGAGAACTGGTGAACTCCGTGACCGTGGAAAGTCGACGGCGTGACGCCGCGGCAGACGGTGGCCGCTCGTCGTCCAACGCGCTCCTCCGTCTTCCTGCTAAAGTCATCAGCCGATGGAGCATTTCGCAACACGTGCAGCCTCAACACTCGTGGTCGTAAATCACAACGGACGCTTTCTTGCTGACAAAAAATCTCCCCCTCCCTCCCTCCCTCCCTCCCTCCCTCCCTCTCCCTGCTGTGCCAGCCAAAGCACACCCCTGCGGAGCCGACTTGACCCCGGGAGCCACAGAGGACTCCGGGGGCGTCGTCTGAGCCGGCGTCCCGTGACAGGTGGACATAAAGTGGAAACGATCCCGCTCGCGTGCTTTCAAACCCAAACTACCTGGGCGGGCCGCGGGCCGCGGGCCAGGTGGTCTGCTCACCTTTTCTGTGACGGTACCAACTGTGTGCGCGGGTAGAAAAGGTTTGGGGTTAAGCGAGTTTCTCTTTAGTGTCTCACATGCTTGGCATCATGTGAGACTGTGTGTGTGTGTGTGTGTGTGTGTGTGTGTGTGCATGCGTGTCTAGACACTGCGAGCATACTAAAGATGAACTCAGTCTGACTAATGCCATCTGTGTGTGTGTGTGTGTGTGTGTGTGTGTGTGTGTGTGTGTGCGTGAGTGAGCATATAGTGAGGTGTTCCGACGCCACCACCATTAGTCAATTGAAGGCCGAGAGCAAGGACACGGGAGGCATGCGTCCCGGCTTGCCCGCTCACATTAACGACACCGTCAGACGGGCGGAGAGGAGGAATAGAGCCGGGGAAAACACAGGACAGATCACCGCTCACGTCGGCTCCGCCCCGCGGCGCCATCTTGTTGTGCGTGAACCCGTTTGGGCTCACCGATGACGGTTTTCTTTAATTCTACATCGCATTTCTTTCAAATCGGGGGCCTTGATGTGATTATTTGAGTTAATGTCGTGAATTGTATGAGGGAGTGCAGGGTTCTTACACGTGCTGACCGATGGATTTCCAGGACTTTAAACCAAACGTCCACGACCAACCGGAAATCTCGGTATAAACATGAACAATTTAGAAAATGTTTTTGAGCGGCTTCAACTCAAACTCGGCGTGAATGAACATGTGAATATAACAACATTTCCATGACTTTTCCAAAACTTTTATGATTTGAGATTTTTTCCATGACTTCTGGAAATGACCATTTTAAAAGTCCATGACTTTTCCAGGCTTTCCATGAGCGTACGGACCCTGGCAGCGGTCCCGGGGGATACAACTCCCGAGCGCGTCAAATGTTGACGGCTTAAAAAAAGTGACCTCATGAAAACTCGTCTGTAATCGCGTTAAGAGCCTTCGCCATTCCTTCCCGTCGCTGAGAACAAGTGGAGTAAGAGGAACGCAGGGACAGCCGAGACGGCTTCATCCGTCTCCGTGATTGATGCGGAGCGGGTGGGAGGGAAGGGGGGGGGGGGGGGGGAGATCGTCCCTCTCCTTCCACACAGAGGCCAAGAGAAAATACTTCCATGCAAACACAATCTATTAAGTAAGCCGACACTCTCGCGGGGATCCTGAGCCGAGGGAGAGCATCGGCTACGGTTTGGACCGGCAACCAGAAAAGAAGGAAAAGGCTTTCTGCGGGTTTCTTCTCTCGCACAATGTGCGTCCCTCATGTACCAGTGTGTTGCTCGTCCTGTTTGAAAAAAAAAAAAAAAGGAACCCGAGGTCGGCGTCGAACCATGTTGACAACAAGCAGATGCTGTCTGTGTGTGTGTGTGTGTGTGTAATAGAGAGAATGACTGAGACAAATAGAGCGTGGGGGGGGGGGGGGGGGGGGGCAGTCGCATTTCTTTCCTGCTCAGTAACAGAATTTCTCACAGGAGGTCTTAATCACCGTCTTAAAACAACTGCAGTGACGTAACAGGCCCCCTGGCATTTTTTTCTTTTTTTTAATACTTCACTTAATTGCTTTCTTTTCTGTTGCAACGTCCAAAAAGGTGGGGAACACAAAGGGCCTGACTTATCCAAACAAACCAACAACCTGGGAATCGGCGATGTTCACCAGACAGGGGGGCGGCTCGGACTAGAGAGGCCGAGCCGGCCAGCGGAGATTACGTCACCCTCCACTAATATGAACCCGCTTGCTTTCCGTCTCTAAATATGGGATGAGGACACAGTCAGAAAAAGAAAAAAAAAGCTGGCTCGCTAACACTGTTAAGCTCATGTAATTTGCTTCACCCCCCACACACACCCACACGGGTGTGTGTGTGTGAGAGAGACTGCGTGATGACATAAGCCTCAAACAAATTAATGCCAGGCGCAGGCCGATCCATTTCAGTCACACTATTAGTCATGACAAGATGCCTTCTGATTGTCCATTAACCCACAAAAGGCTTAGGAAATCTGGATCAGACGTTCACTTAAGACTCAAAATCACCAATTGTACGGTCGCGACAGCACATGCAGAAATACACTTTTATAGAGGACTTTTCATACAAGAGAGTTTATGTCGAGCATAGAAAATATAATATAATGAAACTTGATAAAGAAGTGCAGATTCTTTGATCCGAAGCACATGTTCAGCTGCAAACCTCCAACGCTGCGTCCCTCTCCAGATCCTCCTAGGTGAAGTTAAAGCCTCGCACCCGCTTGGTAAAAGTGTCAAGATGGTGTCTTGGAATCAAGAGGATCAAAAGAAACACAACTCAAAGCTTCCCTTGGACGATGGGGAGGCGAGGGAGAGGTGGGAGGGCCGACACCCGAGAGAAGACCTGTCCCGGGGGGACTGGCTGTTCCTGCTCAGCATCCTGGAGGGAGAGCTACAGGTAACACACACACACACACACACACACACACACACACACACACACATACAGTGTATGTTATGTTATCTTATATTATGTTGCTGTGTTATGCTATGGTAGTTGTTGTGTGGTGCCTTGTCCTAAGAATTTCAGTGCCCAATCTGACCCTGTGTCATTCTGTGAATCTAACAATAAAAGACGTGTAACTTGTAACACACACACACACACACACACACACACACACACACACACACACACACACACACACACACACACACACACACACACACACACACACACACACACACACACACACACACACACACACACACACACACACACACACACACACACACACACACACACACCAGCTGGACGTAGCTCATGTGTGACACACACAAAGTCACGTAAACTGCCGTCATCAGATACGGAAATCAAAGCCAGTTGTTCTGCTGGAATGTGCGTCACTGCAGGCCAGCGATGAGGTCATCGCCGCGTTGAAAGCAGAGAAGACTGATGCCGCTCCGCCGGGGGCCCGGTGTGGCTTCAGCGGACCGGAGAAGGTGATGCGCGCCCCGCGGAGAGACTCCCCGCGGGCCCAGCGGGACCACCTGCAGGATGTGTACAGAATACCCATCACCGAGGTACCGACAGCGAGGAACCAGACGCCATATGGAGCGGGTGATCAAAACTAATGAGGGGGAATGCATTACTGTCCGACATGAGATCTATTACGCACGCGTCGCTGCACAATTGCGCACATTTGTTGCTGTGTACTACAGGCGCTGGATCCACTCTTAATAATTAGACAATATGTATATTTTGGAAGTAAAGTCTTGGATTATCCAAAGTAACCTGTACGTTGTTTAAATAACACGTAATTACTTTTCTGATGGCTACATATCCATAAGTGCCAAGTGGAAAAAAATGCATCTTAGTGTAATTTGGGTGACATGAATACATGTGGCCCCTGGCAACTTTAAAGACCAGAAATTCAAGAAAGATATTCCGTGCTTTTATTTTGAAGGTTTACGATTAAATGTATTTATGTTGTAATACTAGAGACATTTTCGTCGTATGTACGATATTTCTACACTCAAATAAACAATAATCAAATGCAAAGAGAGTTATTTGACAATATATTCGAGGAGTTTATAAAGTGTTTCCGGCCCTTTAAGACGGAGGCCATGATGCTGATTGGCCCACGGTGAACATGATTTTGACTTCCCCGTTTTAAAGTGACGGGACCTTCACTCGCCACATGTTTACACTATATGTCGGTGTGTCTTACTGATGTGTTGCTCTGCACATCTGTGATGCCCCCCCCCCCCCCCCCCTTCCAGCTCAACCAGTTTGTGGAGGCCCAGAGGCGCTCCTCCCAATGGATGCAGGAGCAGCTCCTGGAGGTGTCCCGCTCTCACGCCAGAGCCCTGCACCGGCTCGAGGAGCAGGAGAGGAGCCGCGGGGCGCTGGTCCACGAGAGCGGCCGCCTCACCGCTCTGCTGGAGGAGGACCGAGAGAGGTGGGTGCACCGAAACCCCCGAGGTTCGGACGGACGGCGAGCCAAAGAGGCTAACTTTGATATTCACGACTTGAAGACACACTTGGAGGAACAGCCGTGACTCAAAATCTCTCCCCGTGTGAAAGGAGGCGAGGACGTACAGCCGGCGTAGACGAGGCAGAGGGATTATTAAACTGGAACGAGCCTCATCGGAGCTCGGCGATGTCCACTCGTGCCGGCTCCAACGACCTTCCGTCTACGTTGGTCCGTAACGCTCTTCGCGGCCTCGAACGTGACCTCGAGATGTGCTCAGGAGTTACTCCACTCAGACCCTCACATTCTCGACTTGGTTGGACCTTGCGGCTCTGCTCACTCTCGCCTGTAAACACGTAAACATACACTCACGAGCAATTACATGTACCGTCTAAATTGGCACTCTGCTGCCCAATCCAACAATACCACAGGGCACAGGACGAGGCCTCCATCGAGACCGAGTAAATGGGCCCATGGTTCGCTTGTGGGTGAAAAAACCCAAATAACCCCATTCCCTTCAGAAATAGAGAGCACATTCAGATGTGGCTGTGGCTTTAGAGCCGGGCGAGCGTGGAGGAGGTCACTGGTTCTCCTCTGCAATTTGAGGCCCGCGGCGGGGGGGCGCCGCGTCCGAGTCCCGGGTCGGCTCGGCTCGCGCACCGCCAGAGGCCACTCTGTAATCTAGCCGCGCAGAGAGACCGGACCCGCACCGGGCTTGCAGCCTTGGGAGGAGACTAGTTGTCTGCATCTGTGTGCCAAAGTGAAAAACTGATCCACCGCAGGCGCACAGTTAAAAAGACCGAGAATATACGCCACGCCTGCGGAGTGATTTAGTTAACTAGAATTCTGTCTATTAAAAAACACAATGTGGAAACCCTGAACATGCACACACAAAGGCCCGGTGGTTCATCTCGTGCTAATGATGATTGATCCATGAGTAGCCGGCGTGTCTGTGGTGCAGCTTGAACCCTGTGTGGCTCAGACATTCCTGACCGTTTGAACTTGATTGACTCCTTTTAAAAAGAAAATTGTCGAAAAAGAATCACCGTGAGTTTGGCCCATGACCTGACGTTGCAATGTGTGGCACATTTACATATTTTGTGTTAAGTCTCAGACTAAAACTGATGACAACAACAACAAAATCAATCGCGTCACCTTGGACTTTAGAAAAACACGACGGGCGCTTTTCACCATTTTCTGACATCATGAAGATCAATTACTCGATTTTAATTGGAGAACCTGCAGAGCGATTGATGATGAGAGTAACGGTTGTGTCCCTGAACACACAATGAATGATCTACTCCTCACAACCGACCCACGGCTCTTTAGCCTGCCCATATTTATTACACTTAAAAGTGTTTACTTTGCATTTCTGTGTTCCTAACTACATTCCAGGTTTCATCCACAGGGTAAACAACACAAGGCGCATAGCGATACAGCCGGTCCCTTTCATCTCTCTCTCTTCATCCCCTCTTTCTTGCATTTTGCTCCGCAGTAGCCTAAATATTTAACTGAAAGAATTTCCACTCCTACTCCAAATCCACTTGGACTATCTCTCAATCTCCCTCTCCCCCGTTTCTTTTCTTCTTTTCAAAGCGTACGCTCAGAGAGCCACTCAGCCCGGCTTACAAATCAGCACCCCTCTCTTTCTCTCGCTCTCTTTTCATTTCCCTACAACAAGTAGTTCCGCGGGGTGCCATGTGCACAGCAGATGAACTATAAGGCAAAACATTCCAGTCGCGGCATTTGTAATCACGTTATGCCATAGCATGACCCCCGACGCGTGTCGGAGGACGGTGACGTTCACAGGCCCTCCCCTAAAGCCACAAACTACTTTTAAACGAGTTCTTGCTTTCACTCCGCAACTGATGTGGCCTTCTCGGCAATACATCACCACCAGTAAAGTGCTGCAGATCGGGGAGAGGAATGAGCAAGAAATAAGATATAAAGAGAGAGTACACAGCCCTGCCCGTGGCTCGATGAGGCTGCGCTCGTTGTCGGGCTGAAAGCTAAAGTCAGCGTAGTTCACAGAGACGACGCCAACACGCCGATGCATAAGGAACTACAACGGGCACTCGGTAGAGCGCATAGCTTCACACATCACAACATTGAGCATTGAATTATGAACATGTTGGCATTAGTTGCCAATTGGATAGAAATATGGTAAAAGGATGATGACCTTTTTCATAACCTTGACCTTTGACCCGATCGATCCCAAAATCGAATCAAATGGTACCCGGATAATAACCATTCATCCCACCAAATCTCATGAGATTCGGTTTAAAACTTTGAGTTATGTGAGTAACACGCATACAAATAAATAAATAAATAAATAAATACACGGCGATCAAAACATTACCTTACGCATTTTCAATGCGAAGGTAACAAGACGCCCGTCGTCTTAGTTTAGTGTTGACGCTTAATGATTTGCTCTAAACACAAAGTTCAGCTGGGAGTGATGACAATGACATTATCGCGAGTCAAAGACAAATGTGTTTAAATGTTTGTAAATGTACATGTTGCCCTGACGATGAAAAGCCGAGGGGTCGACAGTTATCACAATTCATCCTTCGGGGAACAAGAACGTCACGGCACTCCATCATGTAGTCGAATTACAAACGCAGACCTCGAGGCGTGGCTGGAGAAGCGCCAACATTTCTCAATCTCATCACGAATGAAGACATAGCCGACTTCATTTCATGGCATTTGATACGATAATGAACCTTTGGGTGGTGCTCGAGGGCCGACGTAGCGACACGCGGACAAACAGGACGCCGAGACCTCTCCCGCCTCGCCACCGACGTGGCTAACGAGCAATCAATCGAGGAACAAAAGCTCTCCGGTTTACTCCAACGTCAAACATGACGGAGGAAAACATTTTTAGAAAAAACTAAATTGCTCAAATCGGAAAAGGACAAAGTAAACTTGGCTCCGTCGTAGCGGAAACCGGCAGCTGTTCTGAATCCGTCCATCCCAAACACTAGACACACACGTCCACCATCTGCCAGCCAATAATATGTCAGAAGAAGAAGTGCTTAAATCCCCACGAGAGTCTGGCAGAGCGTCTCTTCCGGGGAGAGGAGATGGCTGGCCGTCGGGCCACTTCATTAGCGACACAAAGCGTACGAGGTCAGCTTCGCCGCCGCTTCACTTTCACTAAACGTGCTGATAAAGAAGAAATCCGAGTCGTACATTTTACATCCTCAATATGCCTTTTCTGTCCCCGTATACAGCGTTAAGCTTGGTACATCTGGAGGATTTGCCAAAGGCAGCAGCTACAAAAAATTCAATATCGCCAAATTACACCCCTGGATGAAAATAGGCGCTATGACAGCCGATCAGAGGGCGCTACTCTCATCGGGGCCGATGTTTGAGGCTTTTCTTGGAAACGGCTTTGAGGGATCGGATCGTACTTGTAATTCAGGAAGAGCGCTGTGGATTGCCAACCCCTCCTCGGAGCAAAAACAGGACCTCGTGAACTCTGGTTTGGGAGTCGCTCGGTGCGGATCGGAATTGTAAGGAATGAGGATTTCTCCCTCGCATTCCACAACCGGAGAAGCGTCTCATCTCCCCGAGACCTTTCCTTACCGAGGAGAGTCTTCATCGGGGCCTGTTGGTTTAATGAACATACCGTCGTTAACCGGCAGCTACCCCACGCTGATGATCAATATCGTAGGGTGAAGAGCTGCGAGAACAATTTCCTGATTATTCAACAAAACATGACAACATTGCCAAAAGATTGCCTTGCTATAAACAACAACAACTAAGTTCATTCATGATGAAGTCATCGCTGTTGCAAGCAGAAACACGTCTCAATGAAGGGTCATAAACCTCAGTGATCTTTGACTCTGAAACAAGCAGCCACAGCTGTAATCAATCAATTAAGAGATTAAAGAGCCAACAAGGAGCAGATTACAGGCCGTACATCACTAAACTTATATAACTGACGTCGCCAGTAACTCTGTCCAAGCTGCACGGACGTAAGAATTCATGTTCGACTACAACACGGTTGGTTTGGGACGCGCTCTTTGCTTCGCACGATACTGTAGCGTAACAAACCACGAAGGACTTGGCGATAAATACATTTTAAAAAGAATGAAAGCGAAGCGCAATCAGGCGACGCAGTAGAGATGACATCACGTGTCAACTGCTTAGAAACTGTCGTCCGAGGAAAATGTGTCAGAGCTGCCGGATCTGACAAAGACTTTCCACGACCGTGAAGAAATCGCTTGCTCATTCGTAAACTGTGATCAGACTGCTTGTCGGAGGGACAACGGTTGGTCGCCGTTGTGCAACCTCTCACGGTTCTCCTTCAACATATGTTGTGAAATAGCTTGAAAACAAAAAAATCGCAGAGAAACTGAAGTTTGAGTGAGTCGTTCAGGCTGTTTTGTAAATGCTTGCGCGATGACAACATGACACACGAGGTAATCGCTCTCCTTTAATTGGACACTCGATGGGTTTGCTTGACAGACAGAAATACGCCAGACGTCTATATTTCCAGTGAAAGCTGGAACCGGGAGCCATAGTGCAATTAAAGCGCTCCCGCAGGGGGACCAGGCAACATTCACACGTTGTTCTTCTCGTCTCGTGAGTTGCAATAAAATATATCTTCCCATTAAGACGTTTTGTATTCACGCTGGGACGGACGAGATGTCGTACACGCATTATAATCAGAGTATAATCTGTCTGAGACATTCGATATCGAGGGACGCCAAGAGAACGGTACGAGTTGCAGTTACAATTCATAACTAAAAGTAAGACGGTAAAGTGTAGAAGAAAATGAGAGTGAGCGAGAGGGATGATTTGTATCGTTATCATCTGCATCGTGACGCGTTGGCAACATGCTCTTGAAAGGTTCGTTCCGATGAAGCCCTTTTGAATTGAAAAGGAGAGTAGAACAGACAGATTTGATTAATTGCACATTGTTCTTTATAATCTCGTTAACTTCATGCTTTGGGAATATTGTCCGTGTTACACGAACGCCAATGAAGCATACTGAATACTGAGGGAGTGAGAGGGAGAGACAGACATGTGGATGTAATTGAGGGCCTATGAACTGATGATGTCATCTCACAGTCAGGTTATCAGGCCCCGGGCAAAGAGGGACTCACAAAACATGTTTCTCTTCTTAAATCACTTGGGAACACGCACACACACACACGCACACACACAAACCGGCACACACGCACACACACAAACCGGCACACACACACACACACACACACACACACACACACACACACACACACACACACACACACACACACACACACACACACACACACACACACACACACACACACACACACACACACACACACACACACACACACACACACACACACACACACACACACACACACACACACACACACACACCGGTATGTATGAGTTACAGTTCCTTGACCAAGTTAGGCCGAGGAGCACTTATGCTGCAGTTAACATGTTTGCTCAGGCTAATCCTGAACAGAGCTCCGGTTTGAGTTGTGATTAAAGCTTCAGTTTTCTACGCACACGGACACAAATACATTCTGTCCTTCCCATTAGCCGCTTTGGCATCGCTACACAATGACCTCATCTGGAATGGGCTGAACTCCAGTAACACACACACACACACTCACTCACTCACACACCCATATAAGGACTTGCTGATGATGTAATGGGCGCCAAGGACTGCGAGTGAGACTCGGTGTGCAGCGCACTTCTCATAATGTTTAGTTTTCCGGATGGAATGTCCACATCACTGGGATCTCAGGGAAAGGGAGAAGTAGAAGAGTAGAGGCGATTCATTCTCTCAGGATTTTTAAAAGGACCCGAGGCCGACGCCGCAGCAGAAGGTAGGAACGGTCCAAAGACTTGTGAACTGCGGAAAAGTTAAGATGTGTATTTAGAAACCGACAAACTAATTAACTGCTAGATGAGTTACGAGCAAATTAAGTTCTCGCCGGTCCAGCAGAGTTTAGATAGAACATATTTTCATGTCAAGTTGGTATCAAATAACAAGAGAGCAAATCAAAAGGGTGAATAGTGAAAAACAACCAATGAAGACTCCCTGAAACCGTTACAGTGAAAAGTGTAGTTCTTAAGTTTACAGTTATTTACTATTCAAAGAAGCATTAGTGACAAGGCAACTCAAAGTGAGACCATCACATATTAATCTTGAGGTTAGGAAGTGTAACCTATTATATGTATTAGAGCAAAAATACATTAATTTCCTTATTCCTAAATGCAATCTGTCCTGCCCTGCTATTTCATTATTTTTGCATATACACGTTTGCTCCCGCTTCAAGAAATCTCCCCCTGGGGATGAATAAAGTAATATCTTATCTTATCCGTCAGACCAGGGATCAATTCGAAAGACACAAATGTGTATATATATATATATATATATATATATATATATATATATATATATATCCCTTACACCCACAAGCATTATAATCCTTAAACACAAAGTGCAGAGTCGTACTTTACACGTTCCATTAGTAGCTCTAAAGTTCTCGACCACAAACCATTACTTATACAAAGCTCTCCACATGCTTCTCATCAAATGTTAAAATGTCCTACATGGACATAGGAAAAAAAAAATGCATAAAACCATACAGAGCATAAATGCCAGAGGACCTATCAGATCCCTCCTGGACTCTAGTGCTCTAGCAGCAGCAGCGCCTCACGTACATGACATGGACTCTAGATAAAGACAATGGGCTAGTGAGAGATCACTTTGAAGTGTGCCTCGCTTGTACAGTGTTTATTAAAAAAAAAAAAATTCTACATCGCTGGCATGAATCTGGGGAAATGTGGGGAGTGTCAGCACTTGTAAATGTAGCCGGTCTGTAATTACTCGTGGAACAGGGGGGAATTCCTGCCTCTCCTCGCTGGAAACGGAGCCGTGTTGGAGGAGCACAGAAGGAGGTTGATTGGGTGCAGTGTTAAGGGCACTCAAGGGTAGAGGAACTTCTTAATTAACAAACACTCCCCGCCAAGGGACCATCTGCTGTAATCGTCTAAACATCATACAGAATGCATGCTGCCTGAAGAGAAGTGAAAGAAAAGACTAAAACGACATGGAATTACATGGACGCGTCGATGTTTTAGGGTATTACCCGAGTAGAACAAGCACACGGATACGCGTACGAAGAGAAGCATCCCGAGCTTCGGTAGAAGATTGAATATCCGGGAACTAAAAACACATCTTTTCCGACGATATCGGGATTAAAACACAGACTAGCACTTCAGTGGCACTTGAATGGCTCTTATCATGGTACTTTTGTAGTTTGACTATGTTGAGGAAATGTTACTTTCTGTATTCTTGTTGTTCTTAGTTTGTACTCTAGGTTGAAATGCACTTATTGTAAGTCGCTTTGGATAAAAGCGTCTGCTAAATGACATGTCATGTAATGAATATCAAATTCAGAAAATTAAATCATTTAGCAAATGATTTGTGTTTAAAAAGAGCCAAGAGGTTAATGAACACTTAAGAGTGTCGGTGGAGGCTGGAATAAAAAACGGCAAGACAATAAAACCACGCCAGGACATTCAGTTTGACATGCTTTGTTTTTTCCCTGCAGACTCAAGCTCCTGCTTGTGAAGGAGAGACAACACCAGGAGATCAAGGAGGAGAAAAGTGAACGAGAAGCGTCGGCTCTGAAGGATGAGCTCGACGAGCTGAAGGCGTTTGCGCCGCTGGTTGTCCGGGAGCAACGGCGTCTGAGCGAGCTGCTGGAGGAGCAGAGGCTCCGCCTCGAAGAACTCACCGCCGTCGCCGACCACGTCGAGCGGGAGGTCAGTGCCGCTCACCCCGGCACAAAGGAGGAGCTCAGACCCCTGCGCCGCAATCAAGTTCCCATCTTCCGCCAAAGCCAGGGCGCCATGACGACCCCGGGCCTGCTGTCGGAGGTGGAGCTGCTGAGGAGGAGGGTGGTGGAAATGGAGGGAAAGGACGAGGAGCTGATTCGCATGTGGGACCAGTGTCGAGACCTGGACCGCAGCCTGTCCAGGGAGGCCAGCCACGGCCGGAGCTTGAAGGTGGAGGTGGATAAACTCAACGGCCGAATCAGCGAAATGGACCGGATGGAGGAGGCGTTGGGTAAGAGCAAACAGGACTGCGGTGTTCTGAAGGGCAGCTTGGAGCGGGAGAGGGAGGTCGGCAAGGCGCTGCGCGGCGAGCTCGACGCTCTGAAGACCAAGGTGAGGGAGCTAGAGGCCGCTGAAGGCCAGCTGGGAAAGAGCGAGGCGGTGATTAGACAGGACCTGGCCAAGCTCAGGTCACTGACCGTGGCGCTGGTGGAGGACAGGAGGACCGCGGCCGAGAGGCTCCGGCAGGCGGAGGAGAAGCTCAACAGGAAGGAGGGCAACAAAAACGAGCAAAGCAATTTGTCAACGATGACGGAGAGACTGAGAGAGGAGAGGCAGCAGGCGCTGAGGTCAAAGGCAGACTTAGAGGAGAGGATTAAGGGCATGGCGAAGGAGAAGTGTGACCTCCAGGACAGACTCCAAACCGAGGGGGAGAGGAACGGGGAGCTGCAGAGCAAATACACCACGATGAAGAAGAGATTACAGGCCTTGGAGAACCGGAAGGAGAGAGAGAAGTACACACACGGCTCCGTTCCAAACAATGCTGACCACCACTGCCACTCGGAGGACAACAAAGTCAAGGAGTTGACCCTGGAGCTGGAGCGGTTGCAAAGGAGACTACGAGACAAGGAGGTGTTGGAGGAAGGGTTGACGACGGCGGGAAGAGACTTTGAGTCCCTGCAGAAGAGGTTCAGGGACGAACAGAGGAGGTCCGGCGCTCTGACGGAGGAGCTGGAGGCGGCAAAGAGGGAGCTGTCGAGGTACGAGCAGGCGGAGAAGCAGGAGGTCAACCAGGAGCACCTTCTCCTTTGCCGTCTTCAGAAGGAGCAGGTCAAGTCCAGACTGCTGGGCCGAGAGGTGGACAGCCTGAAGCAGAAGCTGCAGCAGCTGATGGGGACGGAGGAGTCCGTCTGCAGGGCTCAGGCCGATCGCTCCACGCTGCAGAGGAAGCTGAGCCGGCAGGAGGCCAGCAACCAGGAGCTGGCCAGGGAGGTGAAGGAGCTGACCGGCGAGCTGGACCGCCACGGGCAAATGAAGAGTCTCCCGCCGGGCGCCGAGCGGCAACGCCACGCCGACCGCCATCGGGCCACCAAGGAGGTGCAGACCGAGCCGGCGGATGGCGAGTCCGGCGAGGGTGGAGAGAACCAGGAGGAGGAGCCAAACTACAACGCAGAAGTCATGAACAGACAAAGCTCTCTGGTCAGCAACCTGAACAGCAGCAACAACAACACGAGCCACTACGGCGGGCGCTCAGCCAACGGCGTCGACATGCACCACGCGGCCAACGGGGAGGTGGTGATGCTGACGCACACGCCGGGGCAGCCGCTGCAGATCAAAGTCACGCCCCATCACATCCTCAACACGGCCACGCTGGAGATCAGCAGCCCCAACGGGGACGCGGCCGCGTCCTACACCAGCACGGCGCTCATCCCCACCAGCGGCGCCTCGCCCAAACAGAGGATCACCATCATCCAGAACTCGGCTCTGTCCGCGGTCAACGCCAAGACCCCGCCGCCGAGCCCCGACCGCACCGTCTCGCCGCTCTCTCGGGCGTCGAATCCGAACTCGCCGCGCTGCGCGACGCCCGACCACGGCGGCGCCCTCGCCCAGGTCGGCGCCGCGAGGACCGCTTCCCCGGAGCCGACCGACGTCGCGAATCCGGCGGCCTGCTGCAAGACGCCGGAGCGGCAGAACAGCTGGCAACCTCAGAGGACCGGCGGCGGCGGCGCGGACCCCGGCATCGTCTCCGCGGAGGACAACAAGATCCACATCCACCTGGGGAGCCCGTACAGCCAGGCGGCGAGCGGCACGCCGCAGCCCGGCGGGCCGTACTACCTCCGGCACGAGCAGAGGACTCAGGTGCTCGCCAACGGCTGCCACGGCAAAGGCGTCGGCGTGATCACGAGCAGCATCACGATATCCCCCGCCGCCTCCTCGGCTTCGCATTCTTCGAACATCACAGTAAGTGGCCTTTTCGATTAGGCGGACGCAAATATATTCTCAACATGTAGGATTATGTTTTCAGTCGCATCCGCCGGGCCACGAAAGAAATTCACTCTAATGAGAACCCCGTTTTTTTTGTGTCATTCATGAAATAAATGCCTTGTTCTACATCCACTAAGAGCCTTTGTGTATCCGGTTTGGTCTAGTTAGTGCGTCCTCAGACGGACTGACTTTAACAACCATACAATGAATGCGTGTCGAATAACCCGCCTGAGAGCCGAGAGACGTTGTGTCGCTTCCAAATGTGTGACGTGCTTTTTTCAGTTTTCATCTTTGTTCATTTTCTGTTTATTAAACATGTTTGTTGTGATTTTATTCATTGACCTTGTATACTTTTGAGAGCGGGTTGGCATCAACACGGCTAATAGGTTGTCAGAGAGTTGAAATGCAAAAGCATTAGAATCAGAAAAGAGACCAAAAGCTGGTTTGATGTTTTTCCTCCAGGCTCCACTGAACTCTACAGAGCACAACATTACATTACTTTACATTACATTACTAATCTGTGTTTTAATACAGATGTAGTCGCATCGAGCCTGTTGACGTGAACTAATAAAGACTGAGGAACCGGGAAGGTTGCACCTACTATCAAACAGCTCAAAACTTTATGCATGACATAGATATGGTCCATCTCTTGTCTAAAACCATGTCTTTGTGTACAGTTGCAGATAAAGATGAGGATGATTTTATAATAGTCAATAGAGGCTGCGTAGGATTGCTTCTGACTCATGAGATCCAAATTATAAATTATAAATATATATCAGAAAAAGAGATCAAAATTAACAATCATTTGTATCCAACATAATATTCTGCTCCAACTCATTTGATGGCATTTAGTCTCTTGAACAATTCAAACATATTCACTGTGAAACCATCAGAGACCGGTTTGCTCTCTCAGTCGCCTGAAGGCAGCTAAATTAGTGATGACGTTATTAAATATAAATGTTAGGCTTTTTATCTAAAAAACTCAATTTGCTTTGTACGTAAAAAAACAAAACAAAGTACATTCTGTACACCCCGAGAACATTTCCATGTTTGAGTCAACAGTTGAGTCACCAGCTATTTCAACCACAGGAAATGCCAAACAAGTGTGTGTAAGTGTGAGACCTCCTGCAAACGTGCACTGGAAAACTCTGGTCATGTTTTTTCCTGAAACAATTAACCGTGGAACACCTATTGATGGTCAATCTGTTAACATTTTACGGTGGACGGACTATTAGAAGCCCTTTTCTATTTGTTACAAACATAATAAAAAAGTATTTTCTAGGGCTGAAACAACGAATCCATAAAATCGATAAAGATCATCCAGACAGACCGAGCTGTGTGAGCCTACGGGTGATGTTATGTATATATATATATATAAATATATATAATATTGATGTTACACAAGGGCGTTAGATGCTCTGACGTTTGTGGGACGTCCTCAACACGTATGAAACAGAACTTGTGGTTAGTTCTTCCGTGGCGGATGAAGGGGATGATAACCGTTGTCACGGAGCAAATTAAGAGATAAGCCCCGCCTCCTTACCGACGCAAATGGCGCCATTGAGGAGGCGGGGCTTATCTCTGTTAATGGCTTTGAATAAAGGGTTGGAAATTAATGCGTTTTTTAATAATCGTTAGTTGCAGCCCTAGTCATTTGTAATTACCATCGTCGTAACACGCTTATAACGAACAACATACGTTTAAATAATGTTTCAGAACCCTGTAAAAATTGCCTCAGTTTTTCATTTCGTTTACAATACAATGTGGTTCACGGTGCCAGCAAAGTGCAGCCGTTAGCTCGGCCGTGCTGCTCTTATTGTGTAAAGCCGTCATCTCCTGCCAGCTCTACCTCCCATTGCAGAACGTTCATATAATTGTTGTGTTGAATTGCTGACATTATAAATATTCCATGGGACTTTTATCAGATTTCCCTGTATTAGCGTCAACGTGTGTAGTCAGTGTCACTTGATGATAAAACAATATAAATGCACACTGGACTTCAACCAATTTTACTGCTTTGCGGTTATAAAAGAAGAAATATGACCACCAAGGCGTGCAGGGGAAGGAGACGCATCCAGAATATTAAACGGAAAGATGGATTTGGCAATAATATGTCGGACACTAATGAGGAGCAGCATACAAGATCCATTTTCGATAAATACACCATCACAGTATCCAACTTCCAGAACGCCTCATACCCCCAAAACCTAAAAAACAACATGAGTAGTATTTAGTCGGCCGACAGGTCAACCTTTGAAAATATATGGTTACATGTGGTTTCATGGAGTGGTAGAAATAAATGGCCTGTTATTTAGTTTGAATAAAAGCGGTGTGAGTACAGCCATCAGCACGGCCGAGCTCACGGCTGCACTTCGCTGGCACCGTGAACCCGACTGTTTTATTGTAAATGATGAACAACTGAGACCATTTCTACAGGGTTCTGAAACGGTATTTAAACGCATGTTGTTCATTTTGAGAGTGTTACGACGATGGTAATTACAAATGACTAGGGCTGCAACTAACGATTATTTAAAAGGGGGGGGGGGGGGGGCACTGTGGTTAGGAGAGGCTGGCAGAGCAGGTTTATGATAACAAACAAGGAGGAACTTCTTAACATTAGGTGAATAACTACCAGAGACATACGCCTCCTTTCCCCAATCCGATCCCTTTGGGGTCACTAAGGAAGAAGCCTGGTGCCACACTGACTCCCAAGACCAACGAGAGAAGACGCAACAAAGAGGCTGGACATGCAGGACAGAAACATGGAAACACTGCTGAGCACCGCCGTCTCATGGACAAATAACCTTCAGAACAAAGACGGGCCGAGTAAATTCAACAATTATGATTGGATCGCATGGGAGTTTCAGGAGGATATTAAAACAAGCACGAATAACTGACTATTATATACATACAAGATTTCTTTAGTTTCTTAGTTATTGTTTTGAGACTTATTGCCACTTTCACATTCCAGTGCTAGCGGTTCTAAAGCTGCTATATAAATGATCAATTCCCTGTAATATGGAACATATTCTATCAATACAATTGTGTTTCCCAGAATCGCTTTTGCTCTTCTGAATAAATGAAAGTAAATAAAGTAATATGCGTGGTGAGTATAGCCTGTGCATACATGCGTAGTGGTGAAAAAGAGCCATTAATATTATAAACGTTAACAATATATCCTTTTAGAAACTTAAAGTCAATTAAATTGAGCGTAGCCAGAAACCAACATATACATGAGACTAGAGCATTAAGTTAAAGTAGTGTAAAGGGGAAATATTCAGGTAGATTGTGATTGTATTTTGTAGTAGTTATTATGATTGTGTAGTACCTTTTGTGTTTTTTATGTTCACTATGTTCTGTATGCACCTTATATACCAGAACAAATTCCAGGTAGGTGTAAACCTACTCGGCAATAAATATCATTCTGATTCTGATTCTAAAGTTAAAGTGCATCAGGCCGACAGTCAACATTAAACAGGACTGCCCTCTATTGGTATGCAGAGTGCATGAAGCTCTGTGTGTGTGTGTGTGTGTGTGTGTGTGTGTGTGTGTGTGTGTGTGTGTGTGTGTGTGTGTGTGTGTGTGTACACTTAAAGGCTCAAATCAAGAGATTCATAGTGACGATTCTCTTATATAAGACCAAGATGTTGCTTTTCTGTGTGCGTGCGTGTGTCTGCGTGTGCGTGTGTGTGTGGGGGGGTGGGTGTGTCTGCGTGTGTCTGTGTGTGTGGAGATGAGGGTGAGCATAGCAGAATAAAAAGAAGAAGGCTCCGTCTAGAGGGGAGAGTC
The DNA here is from genome assembly GCA_036178185.1 of Liparis tanakae. Taxonomy (NCBI): domain Eukaryota; kingdom Metazoa; phylum Chordata; class Actinopteri; order Perciformes; family Liparidae; genus Liparis; species Liparis tanakae. The sequence continues at coordinate 5,666,696 of CM070107.1, forward strand.
ACTGTAAGATAAACCTCCGGACATGACAGCCAACGTAAAGGCCACATTTAGGTTGCCATCTTTATGTGTTGTCATGACTCCCACAGACACCCCTGGCGCACACGTGTTTGCGCATCCTCCGCTGTTAGCAGCTACCTGCTACCTTCCCCTGACCCAACACAGCGCAGCTAAACTACACAAACAACACACGCGCTGGTACTCTCTGTGTTACACGTGTTGCTACGGTAACCGGCGTTAACTTCAACCATAATGCAGCGTTTGGCTAGCTCACGCCGGTTAGCTCACGTTAGCTTACAGTTAGCAACCCGACTTTACTCAAGTTAACGTCAACAGTTCGCCTGTAAACCAACACGTTTCGAACGTGCGCATTTCCTAAATACTACACAATAAAGAAAGTAAAGTAACGCAAGATACCTGAGTTTCCCTCGTGTGCCCACCAGTCGTCACCCAGGTCGTCCCCCATTTTCCTGAAAGCTCGTCTGTCCTATCCGAATCTACCGCGGAGAGAGGTAGAGCACGTGAGGGTGCGTTCAGGAGCAGCACGTGAGGGTACGTTCACGAGCAGCACGGAAGGGGTGCGTTCACAAGCAGCACGTTCAAAACACAGGAGTGTGTGGCGTAATGACGTCAACGAGACGTCGTGGAAGTTAAACGCAAGTACTGCGACCACATACTTTACATTAGTTATGATAGTGTGGTAGATTCCTGTTGGGTTTAACAGAGACACTTTATACGAATATACTTTAATTATGTTTTAAGCCAGTGTGCTGTACTGTAACGTTTACCTTATCCAAATTCAAGAGTCTCAGAAATCCTTACTTTTAACTTCCTTGGTTTAAAAAAAATTGTTTTTACTTTTGCCCCAATAACGTTCAAGGCATGAATCTAATATGCACTTTATTAACCTTTTAACCCAAAATGACTAACCAGAACACAGCTTTGATAAACACGTTTTAAATGCTTCTATACTGCAAGTTTCTTTTCTTTTTGTTTGTCGGCAAGCTCGTAGGCGTATTGTTAAAACTGTTGAATGTCTGCTTGGGAAAAAAAGTCAACATTATTTTAATAGAGAAGAAAAAGCAGGGGGTCTTGGCAACAGTATTTCTAAATATACTATATGACTAAACATGTACACATAGCAACAATAGATCATGTCTACTGTTGTTTGGGTAGATAAAGATAAGATCTGTTTGGGGTATTTACACATGATTAATAACACCCATGCATCAATTTGCCAAACTCAAAAACAGGCAGGATGTTCAAACCAAAGTAGTGGGACTGGGGTTAAAGGCCTACTCTTGCAACAGCATTTTAATGTTAAATAAATGTACATTTGTAATACTCAATTCCGCGCTATATGAATTTAATGTATTTGTAGAGGCCATTTGTCATACAAAATCAAATAAAACTATAAATCAAACCGCCACTGATGCACCGTTTCTGTGTTGATACATGCAAAAGAAAGTAATGTCCATTTCCGCCTGTTATTATTCTGATAATTTATTTCTTAAACCAACAAAAGAGAACAAACAAAATGTTGACACTTCCTCTCTGTGCTCTGGTAAAAAAAACATTGGCCACCCTGGTGCATGCTGGTCCTGTGCCTACCCACCTCTACATATGACCACAGGCTCCCAGTGTTACCCAAACAGTGAACCTAAAACTAAATATATTAAAATAAACTACAACTATCATAAGAAACGACTAACATATAAAATATAACCTAAATAAGCAATGAATAAACAATATTACTTTACAATAAAACCTAAATACAAATGTCAAATTAATTTGCTCCAACAGTATTATTATTATTATTATTATTGTTATTATTATTATTATTATTATTATTATTATTATTATTATTATTATTATTACCAGCCTTCGGTGTTGTTCTAATTTTTTCGTGCTGCTTTGGCCTCGTCGAATGTGTCTCATTATTCTGCTCTAATTCTTTACTATTTTAATTCTTAACTGTAATAATCCCTGCTATTTTATTTAATTGTTTTGTATATTTGTAAAAAAAAAAAAAAAAAAAAAATGTGTTGCTGCTCCTTCAAGACATTTCCCCCTAGGGATGAATAAAGTACAATCTAATGTAATCTATTGCAATGTTTGGTGTAGTTTTGCTTTTCTGTGTGGAAACAGCATCGGGCTTGAATCGGTTTATTCACGCTGTGCCAGAAACAATATTTGATAAGATAACGAATAAAATACATACGATATACGAACTAATACAAATATTCTGATGACACAGCGATACTCGCAGACTGGAGTTCAGTCACCAACTACAAACAATGCCCACTTCACACCAATGGTGCTTCTTCAATATATCACCCCTCCTCCTGTACTCTGACACCTGCTATTTGACTCCTCACCAATAAAAACAACTCCAAAAAATCACAAACATATCTTCTAAAATATTTTTCCTCCCAATCTGCCCTCTGGACACGTATACAGGCAACGGATAAATGTACCAACACGCTGCGGGGGCAGCTTCATGCCACCGGCCACATCTGGCTAGAAGATTATGCGTTGTTGTTGTTTTGTTTATACCTTGTTTTGATTCTTATTTCTGTTTACCACTGTGATAACAAACTCCCCAGATAGCACACAATAAATAATTAATCCAAATCTGATTGCAAAAAGTCAAAAGATTTACTACAAAGTGTAAATATTCTTATATATATAAATGTATATATATATATATATATATATATATAGTATTCATATATACATGCATATATATATATGTATCTATATATGTATAACTATATATACTATATATTATATATGTATAAATGTGTATATATACATTTATATGTATACATATATATAAATGTATAATGCATATATATAAATATATACATGTGTGGTTTTATATATATGTATATATATGTTTGTATATGTGTATATAGTTATGTATATATGTGTATATATTCATGTGCATATATATATATATATATATATGTATATATATATATATATATATATATATATATATATGTATATATATATGTATATGTATATATATAATATCGCCCCCTCATATTACCTGAGAATAAAACATGTGACGCCAATGAAAGAGGATCAAAGGCTCATCCTCTCGTTTCAGTTGCTTTTGTTGTCTCTGATGCTTAATTAGATTTTTAAATATAGGATCTCTATAATTATATTTAACCTATAAAGCTGAAATGTTAACCTTTTCACAAATGACATGTGCAATTACAGGATGAATCCTCATTATTCATCACAAGGGGGAAGTTTCTGGAGAAGAGGAGAGCGTTGACCCGCTGAGTGTTCCTCCATAGAGGACATTACAATACACGTCTTCACTTCTTCTGTCATCGTGGTTTGGCCCGGGTGGTCTTATTTCGCAACACACAGCAAAAAGAGAAGACGAGAGAAAAGTGGAGGAGGAGGAGGAGGAGGAGGAGGAGGAGGAGGAGGAGGAGGAGGAGGAATAGTGCCCTCTTCTCTGCAGCTGTAGCGGGGAGGAGGGACGGGTCCTCTGGGAGTAATTGCATGCTTTTTTTTGGTGTTTCTGTGAAAATAACACGTGTGGCTCGTGTGAGATGTACAAAGAAAAAAAGAAAGAGAAAGATAAGACTGATTACTGGGGGAATTATAACAGGGTTCAGAACGGTGAGGGTGGATGACCCTCAGAATGGGGGGAGAAAACAAATCAAGAAAGAGAGAACAAGGAAAGAGGTAGTCAACACATTCAGGGAGGACAATGGATTCTAAATGGCAGCTTTGTTTGTCATTTAGCATCCTGTAAAACACAGGCCTCTTCCTCATGAGCTATTTTCTCTCTCTTTGTCGTTTTTCTGTCTGTATTTTTTCTCCCTGCTGTACAAAAATCACATTCCTTCCCTCTGAAACCTCAGGGGAGCTGCGGGAACTTTAAAACCAGCGTGCCGCTGCGTTAATCAGACAACCTGCACTTTGAGAGCTGCAGAGCACTTTGAGAAAAAGGGTAAACTGCAGAAAGAGGTTCGCTGTCTGGAATGTGATTAACATAATGTCAGAGTCCGTGTAGGCACACGTTAAGACACGATGGAAATGACCCTTATAGTTTAGATAAGATACTTCAGATATTTCCTATAGCAGGACTGCAAACGGAATAGCACTTCAGTGGCACTTGAAAAGCATTTACTCTTGTAATTACCTTCGCATAAAAAATGCGGAAGGTAATGTTTTGATCGCCGTGAATTTGTATGCGTACGTGCGTGTGTGCGTGTGTGTTATTCGCTTAGGTCAAAAAGTATTGAGTATAGAATCGCATGAACAATTTGGTGGGATGATTGGTTATTATCCGGGGACCATTTGATCAGATTTTGGGATTGATCGGGTCAAAGGTCAAGGTCATGAAAAGGTCAACATCTTCTTTTTACCATAGCACGGTCAATTTTTATGTTCATAATGCAATGCCCAATCTTGTGATATGCGAAGGTATGCACTCTACCAAGTGCCCGTTCTAGTTACTTATAGTATTACTAATATTATAACTTATAGTTTTACTTATGTTATTACTTATAGTATTACGAATATTATAACTTATAGTATTACTTATGTTATTACTTATAGTATTATGTTATTACTTATGTTATTACTAATTTTATTAATTATAATATTACTAATGTTATTACTTATGTTATTACTTATGTTATTACTTGTGTTATTACTTGTGTTATTACTTGTGTTCTTACTCACAGTATTACCTATGTTATTACTTATGGTATTACTTATATTATTACTCATGGTATTACTTATGGTATTAATTTGGTTATTACTTATGGTATTACTCATAGTATTACTTTTGTTATTACTTATGGTATTACTTTTGTTATTACTTAAGGTATTACTCATAGTATTACTTGTGTTATTACTTATGGTATTACTTATAGTTTTACTTATAGTATTACTTAAAGTATTACTTGTGTTATTCCCCCTGTTTCCAGTTGCTATGCTAAGCTAACCAGCTGCTGTCTGTAGCTTCAAATGTAAGACAGCTTTAGAGCAGTATTACTCTTCACAGTTTGAGTACTGGAGCAACACAGGATAAAAACATATCTTTAAAAAAAACAAGAGGCAAAGAGATCTAAACTGAGACAAAGAAGAATGTTGTGAGATTGCAGAAAAAGAGTGAAAGAGAAGATGAGCATCGGGGTAATTAAAGGCGGACAGCTGTCTCCTCTGGCCTCTGTGATTGCACAGTGTGGGTGTGTTTGGTGTTCATGTGTTTGTTTTGTTGTAAGCAGCTGTTCCTCCACTTCTTTCTTTTTCTATTTTAACAATCGAAAAAATGTGTTTATTTTTGTTTTCAATTCTCCTTTCTTCTTTTTTTGTGCTTTCTTGTTCTGCCGAATGAGGAGAAAGAGAGGGAGGTTAAAGCAAGAGAGAATGGACACGGTGTAATTATGGCTTTGTTGTTGTTCCATATTTTATTCAGTCAATCATTGCAATACAATATTATTCTATATAATATACGAACTGAAAGACTGAAAAATCTATATTAAATTGTTATAATCAAATAAAGCAGCAAATTAATATAAAATAAAGAAAACTTTTTCTTTTTTCTTCTTTATTTAAAATTAATTAAACATAATGTATATAATGTATAGATGTATTTATATATATATATATATATATATATATATATATATATATATATATATATATATATATATATACATGCAATTGATTTTCTTTATTATATATTAATTTGATGATTTATTTGATTATAAAAATTTAGGATCGGAATATATAAGCACTTTTGCATATACATATATATCTACACATACATTTCAATCACACTCATAACCCTTTGAAGAAGTTCAGCGCTTATTACGACACGTCCTAAAAAGAATCTGTTTCCTACCTCTGGATTTCCACGACACCGTCTCTTCTCTATCTGAGGTCCGTACAGTGACTCTTCTCCTTTTGTTTGACTCGTTGAGGGTGTGTGTGTGTGTGTGTGTGTGTGTGTGTGTGTGTGTGTGTGTGTGCGTGTGTGCGTGTGCGTGTGTGTGTGTGTGGGGGGGGTTAGGGGGCAACGTGATATTGTACATCGTGGTCTATAAAGCCTAAATGACGAGTTGGATGACAACAGATAATGTTATTACCTTCCTAATTGGGATGTGACCTTGCCTCCAAGGAGAACGACGTATCTTCGTTCACTAAAATAGCTCTCTCAATTTTAATGAGGGTTGGAAAAAAAAAAAAAAAAAAAGAAGAAGAGGATTCAAATGAAAATCGAAAATGAAATACAGTAAGTGTCGGGTTGATGTGCCACAGCTCGGGGGGGGGGGGGGGGGGGGGCAGCAGGCCTGACAAGCACGGATATGCGACCAGGTGCAAATAAACAGTGACCTTGAGCTTTCCAAAAACTTCCACACACACACACACACGCATATACAAAGCTCCCCGTGCAGGTCTCCGACTTACAACTTTATTCATGAGCATCTGGCCGAGGTCGCCCCGCACGGAGACGCGCCGCCGCCGGAATACCAACGTCTCGCTGTCGCCTCCATGGCTGTCTTGTTCTAAAGGCCATGAGGATGCATACCGACACGGACATCATATACATCATGTATGATTACGTGTGGGAGCACTTTTTTGTCACGTGTACAGAACAACAACAAAGCTGCCACGAAGAGATATGACTCTGCCTCTGATGTCACGAGGAGAGGGGCAGAACATGAACGCACAATTCCCTCTAATGATTATATAAACTATATATAGTACATCAACTTGTCATAAACATGGCGGCCCGTGTGACGCGGTCCAGTTGCCACGCCGTGTTCTGATTGGTGCGTGTGCGTGAAGACCCGAGTGGAACTTCTTGATCTCTGACTGCGAGTGTGAGGAGGGCTACGTTAGAATTGTTAATATTTATAAATAATCACAAAGAAATAATACAATTTAATATGATTGTCTGATTTATGTTTTCTGTTTGTTTTTTGTTTAAAAAAATATCTAAGAAAACACTTTGAATTTGTAGACTACTGACTAATAGTCTTAGTATTAACTAATAGTCTTATATTGCAATTTAAGACAATTGCTCGTATACTGTAAGAATAAATAAGAATATTTTTAACAAAGGTTAAATGTTATTTGACAAGTTTCAAAAAGTGCCCCCAATTTATTTTTAAATGCCCCTGGATTTCAGTCAGTGTGAGGAATATTTCCCACTAAAAAAATCTGTAAATGTCCTCCCCTGCTTTCCGTGTCCGTGTTTGTGTGTGTGTGTGTGTGTGTGTGTGTGTGTGTGTGTGTGGGGGGGGGGGGGAGTTGGAGGTAAGTCAGCTGGTTTTGGCGATGGTCCCAGTTTCTGTCCACCTCACCAACTGTCTCCAGCCACATGGGTCTGGACGCACCTGACGGAAGCTTCCGGGCCGCGCTCTGCACAGCGCGCCGGAGGAGAAGCGACAGCTCAGCAGTTGGCGGCGACATGTTGTCCGCTCGGATCTTCTGTCTGCGTTGCAAAGCGGCGCCGGCATTACTTGAGCTCTACTCCTTTTGAAAAACCTCTCCAGCCGCTGCTGATGCTGCGTGATGTGACGACGGTGTGAGGACCTGGTGCCGGCAGAGCCAGGACTGTGCCAACACTACGAGGTCACAAGGTCACGGAGCGTCCCATCGGGGCCTTGGTGTCGGCTTTAAGGGGATTTATTGGCAGAAATGTAATATAATATTTATAATACGGTGTTTTTCATGTGTAAGTCAGTAAAGATCAGAGTTGTGGTGTTTTTGTTACCCGAGAGAGTGAGACCTGAACCTCGGAGCGAGTTGGCATTGACGGCAATGTCGGCGCCGAGAAACAATAATCCGTGAAATGAGATACAAAATATCTATTTTTATTGTATTTTTAACCCCTTTTTGACGAGCCTCCAATGATGTTTAGATTTTCATCCTTCAGTATTTGAAAGAAATCCCACATTTTTTATTAATAGAACAGCTCATTTATATTTTTCTTTAAATGATATCTGCCCGAATTATGTTGCAAAGTCATTTCAAACCCTCCTCTGTTATGAAGCTAGAGTTGTGTCTTTATTACGCACACAAACCAAAAAAGATTTTGAGGGCAAATTTCTCATTTGAAAGTAAATGAATTCTTAGTTTTGCTCCTACACTGAAAATACTTTTAACAAAATGGAGCAATATGATGCCGACTCGCTCCACGTCCTCCTCACCGTAACCTCCCAAGAGCAAGTCAAACCCACCAATAGAAACTCCTCGCTCGCGTAAGCCCCGCCCACTACGTCCAAACTGTACTTGGAGAGTTTCGTGTACAGAGCGAAGCTTTTTATTTTCAAGCATGTTTGTTTTTGTGTGCTAATGTTTTTTTGAAGCACGTTTTGTTTTGAAAGCGAAATATTTTAAGCAACATTTTATTATTTTAGCAAATATACATTTTGTTTATGCAAAGGTTTTATTTATATTACATATACAAAATAATTAAGCACATTTTCTTTTACAAGGTTTCCTTTTGAGAGCAAATATTTTAAATTCAGAGAGCAAAGGTTTTCATTTTCAATTTGCAGCAACACATTCTAGATGCATCAGCAAAACTAAGAATTAATTACAACCGAGAAATTTGCTCTCAAAACATGTTTTTGCTTGTTTGCGTAGCAAAGGCGCACATTTACACCTCCATACCGTCAGCCTCAAAGGGCCCCACGACGCGCTCACACAGGAGGCCAACATGGTAAACCAGGACCTTCGGCTCAAAGCGTTCCAGACGCTGAATAACGACGCTGATAGAACTCCACAACGGTCCGCTCACCGTTTGCACCTGAAGGCCTCGGTCCTCAAGACATCGTACGTTAGTGTTCGTACTCCGACCTCTGAACGTAGGAGCACAGCTCGGTGAGGCTGCAGCCGGCGGAGACTGCGCATCGCGAGTGGAGTGACGTGACATCTCGCCCTCCCTCTAATTATGCCAAGTGAGGAGAGCGATTGTTGTTCGCGGCTCAAGTGACGGCGGTAAAGGCTGGAGGTTCGCCCCCACAGCTGGGAGCTCGGCGACACGCACATATATGAGCCCGAAGAGAGCCTGTGTTCTGTCATTTAATGCTGCTTGTCAAAAACCGCTCCTTGTGGTATTGCGCACGCGCCGAGTCGATTTTCCGAGTTTTTTTCGCGTTTTTACCGACACGCCCATCATGTTTAGCTAACCCTGTCTTTGCAACGGTGAGTGACGTCACCTTGTGGTATTGCGCCGAGTCGATTTTCCGAGTTGCACGTCATGCACGGCATGCACGGCTGATAACGGTGAGTGACACTTTTTATAATTAGACTCATGACAGAAAAAAAACACTTCCTTTATGCCTTTATTTGATGTACAGATGTATAAAACCATAAAGTAGCATTTTTTTATAGGGTAGCATGAATCGATACACACCTATCAGTTTATGCAGCGGGTAGCAAATTTTTACAAGGCAGCAAAAAATGACAGAACACCGGAACAAGGTGAGAGGGGATCTGTGGTGATGCACCTGTCAGGTAAGACCTTCTGCCTGTGTGCTGCTCTGTGGCCCAGCAGAGCAAGGCCAACGGACAGCTGGAAAAATAAAGAAATACCCCGCGTGCCGTCGGCTAAAAGAGGTGTGACTTCCAGTGAGCGAAGGTTTTTAATTTTCTGAGCAATTTTCATTTTTGAGCAAAGTTTTTTTTTTTTTTTCGAAGGTTTTTAATTTTCTGAGCGAAGGTTTTTTTTTGAGCAAATTCTTTTTTTTAGAGCGTTTTTTATTTTTTTTGCGAAGGCTTTTTTTGTCAGTGATGTTTTTTATTTTTAGCGAAGGTTTTTTTTTCTACGTCTTGTTTTGACAGTGAAGGTTTTTTTTCAGAGCGGAGGTTTTTTTTTTTTTACAGCGTAGGTTGTTATTATTTAGATTTTATTTTTTTGGAGAGCTACGTTTTTAAGCATTTTCTTTTTTAGAGCGAATTTCTTTTTTTAAGCAACAATTTTCTTTTGACAATGAAGCTTCTTTTTTTTATGAATGTTTTTTTTCTACGTTTTGTTTTGACAGTGAAGGTTTTTTTTGAAGCATTTTCTTTCTTTTTCTTTTTTTTTTAGAAGAATGTTTTTTTTTCAATGAAGGTTGTTTCTTTTCAGAGCGGAGGTTTTTATTTTTGACTTTATTTTTTTTAAGCAACGTTTCTTTTTGGACAGCTAAGGTTTGACTTTTTTAGTTTTTTAGAGCTAAGGGTTTTTTTTATGTTCCCGCTGAGGCACATTTGTAATTTGTGATATTAGGCTACATAAAATAAAATGAATTGAATTAAATTGACTGCTCTCTCACCCTCAAATGTGAAATATTAATTGGACCGTGTAATTCTTTGCTCAATATAACAGATTAAAATTAATTGAACGTATAATCAAATGTAATCTATTCTAACCTTGAGAAGTAGGAGGTTTTTTGTGTGTTATATGTCTTTCGTGAAATTGTTGTGGAACGTTTTTAATATAATGCCCCTCCACATTTCAGGCTCTGTATGAAGAATCAACATGTCCACTCCATGCATCCAGAAGCAGCAACGCTACAGAACGGACTGCGTTAGCTCATTGTTGGGCTATCGATTATTGTCTTTAGTTTCAATTATCTGCATTTATTGATTGTTAGTTGACATTTACACAAATCGGATTCACCCCATGGTTACCGTCTGCCTGTGAACTCTACCTGTTGTGTAACGGATCGGGCCGTGTCCTTTAGTGGCAGGTGGATGCTGCTGCAACGGAGTAAATTAATTCTTTCATGATCAAAATTGTGTCCTGACGGCGTTTCTATGGCGATGAGTGGTCCTCCCGTAACCACAAGGTACCCGGTTCGACCCCCTGCTCTTCCCATTAGTTGCCCTTGAGCAAGACTCTGAACCATCAGTTGCTCCCCGGGCTCTTCCCTGCAGCCCACCGCTCCTTCATAACCAAGGACGGGTACATTTTAGAATTATTTCCCCACGGGGATCAATAAAAGTACATTTCTTTCTTTCGTTCTTTCGTATTATTATTAAAAAGTACTTATTTTATGTAGCAAACACAACATTCTCATTTTAAGTTTAACCACAGTCATTTCCTCAGCCTTACCAAAGTGCTCTCAATGACAGAAGAGATTGAAAACGCTGAATGTTTTTCACTTCACCTCCGTTTTCGTAGCCAAGATAAACCATCAGGAGCAGCGGGTGCCACGTCGGCTTGATTCTAGAAATAAATCATGTTGCTCTCCTGAAGGTTTCCCCTCTGAAAGTTGTTCCTGATCCGATGTGAGGTCAAAGGTCAGGGATGTTGTGTTTGTACAGATTGTAAAACCCACTGAGGAAAATTCCTGTGATATTGGGCTGCATAAAAAAACAGAATTAAATTGAATTCTCAAATGAAATAGGAAAAAAAATCCACAACATGGCAAACAAATACATCAAATAAAACCTATCTGTGCAATATTGTCATTTGTATGCCTTATTCTTTAGCAATAATAAGATATTTTGTGACTTATTTGTAAACTGTGACTTATTTGTATTTCTTTCTTTCTTACCTTGTAATTTTGTTCTTGTAATTTTGTTTAGTTGGAGGACCCAGCAATATAAGCTTTTCATTGTACAAATAATTTGTTATATGTGCGCATGACATTAAAAAATATCTTGAATCTTGAATATCTTAATATGTGTTTTGCCACGGTCAGCTTTAATGACGAGTACATTGTGAATCCAGATGCTTTTCCTCTGGCTCAGGGTTGTCCCCATCAAAAGGAACGTTAGTTCATAGCGATTTCTTATTCAGGTGAATTATTGAACCCATTTAGATATGAATATAACCAGTTTCATAACTTAGCACATATTCTCACTTTTAATATGAGATTTAATTAGATTCCCTCGCAACGGCTTTCCTCCAATGGTTATAACAGCGCAAACAGTGCGAATTGTGCTAATAGCGCATACAGAGTAAATAGAGTATACGGCGTAAATAGTGCAAATTGTGCAAACAGTGCAAACAAAATAAATAGTACAAATTGTGTAAATTGAGCAAACAGCGAGCGAAAGTGCTGACAGAGCTCATAATGCTGGGAGCTCAACTTGGCGGTAGCGTCATCGTGCGTAACGGCCTCGCAGAGCGGCGGCTGTGAACCGACCAATGGGGGCTCACCAACAGGAACGTGCATTAAAAGCAACAAAGTGAGGAGAACACGCAGACGGAGGGCGCTGTCCTCTCCTCGGGTCGACGCCGTTCCACGACGTCCCTCCATGTCACACGGTTACTGCTTCATCCCTCCTCTGAATATAATATATTTGCACCTTTTTTAAACGCGAAAACACTTGCTGTCCGTACGGCCGCGGCCCACTAGATGGCGGTAGTGAGGAAAAGCTATCTCTCTCGAACCGAGCCAAGGTCATCTGGATAGAACTGTCAATAGCTTAGAGAGCGGTTATCTATTATTATCACAGGGTAAATCCATGTTTGCGTCATCACTTTGTAGAGACGGTCCTGATGTTACTAAACCTTTGTTCACGTCGGCTCTGACCCGCTGAGCTCCATCTGAAGACACTCAGGAGGAACCTGAAGGTGCCGTCTGATGTTCATGGCTTCATGTAATGCAACTCATTCACTTCAAATATCTGCATATTTTATTTCTCACAGGGACATTACTTGGATAAATATATAATAACCGGCAACATTCATCTTGGAAAAGCTTACATGCTAACGCTCTTCGGGTTCACTCCCCGCATTACTGCCCTCTATACTTTATGTAAATCACTCATGAATGTATTGAACATGAGCACGATAAGATGGGAAAGGAAAGAACGAGGAGAATCGGGAGAGAGAGAGAGGGAGGGAAAGAGAGAGAGGAAGGGAGAGAGGGAGAGAGAGAGGGAGGGAGAGAGACGTAGAGAGGGAGGGAGAGAGAAACGTAGAGAGGGAGGGAGAGACGTAGAGAGGGAGGGAGAAAGAGAGAGAGAGGGAGGGATAGAGACATAGAGAGGGAGGGAGAGAGAGACGTAGAGAGGGAGGGAGAAAGAGAGAGAGGGAGGGAGAGAGACGTAGAGAGGGAGGCCTCTACTCCGCAGTACATGTCCTCTTCAGAAGAAGAAGAAGAAGAAGAAGAAGAAGAAGAAGAAGAAGAAGAAGAAGAAGAAGAAGAAGAAGAAGAAGAAGAAGAAGAAGAAGAAGAAGAAGAAGAAGCCACTGGGAGTAGGAGTCAAACGCAGACTTCGAGACGAGGTAGTGAGATTCAAAAGAACGGAAACAATGAGGGCGGAGCCTCTAATCACACAGGTGTGAACAATGAGGGCGGAGCCTCTAATCACACAGGTGTGAACAATGAGGGCGGAGCCTCTAATCACACAGGTGTGAACAATGAGGGCGGGGCAGACCATCGCAGGGACAGGAAGTGCAGGGACACGAGAGACAGGGCCTTCAAAATAAGACACATCACTCCGGATCATGACAGGAATCCTTTAAGCCATTAGTTCTCTGATCTCAGGTGAAGATCGTGACCGTGAGGGACCACGTCGGGGTTTATAAAAAAGAAGATATTCCAAAGAGGAAGCTGTTTATTGCCACTTGTTCTCTGCTCATTAACATGTTACACTCCGTTCTGCAGCAGCTGTTTCCATTGATAAGAAGTCGATGTATTTGTGAGCAGTGGGATGACGGGCGGACCGTAACTCATGCAGAGCCGGTCCTGATTCAGAGAGACGTCTCGCTGCCGCCTCACCTGTGGATATATGAGCGCGTTATCTTTCCCCCTCTGCACGGGGGACTGGGAGCGTCCTGTAATATCTTTTACACGTCGACTAGGAACGTGTGCTGCGTGGGAAATGTCCCGCGAGCGCTTGCTGTCGGGAGGAGCGAGTTACAAGCGGCCGCACAATATATATTTTTATTATTTTTGCCGTTCTGCTGTCGCCTGAGATAAGAATAGAAGAGCAGAGAAACTCGGATAGTACTACATCTATATCATTTAGTCAAAGCAATAGGAGTTCTCACTTCAAGCCTCCCCAGTGACTAGCAGGGTTTTATCTGATGGCCGTTTAGAGCGTGACTCACCTTCCTACTTATGTCCCCAAATAGCATTTAAATATCTATTTCATTCAGTTTTATTTGATATAGTCCAATATCATAGATTATTGCCTCAGTGGGCTTTACAACCTGTACACATACGACATCCCTGACCTTTGACCTCACATCGGATCTCTTTTTACATTTTTCTAATAGATATTTATTTAGATTTTACTGGAGAAATGAAAGGAGAAATAAAAGTGTAAAGAACAACAAAAAACTGAACAAAAAATTTCTACAAAATAATTAGATCACAGCAAAATAACACCAGTCTGACATCAAAGACATCTTTAAGATGACATCATCAAATCAAGTCAGCATCGGTACCAGTGTTTTTAATCTGGCACAGCAGAGTCCAGCCCGGAGGGGTCCACCACGCCTGAGACCGGTCTCCATATTCATCGGCTCTCCCGTTGTGGGATCAAGCCGATGACCCAATGTGTCACGTTTGCATCACCGAACAAGTCGATGTGGCTGAATTAATCTCACAGCCAACACTGAGATGTGTTTACAACTGATTTGTGATTGCATGCTTATTCACATTAAAGAGGCTCTAATATCCTCTCTGTTGGAGAGTCCTACTGGGCCCCCCATATCCAAGTGTACTCAGATATTTTATATATATATATATATATATATATATATATATATATATAAATAAATATATATATATAAGACAGATATTTAATAAATATATATATATATAAAAAAGATAGATATTTTATATATATATATATATATATATATATATATATAAGACATATATTTAATAGGCAGATATTAATATATATATATATATATATATATATATATATATATATATATATATATATATATATAAAAGACAGATATTTAAGAGACAGATATTTAAGATTTATATATGTTTAAGAGAAATATATTTAAGAGATATACCGGTACATAGTTTACACTAACCTAATCTAGAAGGTGATGATATGTCAATGTTGTGTCCACGACTTGCTTCTGCTGCCATCATGTGGCCAACAAATATCAAGGTATCAAGGTATCAAGGTATCAAGGTTTTTTATTTGCCATCTGTGCCTAGACCAGCTGTCTGGACACATCAGAATTGTTTTTGCAACACCTATATAAATTACACAAATATATAAATTATTGGAGGTTTAAGTCTTTTAGTCTCATTTACACATAAAGCATGACTCATTTTTTTTTAGAGGGGGGATTTTGTGCTTGTATATCATATTTTTGAATCAAATCTAATTTGAAACTATCTTCCACCTCCTTTGATATAAAAGAAGGTCTTTATGGACGATAAAATACAGCACACTGCTGCACTGGCAGCGTGTAACTAATCATGTGGGATTAGTTTCTTGGCTCCAAGGAGGCGCAAACGGGGAAGAGGGAAGCTTGGCAGAGAGAATGACTTGAGGGAACCTTGAGTCGCTCTTTATTCCCCCCTCAGCCTCAGAAGTGGAGCGGCTTATTCACCACGCCACCAGTAGATGGAGCCGAGATCCAGGGGTGGTGCTCCAGCGTGTGTGTGTGTGTGTGTATGCATCACATGTCACATTTTTTTAGTTCATACAGTGAGAACTCTGGGTTAAGTGTCTTGCTCAAGGGTTCATCGACTAGGGTGGGGATTGGACCGCCAACCCCCTGATTGAAAGACAGACCTGCTAACCACTGACCCACGTGTCTGCATTCATCATGGGTCGACGGACATTTAAGTTAATGGTCAGACTTGGTCCAGTCCACTCCAGTGAGGTCAGACTTGGTCTAGTCTACTCCTGTGAAGTCCGACTTGGCCTAGTCCACTCCCATGGAGTCAGACTTGGTCCAGTCCACTCCTGTGAAGTCCGACTTGGCCTAGTCCACTCCCATGAGGTCAGACTTGGTCTACTCCACTCCCATGGAGTCAGACTCGAGTGCAGAAGTTTTCCTCTTGGAACTAATTGACTTAAGTTGGAGGTCAGAGTACAAGAGAAGCTAGTGCTCAAAGGTCAAACTCTTGAAGCGGCGTCTCTACCGGCTACCGATTCGGGGGTGAGATCTGACCAGAGAGTTGGCGTCTGACGCCGGGTAACCATGTTCTATCGTCCTCTCTCTCTCCTCTTCCCTTGTTCTCCTTTCCGTGTCCCTCTTAAGTTTTCCTCTCAGCCCTCTGGCCCTGAGGAGCATCTGTTGCCCCCCCCCCCCCCCCCCGTGCCTTTAAGCCAATCATTTATTCATCGGCAACATGAATTAACAATTGTCTATTTTCCATCGCACCCAACAACCCGATGGTTGATTTCACTCCTGACCTGCTTCTGGGTGTACTACATCACACACACACACACACACACACACACACACACACACACACACACACACACACACACACACACACACACACACACACACACACACACACACACACAGATGGCACATTGGGAAGTGGGAACCTCAACATGTCGACATGGCAGACAGAGACGAGCACAATGAGCTGGGCGGCCCAGATTTAACATGTCAGCACACATTCTGAGCATTGCTGTAGGACCTGAACGAAGGGGAGTCGTGTGGAGAGACGCCAGATATGCTCTGAAGGTCCTATTGAGCAGCGGTAATACTCTTGCACTCTATACCTACACCTACAAATCAACATCTGGACACCAACACCAAGGATCACAATGTAATTATTGGCATAAAAGCTGGCACTCGCCGAAAGAGTGTGACAATGGAGCCAAAGGGTTGATGAAGGTTGGCCTAATACGTCGATGAGTCTTCTTCTATCAGGGCTGCCAAACTCATTTCCCCCGTGGGCCACATCTGCATCATGGTAACCTCTTAAAGGGCCGGTTGTTACAGAAGTATATATACACGTATAAACTACAGATATAGACAGATATTTAAGAGGGATATTCAAGAGACAGATATTTATATATATATATATATATATATATATATATATATATATATATAAGAAACATATTTTCTTTACTTCCCAACATATCATTAAATACATTTCTTTGCATTTAGTTATTGTTTATTTAAATATAAAAATACTGTACATAAGAACATGTCTCTGATATTATAACATGAATCCGTTTCATCTGAAATTTTAAAAATAAAAGCATGGGATATTTTTCATAAATGTCTATATTTCTGTATTTCTTCATTTATTTATGTCTCTATTCATGTATCCACGCGTATTTCTTCATTTATTTATTTGTGACATTTATGTGTCCTTGTATGCAAATGAGCTGGGGCGGTATACATTTATTTATTTACTCTTGTATTTATTAATTAATTAATTTAATCATTTATTTATTTAAAACATGTTAAGTCCTCCATAATAAAGGTCCTATCTCTGGGCTACACACTAAGCGCTTTGCATTCGTACTGACAAGCCAATACGAGTATTTCTCATCTATTGAAAGGATGAACTCTGTCCAAGGCATCGGCGCAGACTGCAGGGTAACCATCCCTGAACGCATACCCACACGTACCTTAAAATAATGCAAACGTGCTAACGCTAATTGGCTCATTGCCCTGATTTTCTACCTTAAAAATTTCTGTTGACAACTGCAATATGTTGCCGGTGGGAAGTAATTGCTCATGTGGAGGAAAGTAAGATCCTTGTTACTGCCATCAGTCCCTCACTGTAGCTGAATCAGAGAATACTTAGTGTGTGTGTGTGTGTGTGTGTGTGTGTGTGTGTGTGTGTGTGTGTGAGAGACAGGCTAATAACGAGGCGATGTTGAGACGTCTGTATGCGGTCGGAGTACATCTGTCTTGGTGCGTGACATTTGTAAGTGTGTGATTAAAGGGAGTGTGTAGGTCTTCTCACGCGACAGTCCAAGGACAGAGTTCAAAGCTCCGCCAGGTGTCAATGGAGCCCTTTGAAGCCTCCTCTCTCACTCTCTTTATCCAAGGGGGAGAGATGAAGGAGAATAGGAGGAGCTAAGCTGGAGTGTTTTCACATGCCGCCATGCAGCGGGGCGATGTTTACCGCGTCTGGGAATTAAGAAGAGTAACTGCTCCCTGAGTATGAACCGTCTCCGCAGCCTCCAGACCTCTGAACCTCTGAACCGCCCTCCTCGGCCCAGAAGCCCTGCCTGCGTTGTGCTACTTCAGCATCTCAACCTCTCAACAACCCCTCCATTTCCCCTCAACAAAAAAAATCACTCAACACGCACCTCCATCGCCGTATTTCAATGGCAGGCGTCTCGTGCTTGACAGCAGTTTTGCGACACAGCGCCTGTTATGATGGAGTGAATATGCCCCAAACTGTAAGGAGGGGGTGGGGGTCCCTCCAAAGTGTGTTATCGTGTAGCCCAGAGAGGAGCTGGAGGGAAGGAAGAGGAGGAGAGTGGAGATGGGGAAAAGTGGATAGGGGCTGTGGGATGGAGACTCTGCAGGTGAGCTCAATTCATTAGAAGTATTAAAGTACTCTGTTGGAGCCAGTGTATTAGTTTATTCTACTGTTAACATTTATATTATATTAGATTAGATTAGATATTCCTTTATTAGTCCCACAGTGGGGGGATTGTAGGATTACAGCAGCAGGTGCACATTAGAGCATTAATAAAAGATAAAAATAAAACACAATACTAAAAACCTGGTAGGATAAAGTATTTTTTCTTTTTTGTAATGGATAAAGTATTTTTTCTTTTTTGAAACGACCAAAACTTTTGATTTTCTTTGGATTATCAAACTGGTCCTGGTCCTGCTACTTTGTTCTACATGGAATAGTTATGATTATATGTGTCTATATCTTATAGTTTTTCAGAGCTTCTTTGGTTAAGATGCAGGACATGGACTCAGATATTGACCCAGAAATACATTTTTTAAATAATGTTACTCGTCATTGCCAGTACTACACTGATGACCAGTGTAATAATAAATGTGATAAAAAAACATGGAGTATCGATCATACACTTCGGGTTTATATGCCAATTTTCAAAATATAAATGATTATCCAGGTCAATTCCCCTCACCCTTTAGTGTGACAGCATCTCTGAAACCTGGCTTAGCCTGGAGAAAGTAGTGGGTTTTGAACTGCAAGGGTATGATTTAAATGTCATTAATCGAGCCAACAAAAAGGGAGGGAGCCTTGTATGTAGATAGAAGACTTGAATATAAGATTGTTATAAGATAACTGCATGACTGCTGCTATTGATGATGTGTGTGAATGTATTTCTATAGAGATTTTCATGAAGAAAAAGACAAATCAGATTGTTAGTTGTTTCCAGCTCCAGTATAGAGAAGTTCATGGAAGTGATGGAAGGTATGATTACACACACTGAGCAGAAAGTCACATTCATTTGTGGTGATTACAATATTGATTTGTTAAATCCAAATAACCTATTATCGATCGATGAATATATTGCGACAATGTACAGTATGAGCTTGTACCCTATCATTACTAAACCCAGTAGAATAACAGCTCAATCAGCAACATTATAGATAATATATTACTAATAACATGGAAGACCATTTACTTAGTGGGTTACTTATAAATGATATAAGTGACCACCTACCAGTGTTTGTTTTATATGACTGTGAACATAAAATGATGAAGGATGAAAATATCACAAGACAGTAGAATAAGAAAATAAGTTACCCTTGATGCTTTGAGAAGGGAAGATTGGAGAACTGTCTATGAAGCAGGATGTAAACTCTGCTTATGACTCTTTCTTGGATATTTTATTTTATATTTTAATCAATATATGATAGAAGCTGTCCAATGACACAAAGCAATAAGAAAATCAACCGCTCTAATAAACCATGGATAACAAAGGGCTTGTTGAATGAATGTAAATAAAAGAACACCTTGTACAACAAATTGATAAAAGATAGAACTGGAGTAAAAGAAATGAAATAGAAAAGATAGAAAAAGAAATTAACTGATATTGTCAGAATATGTAAGAAGGATTACTACAATTAAATGTATGAAAAGAATAAAAATAATATCAGGGCCACATGCAACATTCCTTTGGTTTGAATACAATATTTCCGATTGTAAGTTTACGGCATGAGGATGTTTTATTGTATTTACAAAGACGTGTTATGTGCTCTTATTCAGTTTTTATAAAAAAAATATTCTCCTCCATTAAATCTGCCAAATACAACAGTCTGTTCCTTGGAGAATACGGTGCTGCAGAATGTATTGTCAAGCTGGCAACAACATTAGTGATAACAGTACAAGTACCGAAATACATGGTCTAGGAAAGTATTCAGACCCCTTTAACATGTTTCACTCTTTATTTCATTGCAGCCATTTGCTAAAATCAAAAAAGGAAATTTAATTTCTCCTTAATGTTCACTCAGCACCCCATCTTGACAGAAAAAAACAGACATGTAGAATTTTTTGCAAATTTATTAAAATAGATAAACTGAAATAAAATTAACTTTTTTTATTTTATCAAATGGCAGCAATGAAACAAAGAGTTGACATTTTAAAGAGGTCTGAATACTTTCTGTAACCACTGTAAGTTAATACTGAAGTGAATTAAAAGTACATCAACATTTTCACTTAAATAAAGTATTTGAGTACTCTAATACATTCTAGATGTGCAGTAGTCACGGACATGTGTATCTTGTAAACATTAATTTGAGTTAATTAAATATTCCACCGGTAAAGTTCTATTTTCTTGTATGTGATAACTTTATACCAGTCCCCCAAATCATATATACACAAATGTAATTTACACACACAAACAATTCATTGTATCTCGTTGAAAAAATAATCCATATTGTGTTTTCTAATTCTCCTTATTTATCCATTATGTCACCAAACCGCCGCAGAAATATGACGTGGTTGTAATTGCCCCCTAAAATACATTCTGCTGCTTCCTTAATTATGATGGAATTGAACATGTTGCAGGATATTTAGATGAGATGATGTGAAGTCTCCCAAAGGGCACGGCGATAATGAAGAATCATATGCTGACTCGACCCGCGGACCGCACGCTTCCCGGATCCTCCCGCAGCTTACGAGCGTTCTGCTTCCTCGTCGCTCTGGTACGTAATTATTTTCTCAATGGAGAAGAGCAGGAATAGAAAATAACATCATCTAACAGATGGGGGAGACACACACACACACACACACACACACACACATCCAGTAAGATGTCTAATCAATTCCAGCAATTAAAGGCAGTTGTGGCCAGTAGAAAATATGTATTAATTTACGGGCTAAATACAGATTCTTTTTTTTGTCCCCCCCCACACACACACACACACTAGATTATTATAGCAACGCGCCAGGAGGCAGGTGTTCATTCTGGCAGGGAGCTGACGTAGAAGTCTTCACAGCAATAGAGAACAATTACCAGCAGCGCCACTCAACTTCAACGTTTTCTCTCCATCATTAAATGTTAGATTCCCTGTCTGTCCCTAGTGTGTGTTCCCCGGTATTGTCTCCCTTCCGTCTGTGTTGTGTTGTCTGTTTACAGGTTCTGTCACCAGCTGGTTCAATCACCAGAGGTGGTTATAGGGACTGTGTTTCTAGTATGAGTCTGAGAAATCCTGGAGTTTCCTATCAGTAATCCTTGTGTTTGTTTGTTTTGTTTTAAAATAAATCCTGTTTGATTTTTGAAACTGCTGTCTGGTCCTCCATAACACTTAGATCGTAACAGAACGACCTGACCATGATAGCGGTTAGCTCTCAAGGTGTCCTCCTCGGCCAACACCAGCAGGTACTGGGGATCTACTGAACTCTCAGCATGCTGGGACCCAGATGGCGGAGATTGGAGGCATGTAGCCAGTCCAGCACCTCTGACTCTTTTGTTCCTGCACCTGTGCCCTATGGTGGATCGTCCAGCACCTCTGACTCTTTGTTCCTGCACCTGTGCCCTATGGTGGATCGTCCGAGGGTTGCAGAGGGTTCATGCTCCAGTGTGGGACAATGCAAAGGTGCGCTGGTCTGGGCTGAGGCATGGCTCCAAAGACGCTCAGCTGGGGTCTCCTTCATGGAGGAGTTCAGGAGGTGAGTTCCAGATTCTGGCCACAGAGTCAGGCTGGGACAGTGAGGCGCTGAAAGGAATATATCGCTGCAGTCTGTCAGATCTTCTGAGGATGAACTGTCATCACCCTCACAATCAGGTTGATGCTGTCTGTACTAGAACTCCCCATTCTGGGTCTCAAGCACTGTTTCCTGCCACCCTGCATTTGTCATCTGGGCCAGTGCACCTGTCGGCCCTCATTGACTCTGGGGCTGAACAGAGGACACCGGGTTTTGAGGCACTAGAGTGCACTTTGCTGGTGAACGCACTGGATGGCAGTTCACTGGCAGAGATAACGCACTGGACTCTGCCAATTACCCTGCACGTGTCCGGCAATCACAGTGAGACAACCTGACACCTTTGGTCCTGGGTCTTCCTGGCTGAGAGACCATAATCCTCAGATCGACTGGGCTCGGGGCAGGATCACGCTGTCTCAGAGCTGCTGTGCCTTGTCAGGTTCCTTCCCCAGCAGTCAGTATATGCAGATTTGGGAGAGGTTTTCAGCAAGGACATCGTCCCTATGATTGTGCCATTGACCTGCTCCCGGGTGCTCCACTTCCCACGCCAGAACGTGAGTCTATGGAGATACATTACTGAGTCAGTTTCATCTTCACCTGTAGGAAGAAGGATAAGAGCCTTCGTCCCTGCATTGATTACAGAGGTCTGAATCAGATCACCATCAAGAATAAATATCCTTTACCACTAATCTCCTCTGTTTGTGAGTCCTTAGCAGGTGCCAAGGTTTTTGGACACTTTGAATATCTGGTGATGTAACCGTTTTGTGTTTGTTTACATTGACGACATTCTCATTTTCCCCAGGAGCACACTAACCATGTCCGCCTGGTCCTGCAACGACTGTTGGAGAATCAGCTCTTCGTTAAGGCAGAGAAATGTGAGTTCCATGTCACTTCTGTACAGTTCCTGGGAATCTTCATTGAGGAGGGTCAAGTGAGGAAGGACCTTGGCCAGTGCCTGCCTCCAGGAATCAGTTTCTGATTCCAAGCTCCATCCCTGTGCTTTTTTTTCCGTAGACTGTCCCAGGCGGAGAGGAATTATGATGTGGGCAATCGTGAACTGTTGGCGGTCAAGTTGGCCTTGGAGGAGTGGAGGCACTGGCTGAATTTCACTATCACCTTCAGGCCAGGGCACAAGAACTCAGTTTGCCCTGGAGGAGCCTGAAGTCATCTTACCTGAATCGCCTGTTTGTTCCTCTGGCTGTCTCATCCTGACAGTGGTGGCAGCTCATTTCATTCCGACTTGCTGGTCCAGCATGTAGTCAGACTTCATGGCATCCCAGCGGATATAGTTGAGAGGATGAATCATAGCCAGGAGGTCGAGGTTGCAGTACCATCAGTTTTGAGCAATGCCAGCAGAGCAAAATAAGAGGTTCCAGCCCCAACCTACCAGATCGGGCAATCGGTTCCCATCATCTCCATTATTAACCCTGTCTCTGTGAAACTTCAGTTGCCTATCAGTACCTGGTTGACTGGGAGGCGAATCATGGATCCGATTTGTTTGTTTGTTTTGTTTTAAAATAAATCCTGTTTGATTTTTGAAACTGCTGTCTCATTAAAAGCAGGTTCCTGCAACCTGTAACTAACACGGTTAGCCCCATCTACGGTTTACACCACCCGAATGTATGTTCAGCACACACAGAGAAGTAATGGTTCTTAAATGGTTCTTTAAAAGGCTTGTGGATTTTACGAAGAACCATCTCCTACTGAAGAACCATTTGGGAAATGCTGCCTTAAAGAACTATTTTATTTAAGGCTCTTCGAGACACCTTCATAGGTCCTTTGAATAACTATTTCAGGAAATGGTTCTTTGAAGAACCCTGGTTTGAAAGGTTCTTTGTGGAACCAGCAATGGTGCTTTAAAGAACCATGTTGTATGGTTCTTTAAATCACTTGTATATGTTATTTGAAGAACTCTTTAAGGAAATAGTTCTTTAAAGAACCCTGGTTTGAAAGGTTCTATGTGGAACCAGAGATGGTGTCTTAAAGAATCATTTTGTAAGGTTCTTTGAGACACCTTTAGAGGCTCGTTGAAGAACTCTTTAAATAAATGTTTTTTTAAAGAACCCTGGTTTGAAAGGTTCTTTTTTGAACCAAACATGTTTCCTCAATGGCATCACTCTGAAGAACCATTTTTGGTTCCAGATGTCACCTCCATGTTTCTGTGTGTACTGGTCCTTTAATTCCACATGGCACTGACTTGGAGGTAGGAGATGGCTGACGTGGGTTTTGGTGCTGGAGCTGGTTCAGATTCTTATTGGCTACAAGGTTATAGATTGTCTTTCAATTGCCTCTCTGCCCATCCACTTCCTGTTTATCCCCCACTGACTGAGTGGAGTCAAACTCATGTTCACCGTGAGCCACATCAGCATCATGGCCGCCCTCTTAAAGGGCCGGAAACACTTTATAAACACCTCAAACATATTGTTAAATAACTCTCTTTGCATTTGATTATTGTTTATTTGGATGTTGAAATATTGTACATAAGGAAATGTCTCTGATATTACAACATTAATCCATTTAATTTAAAACCTTCAAAATAAAAGCACGGGAAACTTTTCTTTTTCTCCCGCGGGCCTTGTGTTTGACACCTGTGCTCTAAATCATGCAAACAATCTGTTTGTGTAGCTAAACGCAAAGTGTGTCGTTTTAGTGCACATGCAAAACAAATTTTACTTTGCAGATGTTGACGGGCAGAGGAAATTAATAACTATTCACCGCAAGGAGAAACCCGCACGGAATATATCAAAGATACAAATGTTTCCTCGACACGACGATTCCAGTTAAATATTTTCTCGTAATAAATTCAAATAAAACGTTTATAAAGGATTTCACCTTCAAAATCATTGTCACGTGTCTACTGTCGTTGTCTCTGAGAGATATCATGATGCTGTAGGGAGGTCACATCATCTGTCCTTCAATATATATTGTATTGGTTTATTGCAAAAATAATGTAAAAAATAAACGTGTAAAGTACCAGACAGACCAACGGTTAGAGAAATATAAAGTTCAGATCAAATCTGGAACATCAAAGACTTTTCCTTTTTTTGGGTCCGTTGCCAGATGTAATGAAGCCTCCTCAGAAGGGAGCAGCAGCGAGCCTCTTTATTAAAGCACGGCCACTAAGCGCCCCCTATGGGCCCACATTACAAAGTGTGCCATTCAAAATTAACTTTGGGTGGATGAGTCTAAAGGTGCGTTCACACCAAAGCAACACGATTTGTTAGCGCCCCCGAATCCCATCAAAAGTCAAGGTACACGCGCGCGTGTCTGCGATAGACACAATATTTTTCATCTTTCATTCATTCATTCACAATAAACCAACTGTAAACTCACATCACTATCGGCGTGGTCTTTGTTAGGGAAATTAAAGAAAGAAGATCGTCCGGACACATCGTCAGAGTCGCTACGGCGTTTACGAGACCGATCGCGTATCAGTTGAACTACGGCAACTTTTACAGATGATTTGTGGAAGCCACTTCGCCCGCTTGTAGTCTCCTTCTGTCTCCTTCTGACTCCTCCTGTCTCCTTCTGACTCCTTCTGACTCCTCCTGTCTCCTTCTGACTCCTTCTGACTCCTCCTGTCTCCTTCTGACTCCTTCTGACTCCTCCTGTCTCCTTCTGACTCCTTCTGACTCCTCCTGTCTTCTTCTGACTCCTTCTGACTCCTCCTGTCTCCTTCTGACTCCTTCTGACTCCTCCTGTCTCCTTCTGACTCCTTCTGACTCCTCCTGTCTCCTTCTGACTCCTTCTGACTCCTCCTGTCTTCTTCTGACTCCTTCTGACTCCTCCTGTCTCCTTCTGACTCCGTCTGTCTCGTTCTGACTCCTTCTGTCTCCTGACTCCTTCTGACTCATTCTGTCTCCTTCTGACTCCTTCTGACTCCTTCTGTCTCCTGTCTCCTTCTGACTCCTTATGTCTCCTTCTGTCTCCTTCTGACTCCTCCTGTCTCCTTCTGTCTCCTTCTGACTCCTCCTGTCTCCTTCTGTCTCCTTCTGTCTCCTTCTGACTCCTCCTGTCTCCTTCTGTCTCCTTCTGACTCCTGTCTCCTTCTGACTCCTTCTGTCTCCTTCTGTCTCGTTCTGACTCCTTCTGTCTCGTTCTGACTCCTCCTGTCTCCTTCTGTCTCCTTCTGACTCCTCCTGTCTCCTTCTGTCTCCTTCTGTCTCCTTCTGACTCCTCCTGTCTCCTTCTGTCTCCTTCTGTCTCCTGACTCCTTCTGTCTCCTTCTGTCTCCTTCTGACTCCTTCTGTCTCCTTCTGACTCCTTCTGTCTTCTTCTTACTCCTTATGTTTCCTTCTGACTACTTCTGACTCCTTCTGACTCCTTCTAACTCCTTCTGCCTCCTTCTGACTCTTTCTGACTCCTTCTGTCTCATTCTGTCTCCTTCTGACTCCTCCTGACTCCTTCTGATTCCTTCTGACTCCTTCTGTCTCCTTCTGACTGCTTCTGTCTCCTTCTGTCTCCTTCTGACTCCTTCTGACTCCTTCTGTCTCCTTCTGACTGCTTCTGTCTCCTTCTGTCTCCTTCTGACTCCTTCTGACTCCTTCTGTCTCCTTCTGACTGGTTCTGTCTCCTTCTGTCTCCTTCTGACTCCTCCTGTCTCCTCCTGACTCCTTCTGTCTCCTTCTGACTCCTTCTGTCTCCTTCTGATTCCTGCTGACTCCTTCTGTCTCATGCTGACTCCTTCTGACTCCTGACTCCTTCTGTCTCCTTCTGACTCCTCCTGTCTCCTTCTGTCTCCTTCTGACTCCTTATGCCTCCTTCTGACTCATCCTGTCTCCTTCTGACTCCTCCTGTCTCCTTCTGTCTCCTTCTGACTCCTCCTGTCTCCTTCTGTCTCCTTCTGACTCCTGTCTCCTTCTGACTCCTGTCTCCTTCTGACTCCTTCTGTCTCCTTCTGTCTCCTTCTGACTCCTTCTGTCTCCTGACTCCTTCTGTCTCCTTCTGTCTCCTTCTGACTCCTTCTGACTCCTGTCTCCTTCTGACTCTTGTCTCCTTCTATCTCCTTCTGTCTCCTTATGTCTCCTTCTAACTCCTTCTGTCTCCTTCTGTCTCCTTCTAACTCCTTCTGTCTCCTTCTGTCTCCTTCTGTCTCCTTCTAACTCCTTCTGACTCCTTCTGTCTCCTTCTGACTCCTTCTGTCTTCTTCTTACTCCTTATGTTTCCTTCTGACTACTTCTGACTCCTTCTGACTCCTTCTAACTCCTTCTGCCTCCTTCTGACTCTTTCTGACTCCTTCTGTCTCATTCTGTCTCCTTCTGACTCCTCCTGACTCCTTCTGATTCCTTCTGACTCCTTCTGTCTCCTTCTGACTGCTTCTGTCTCCTTCTGTCTCCTTCTGACTCCTTCTGACTCCTTCTGTCTCCTTCTGACTGCTTCTGTCTCCTTCTGTCTCCTTCTGACTCCTTCTGACTCCTTCTGTCTCCTTCTGACTGCTTCTGTCTCCTTCTGTCTCCTTCTGACTCCTCCTGTCTCCTCCTGACTCCTTCTGTCTCCTTCTGACTCCTTCTGTCTCCTTCTGATTCCTGCTGACTCCTTCTGTCTCATGCTGACTCCTTCTGACTCCTGACTCCTTCTGTCTCCTTCTGTCTCCTTCTGACTCCTTATGCCTCCTTCTGACTCATCCTGTCTCCTTCTGACTCCTCCTGTCTCCTTCTGTCTCCTTCTGACTCCTCCTGTCTCCTTCTGTCTCCTTCTGACTCCTGTCTCCTTCTGACTCCTGTCTCCTTCTGACTCCTTCTGTCTCCTTCTGTCTCCTTCTGACTCCTTCTGTCTCCTGACTCCTTCTGTATCCTTCTGTCTCCTTCTGACTCCTTCTGACTCCTGTCTCCTTCTGACTCTTGTCTCCTTCTATCTCCTTCTGTCTCCTTATGTCTCCTTCTAACTCCTTCTGTCTCCTTCTGTCTCCTTCTGACTCCTTCTGACTCCTTCTGTCTCCTTCTGACTGCTTCTGTCTCCTTCTGTCTCCTTCTGACTCCTCCTGTCTCCTCCTGACTCCTTCTGTCTCCTTCTGACTCCTTCTGTCTCCTTCTGATTCCTGCTGACTCCTTCTGTCTCATGCTGACTCCTTCTGACTCCTGACTCCTTCTGTCTCCTTCTGTCTCCTTCTGACTCCTTATGCCTCCTTCTGACTCATCCTGTCTCCTTCTGACTCCTCCTGTCTCCTTCTGTCTCCTTCTGACTCCTCCTGTCTCCTTCTGTCTCCTTCTGACTCCTGTCTCCTTCTGACTCCTGTCTCCTTCTGACTCCTTCTGTCTCCTTCTGTCTCCTTCTGACTCCTTCTGTCTCCTGACTCCTTCTGTCTCCTTCTGTCTCCTTCTGACTCCTTCTGACTCCTGTCTCCTTCTGACTCTTGTCTCCTTCTATCTCCTTCTGTCTCCTTATGTCTCCTTCTAACTCCTTCTGTCTCCTTCTGTCTCCTTCTAACTCCTTCTGTCTCCTTCTGTCTCCTTCTGACTCTTGTCTCCTTCTATCTCCTTCTGTCTCCTTCTGTCTCCTTCTAACTCCTTCTGTCTCCTTCTGTCTCCTTCTGACTCCTTCTCATACCGTTGCTTCGACACTTTCGGAGGCCATGGCTTTAAGACGGGCCTCTGAACTGCAGGTGCTCGGCCCGAGGCAGAACCACAGCCTCCCGTGGCTCACCCCGCTGTAGATACGAGTTTACCCCACAACCACAGATCTGGGAATCGGCTCTTTCTATTTGAGGTCTTTCTTTCGGAGAGCTACTGTGCAGGTCACCGACTCTGGAACACTTCAATGAAGCGGCTGCATCGGTCGTCGTGTGCCATGAATTTTGATCTTACTGCATTGATGTGTGTATCTTGGCTGGGTGATTCTTTATCGACACGAGCCGGACGATCAAACTGGATGTGATCAAGTTAACAGATTTCCTGCTCTGAGGGAGGTTTACTTTGTTTTGTGTTAACCAATCAGCATCGGTCCCACCTCCTTTCCTTTCACTTGATACAGATGCTATAGGAGTAGTTAAAGCAGCTGTAATAAATATGTATCTCACGATAACAGAATATAATACAACTATTCGTATGCGAGTGGTTTGCAGTTGTAGATTTCAATCTTTATATATATATATACGAAAATAAATGTGTCGCCTTAGATGTTGCAGATATGGATTTATGATGTCATCTCATTTCTTCGCCACTTCATGTCACTATTAGGAAGACGGAGTCCCAATTTTGAATGCCATCAACTGATTTGTGGGCGGCGGTTCAGAGGTCCAACCCCGGCGGTGTTGATAACACAATGGGGCATAACCACTGGTGAATAATCTGCTCTCGGGTTTCACCCACCGACTGAGACGGTACTCCGGAGAGCAAACGCGTCGCCTCGAACAAATCAAAGTCAGTCACGGCCTCTTATCCCGTCGTGGATGTCTGACGGAGGACTGGAAGAGAGCCGCTCCGCTGGGCGGAGGCCACGCCGCCAGAGGTAAAGGATGATTATAATCTGCTTGCTCTCTCCGCTGTCATCTTCTAACATTTCTCTTCCACACAATGACCACGAGGAGGACAGTTGGAACACCCCGTCAGCCTAATGTCCCCCAGCCTTATCGCGGGGAGCTCGTAAAGATCCGCTCCCTTCACTTCAAGTAGGCCAATCTGTGTGTCAGAGATGAGGGAGAAGGTGCGGCACACACACACACACACACACACACACACACACACACACACACACACACACACACACACACACACACACACACACACACACACAATCTCACTGGTGGATTACCGAAACTGAAGTTACAGAGTGAGTCAACCCCCCAAAATACTGAAAATGGTGCCCCCAAGGGTAATTTTTCACATATCAGTTTTTTTTTATTTGATATGGATCGTTACTTTCCTCAGAAGCCAGCTGAGTAATTGGAATGATGCGTGAGATGGAAGCAGCAGTGATTTGATTTATAAACTAACTGCCATCAGGATGAAAATGATCCAAGAGTTCAAAGGTCAAGTGTCCAAAGGTCATCCATTTAACCTTTCACTGACCTGCAACCTCAGCCGTCTAACAGAGTGATCCTCTCGGCATCACGAGACAGAGGATCACAGTAACATGTATTTAAAAATAAAAACATTAACATAAAAATAAATATATTTTTACAAACAAAAAAATATTTTTTTTATTTTTATTTAAAAGATTTCTACAAAATTTCTAACACATTTTACTAAAGTATTTCCATCTGATGCACTCTCCTAAATCTCTTTATATGTTCATGTAACAAATAAAAAAACAGAGTTTATGTGCACAATGCAGTGATCCAATGGAGCGAGACACTAATACACTCAAGGGTTGTCTCTAAATTCTGCCTGTGCTTAAGCGTGAGTATTATTGTATTAATACGTTCCAGCCGTACGGCTTCATGGTCTTTAACGGACAGGAACACGTCATGTGACCGGGAGAGAACGGGGCCGTTTGGATCCTCATTACATTTCCAAAGGTCCTGATGGTCCTGTGAAAATTGAACCAACTGTTCAAACGCAACCTCAATTTTCTGCTACAGCAAGTGCAAATTAGTTTCCCGAAAAAATATTTTTAATCACACTTATCGCCCAGTTAATTTGCTGCGTGGTCATTTTCCACGCTGCCTGCTAGCGTCATACTTCGTCATGAACCACGACAGCTTGTATGATCTCTCGGCCCGGCCCTGGTTCAGACTGAATATGAAGCTGTCCTTGAGCAACACTGGAGGACATGGTAGCCAAATCAAGTACCTTTGGTTTCTGGTATTCTTTTGTTCTGGCAGCGGTGAGCCGAGGTCAAATGTTGTATCGCGTTATACAAGAGTCATTTGAATCACGTGTACAAAACAACTTTATTCCAGAAGATGTTTTCCTGATTAAGATGCTTCCACCATGAAAAGAAAAATGAATGAACGGCTGATTGTAGAGTTGGAGCCATTTAATAGCCTCACTACCTGGATGGAAAATAGCTTTTAATCACCTTCAGTGGCTCTAAAAAAGAAATGAATATTGGATGAGGTAATTAGCTTTCCACTGCAATCCCGAAAGGGGCCTACAACTCGCACGATGCTCACCCGGGCTTAACAATGGGGCCTCGGTACCTTCTCTCTGGGTTGTACTAATCCTCTTCAAGACTTTGCCCACATCTAACTTCCCCTTGAAGGCCTGGCACCACAGAAGAGGTCGCAGTGCCCCCCCCCCCCCCCCCCCCCCCGTGTTACATTGGGCACCGACTCCAACTCCGTCCATCAAAAACAGAAGGTCCGACAGAACAATAAAAAGCCCCTCGGGAAACATGCCAGATCTTACATTTGGCCCCTGTGTATATAGACAAGATTCTGCTCTTCCTCCTAGAAGCAGCACATATGTTCCCGAGGGCTGGATGAGCGGCTCCGCCTGGGAGAATAGAGACATGAGGAGGAGGAGGAGGAGGAGGAGGAGGAGGAGGAGGAGGAGGAGGAGGAGGAGGAGGAGGAGGAGGGAAGATGAGTGTCTCCATCTGTGTGTGGATCTGGGGGCTTACAGAAGGTTAGGGAGTCTTGGGCAGATATCATCGAACACAGAATTATAGACTCTGTGTTTTCCAAGCGATGGAATGGGCAACACAACCGCATATGTTGCCACAGAAAACCCATATGGCTTCAACATTTTTATGCTTTTTTTTTGCTGATGGAGTTATTCCATCGCTTTGGGCTTTAACTGCCGTAGAAGCTCCAATCTAGAGTAGTACTGTGGAAACTATCTATTGATACATGCCAAGAATGATCATCTTAAAACAGGACATACACACCACTTTTTCTTCTTTTAATAGAAATCTTAAATTGGATGTCTTTGGGGTCAGGTTTTGAGATATTGAAGAAAAAAATGTCACCGTACTATATTGAAGTTAAAAATTCCAATATTGTGTCCACACAGAAAGTGAAAATATGGTCCCTTATCTTCATAGTGTTAAAGTAACACTGAACATAGTGTGAACATTTCAGAGTTAACGCAACTCTGGTAATTTATCATTCTTTTTACAACACTACACAGAGAAGTGTTCATTTTGATTAACACAAGTCTGAGTGAAAAATATAAATAATACAAGTAGTGTTTTTTTACACTTCTCAGTGTGGAATAATAACTATTACCAGTTACTCTTGCTGTTGTAATAACTATGAAAGAGTCAATATATTTTAACGATGAACTTTTAACAATTTACTGTGTACTTTACTTTTCGGGGGTTTAACATGCAGTATAGCATTATATTGCTAATCTGATCCGCCAGGTGGTTTGTTAAAACTAGCCGAGAAGTCGTCACTGAAAAAAGTGTTGAGAAGATGGTGGGTACCCTCGGAAAAAAAATACTTGGCGCGTGATCGTAAGAACCATCTGTCAATTAGACTCTTGCCAAAGCCAGTCGGGAGAAGAGCGAAAACCTTTTCACCAATCGAGTAAAAAAAATCACACCTAAGTCACGCCATTAGCGACTCTCTGGGCCCTGATTGGCCGAACACATTGCTGGAAGACCGACGGGATGCTAGTTTGTGTGATATTACTCGATTCTCACACGATCTCGCGACATTGCGAGAATCGAGTGGCGGTGCTCGATGCTTATATATTGCACGGTCTATTTATTTACTGTGTGTGGGTCCAGGGGAATCGGCCATCTCCCTGGCAGACAGTGGCCATCTGGCCTTGGGGTTTGGAGACAGACACTGTCTGTTGAGCCCCGTGAACCCTTAACTCCATGTCACGTCCCGGATGCCCCCGCCACTCTCTCGGGTCTCCTTCCACACCGGAAGAGCCACTCGGACATGGATGAGAGACGACAGACGGGAGATCTGGCACGGTTGAGACCAAAGAGTATGAAAATAATAAATAAATGAACAAAATCTTTTGTCAGCTGGCCAAACCAAGCGGGCACATATCATCATTCTATTTGGCACAGATTCAAATCAATATCTTGTTACTGACAAAGCTCGTAGGCTTGATGTGTACTGCTGTACTGCCTCAGGTTGATCACACAGATCATCACTCCTGAGGTGTGAGTCTCCAGAAACCACAGGTGTGATGGTGTCAGCCAGTAGCTCATGGTTAGGAAAGCGTGTCGGTTCACTGGCGGTGGCTCATCACATGTTTTCACATCCGTCACCTCATAGATGAAAAGGCCTTTTAACTATAAATCATGCATGATTTCCTCTCTGGGTTCAAAACATGCCAGCTAGAGTTAAAAGATGTGAGGGTGTGCACGGGGTGAGTGGAGCAAGATGTGAGGACAATAGAGAGACAACACTCAAAGTATGCAAAACCCAAAGTTGTAATCAGATAAGTGTTAGAAGTACCAAGGGTATAGGAGCGTATAGTAATGAAGTGTGAAAGAAAGTGCTCATAAAAGCCATAAAGGCGGAGGTTACGCAATTAAAATGAAGTCCATCTTGCGGGGATGATGCTGCGTTTACTTTCTCAGTGAAACCTGGAGCTACACAACTCGAGTCGCACTGCTACACAGTTTTTGCCCTAATCGTAAGATAGCTAGCAAAAGCAGCTGAAAGCATTCGATTCCATTGAACCTTTTTGACCGCGACACCACATGCACCCCTGTAAATAAACCCCAGGGATGATGACAGGGAATACCGCAATGTGGATTTGCGCACTGTAAAGGTGCGTTCACAGCAAAAGCGCTTCAGAGTCCCACGCAAAGTCAACGTACAGACGCGAGTGATTGCGATAGATGCAAAAATTGGCCTCTTTCGCCTGAAGTTGAAATATTTAAACTCTGGCGAAGAATTCGCCCAACGCCGAGTTGCGAAAGCCATTTAGCGTTGAGACGCCCCACCGTCGGTGAATCTAACTGCTGCTCTAATGACGCTGGAAGCGGAAGTCATGCAGACGTAGTCGGTGGAGGTTACCGAGTTGTGTGCGAGGGGGTGAGGGGTTATATTTCTGTATTTCGGGTGCAGCAAGTGGCCAAGACCTCTTTCTTAAAATGCTCGATGTTTAAGATAAGATAATTTATTCATTGCACACAGTTGGGAAATTAAGTCTATGGTCCGATCAGTCTGGATTTGACCTGTAAAGACAATTCGTACACTAGCAGCCGGTGAACAAGCCAATGTCAAACCACTAAAAGTTACGGCGTCGTCCGATGTTAGCCGGTGGGTTCCCGAGATTTGCATTTTCAACTTAGCCCGCTCTTACGTGATTGGTCAAGACTACCTATGGAAACCCTTCATACCGAAGTTGTGTTCCTCTGCCTAGATTCTACATATTGTAACGTTTCGGTACGTTTGACTCTTGAATACCTGATTGTTAGCGTTCTCCAACACACTGACGAGGAACTCTTATCCTACAGCACGAACAGCTTCAACGACACGGTATTCGTCTAACACAATTAACTCCCGTTCCCAGGACCGGTCAACCCCGCCTCCCCTCTGCTCCACCAATCACAGGCCCGCACCTCGACCAGCATTCAAACCGCCTCCCCGGGAGAGGGGGTTGACCACCGACCCCTCCTTGTATTTGGAGGGGTCGGTCCTCAACCCACTTTACAATATTATTGCACAATCTGCTGATAGAGATTACATTGATGTAAACACAACGGTTGTCTTTCACAAAGGCATTCACATAATTATTTCACTATAATCTTGACCTTCTCATTTTCTACATACTCAACATATTGAGCTTTGAAGAATGTCAGCGCACTAATGAGCATCAGTACATGGAGGCTTTAAAGCAGCTCAACTACAACAACTGAAATAAAAAGGAAGGTGTTTTACCGTGTCTGTGTTTATGGAATCGTCAACCTAAACGTTAATGCGTTATTGTGATGCTAAAACGCCACTTGAAACGTACCTGGCACTTTAACCTCTTTCTCCACACCTTTGTGTCCTAATGCATGGGTGGACATAATGCGTGGTTTGCTGGCATGCTTACTGTTGATAACTCTGTGCACTTCCTTGAGATTCTCAAACTCAAAAATAGACTTCTACACGGTTGTTATTCTGCTTTGTAGGCAAAGAGTCTACTTTCATGGGAGATGTCAACAGCTGACATTGCTTTTGCATCCTTTACATAGCCTTCTTTTCCTCCACATACACACACACACACACACTTATTTCTCATTATGGCGCTCTTGTTTCTTTTTCTCTCACCTTCTGTTTCTGTGTCGGGCGGTGCGAGGAATCTGAAAAATTGCCCAAAGGATCCACCTACACATTACCCCCCCATGAGTAAGGCAGCAGCAGCCTTCTAAACTGTGTTTGCATTACTGAAAATGGACTTATGGGTATAAGCCTAATTGTAAAAAACGTTGGCTTTAATGTAGGATGAAAACAACAGTGCTCGACGCTTCAATTCAGAAAGAAGGTTACGATAATGTAACCTTAATCCTATAAGTACAGAGAGTACCCTTGAATTAACTCTAGCGTTACTACTGTTCACCAGTCGCACGCAATTTACTTGTTAAATGAAAGTTTTTAATAAGCATAATCTGCCAATCAGGAAATGTCCACCTGAATATATCTGAACCGTACTGTATATAAGGCAGTACACGTCTTTGCTCGACATCCTACACATTCTTTTCAGCGATTAGCTCATGAGCAGCAAGACCCCCTTGGTCAAGGGCTATCTGTGCTTTAAAAAGAACTGCAATATTGTAACCTTGGTTCTTACACACACAGGCTCCACATCTACTCGACTTAATGGATAGGTGGAGACGATCAATGCACGCTCAGCCACAACAAAACACCAAACAATGTTCCAAAGCACGGACCCTGAAAAGGAGCCCTTCAAGAGATAGAACACACACACTGGGCAAATCAAAGGCAACTTTGCCTCCTTGTCCTGCGCATGAGGAGGAAGACAAAAGGCATCAAGCTGTATAACTCTGGAGCTGATATAACTTCTTCTTCTTTGGAATAAATAAGGGATTTGGTCTGTGTAGGAACGAGCAACTGGGGCGCAGGGACAGGTCAGCGTTAGCAGCAAAGCTATCTAATTAAATGGCGACGCCTTCAGAGAGGAGCGCTGCAGAGGAATCACCTTTAGCAAAACCTTCAGCAATGGCAGATTCCACTACAGGGAGGAGGCACGCATCACCGGGCACTGCCTCCTGACCTCCTGCAACCTGCAAGAAGACTGTGGATAAAGACTACAAAACCCTTTTGGACGAAACAAACGGCTGCTGCATACACAGCTCCTGCCTCCTACTCTCCAACGGGGAAGGGAAGAGAGGTGAAAGGGCATCGAGAAATGTTCCTGTCCGTTGCATGTGTGCAGAGGGGTCCAGGCCCATGGGGTGGATCGTTCTGCTGTGCCGGAGTGAACCCCAGTGGGCGGTAGGTGTTGTGTGTCCATTTCTGCTTCTCTGAACCGTGTAATGTGTGGAGCTTTCAAAGACAACCGTTGCTCTGAGGCCACACAATCTCTGCCATCCTCGAGCAGCTTGAAGTCTGCCCTGTTGATAGAGGCCATCGTTATGCAGCGGTCCTTCCTCACCACGCAGGCCTTTCCCGTATCGGGGGCCTAAAGTATTGGAGGACCAGGGTAACTGCTTGTAGATCAAGGAGGTTGATGTGTTGGTTCTCCATCAGGGCCACAGGTCACCTTCCACTCTACCCCGGCAGGTCGCTCCCTGCTCCCGAGAAGGGGGAGGGGCGGGTAAAGGCATCCAAGTGTGGCTTATGCTTTTTTAGCATCAAACGAAGGCTGGCGAATCACCTCGTTACAGCTAACGCCGCCATCGTCACAGCCCGCCGCAGTTGCAGGCTTTTATTATTTATTTACTAGAGATAAAAGAAGACCCTCATGTCTTGATCATGCAGCTGTATCTGCACGGACGCCACGGTTCCGACCATCAGTGAGTCGCAGGCACGGACATGTCACTGTCATTTTTGTCGCCATTATCGACTGCAGACGAGAGCGAGTGTCAGCAAAGATGACCGCGGGCTGTGGGCGAATGTTGGCAGCTGGAGCTCAGCGAGAGCGAACGAAAATGTGATGAAGGGCAGGCGGAAGGTATTAGAGTGGATGCCTGCTGACTCAGGATATAATAGGGATGCCATCCCCTTCCTTTCGAATCACACATGTCCACCGGGCAGTTTTTCCTTCGGCCCCGACTCTGACCGAACTCATAAACATCAGGTACCGCCGCGCTTCTTTTCAATTTGCACGACGTCGCACAGGAACGAGACATTGAGCATGAGCATCAGGAGCAGGCTGTTATTAATAACTGGTGTGACTCAGAAGGTAGAGCGGGTCCTCGTCCAGAAGCTTGGCTGTTCGATACCCAGCTCCTCTAGTCCCAAGGCGATGCGTCCATGGGCACGCCACTTAACCCCCAACTGCTCCTGAAGGCTGAACCATCGGTGTATGAATGGGTATGAATGTATTTAGTCCTAATAGGTGTAGCCCCTGTCATCAGTGTATGGATGGGTACTAATGAGCCGGGTCGCTTTAAAAACACTGAATGTCACTCGCTCCTCGCAAATAAGAGGAAGCAGACAATGATCGTGGTCCATGGTACGGACCTTTATCTTAGCGAATGACCCTGAACGGGGCTCAAGGTTCTCAGATCGATGCCCTCAAAGAGGGCATTACTTTGTGTGTAATGAGGGATTATATAATGGAGATTTCCATCGAATGAATACACGTGCATTGTTAATAGAGTGTCGTGAGGTATTTGCTCGAGTATCATTGACCGATCAGTTTCAATCTGTTGGTGTTGTGTGTGTGTGTGTCCCGCACACACAACCATACACACAGGAGCGATTGGTCTATATTCCTGTGTGCTCCCTATCTAAAGTAAAGATCACTCTGTGTGGGTGGAGAACAAGCAAAGCTGTACCCGATGCTGCAGAGCTGGTCTGGAGGCTCGAGTCTATGGGAACTGAATCTTCCCTTCATGAATAGAACTGCGAATCAGAGATGAAGCCCAACATAGAGCTTCTTTTGTGGCATTTTAAAACACTATAGACCCCATTAAAGGTGCTTGTGTACGATTAAATACAACGTTTGGTTAGTTTTTAATACTACTTGTCTTTTTTAAAAGATTCTTTTGATTTTCTTTAGATGTCCTCAGATACTAGAAGGTCCCACTGGGCTATTGAGAGGTTGTCTTGTATTTTTTATGATTATTAAGGGAGCTAGTACGGATTGTTCATATTTCAGTGGCTGTCCAAACGGAGAGTAATTACTAAGCCATGATTATATAACCGTGTTAAAATACGCAGGGTAATTCCTGCTCCTTTTCATGAGTTAATTGCTAGTGGTTTATTTTTTAATCGGAAAATCTAGTTTGCGTCAGACAGGGGAACACTTTTGTGAAGATGCGGGTTGTCCGGGTTATTTAGTTGGACTTCGAGCAAGCTGCCAGGCTCACTGCAATACGTGGGTTTTTAAAAAACTGTTATGCTTTTTATTATAACAAAAATGTATAAAATAAGAAGCAGCTAAATGGCTTATTACCAGAAACCTTAACCAGGTTGTGTGAGTGCCTAGACATCGACATAGAAGAGTTGTTTCATGCAGAACAAACTCAAATAAAAACTTCATCAGCATCACTCTCTCAAGATGTGTTCTCTGGAAGTGTGATGGATGAGCCCTGGGTGACCGTGCTGTATCTCCAGTGTACTGCGTACAGCTGCAATGCAGTATAGACGCCCTGCCTCCTAATTCTATTGCAATTAATTATTAGTGGATCTGGGTCCTTTGGGCGAACAACACTATCAATACTGCATCTACTCGTGCGATCAATGAACACGTTATTTAGGGAATTGGGGCTCTCCCTCCTCATCCACCAACTCCTTTCTTGCTCACACACTCCAACGTTCCTCTTCATCACAGTCAAATAGCACTTATGAAACACATATATCGCCCCCCGTCCCCCCGCCCCACCTCCTCGTCTCCATTGCAATGAGCCGTCCATTAGCAGATGCCAATAAGCCCTCTGTAGCATGGAAGCATGTTCTCAAACTAATTAGAGCCTTTAAGACAACAGGAATATTATTACTTTCAATCCTCCATCATGTGTTCATTAATCTTCATTTAGATTTGATGAGTGTGGCAATCAAATGAAATTATATCCCTGTTTCAGCCGCTTGTGGATACCCCCCCCCCCCAACACACACTCGCTATCCAACACATTCCCGCACGTTATTGGACTGCAACAACATTTCCAGATGACTTTAGATTAATTTTGTCTGATTAGCAGCTAAATATATCACCGGGCGCCTTCGGAGTCATTAACAGCGACGGCGGCGACGACGGCGGCGACAGCGGTGGCGGAAGCCGAAGCAAACACATCGCAGACCGACGGCACGGCGGAGCTGGAGCAGCGTCGAGATCTTTAAATATTGAAAGATAAACATCATACAGAAGCCATTGTTTGGATATGCAAACATGACAAATCTGTCGTGCTCACTGTGAGCTCTCGCCCGGTAATTATGTTGGTGTGCGTTCGGGGGGGGGAGGGGGGGTCTGGCGCCATTGCTTTGAATCACTGTAATTGCCCATAATCTCCTCTTAAAACATCACTATTCATCCCCCCCGTAATTACCGGCACATCTGCGGGAGCACACGTTGCCTCCGTCCTCCCTGACATCAGTCTGCCAGGCCAGTGTGCTGCTGCCGGTTGGTGGTCCGCCTGATGGAGGGGGGATACAGCAGCAAAGACGTGTAACTGAGCCACAAACAAAAAACACAGCTCATGATGGCATTATAACTTTGCTTTTGCAAAAAGTCCACACTTGGCTCCTTCTAAGCCTCCCCGTGTCTGCGTGCTGATCAGCTGTGTTTTTACCTTTTCAGGAAAAGTCAACTCGGCATCCTGCTGGTTCTGTGTCTGCAGGCGCATTTCAAAGCACTATTTCATATATAAATGTGACACATCATGCGGAGATGGTAATGTGAGGTCAAAGGTCAGGGATGTGGCATGTCTACGGATTGTAAAGCCCACTTTTGTGATTTGTGATATTGGGCGATACAAAATAAACTGAATTAAAATAATGGCGATAGCAGTATGGGGTGATACTCAGCAATTATTTTAATATTTCCTTGGGAGAAGTTGTTGGCTATTTTGAAAAAGGGAATCTGTTTAGCCACTCAAGCAAAGCACAGAGGAGGTCTGTACAATTGTCAGGCCTTGAATAAATATAGTATTTCTCTTTTGAGGGCAATGTTTTCTACGCTTTGTATGATTTTCCTCAGACACTAGAGGAATGTAACAGGCGTCAAAGGGCAACAATCACACTTAGTCCTTTGCTTTATAAAGTAAAATATTGAACACAATTTAAACGCAGAAACTTCCTTTCCATAATTCCTGCCTCATTTTTTCCTGCTTTTCACAAAAACAAATACATTTCATCTTCAGTTTTGTAAGAATAATTTAAACCTCGGGGAGCCGAGAGGAAAATTCAGGATACAAACATTTGACTCAAAGCCAGGAGCTCCATCGGCTGATTTAAACAAAGAGGACGTTCTGTTTCGCTTAGCTAATTATAGTCAAGATGGCGGGGTATAACGTCACACTTCTGGTCAAACACATGAAGTTCCTACAGAATAAAATGTCATATCGCCTTCAGAATAAAAGTCACATCTCAGGTTTTCCACCTGCATTTAACATTTATCATCTCTAACCAGCAACATCTCGTTCACTCTATGCATCATGCAGTTACAATCATAATCTCTCTCTCTTATGCATTACAATACATTCCTCTCCAATATTCTTCGTAATATCCCTCATTATTTATCATATCTCTCTTTATGTATTAATTTAAAACATAGACTTTCTTATTTACATGTGCAAGTATGTATACAATCCACTACAACTCTTCAAAACAAAAGCCTTCAATGGATAATCCATCATCAAAACATGATTTCTGCAAAAAGTAAGTATTTTTATGGCTCCTCTCTACCTCCACCTGCCTGATGGATGGTGGAGGTCTCCATCGTGGAATATGCCTACTATGAACTATACATGAACTCTGTCATATTCATTGAATGTATTTTAACTCTAAATCTGTCCTTCTGGTCACATGACATCTATTGTTCTGTCCATCCTGGAGAGGGATCCTCCTCTGTTCTCTCCTGAAGGTTTCTTCCCTTTTTTTTCCCCCTGAAATGTTATTTGGGAGTTTTTCCTGGTCCGATGTGAGGTTTTGGGGCAGGGATGTCTATGTGTACAGATTGTAAAGCACTCCGAGAGAAATTGTGAAATTGAGCTATACAAATAAACTGAATTGAATTGAATTGAATAAAGTAAAAAATATATAATTGTAAGAATTGAACTGAAGAAATCTTTCTTTTCCATACTTCCTGCCTCAATTTATCCCACTTTTTTAAATAAGTGCCTTCAGTCTTGAAACAAAGGCCTTGACCGGATAACCCGTCATCGGAGACACGATTTATACCAGAATGCAGTGTTTTCATAACAGAGTTTAGTGTTCATTCCTGGACCAAAGACCATTTCAGCCTCTGCGATAAGTTAAGACAACTCTTTCACCTCTAATGATCACTGACATCTCCTCCCAAGAAAGAACAGAGCTTAGATCGCTTTGCTCTCTCCTTACTTCTGATCAGCCGCAGGACATGTGTCTGTTGAGACATCGCTGAGTTCAACAGGGTGAACTCTACATCCCTGCCACTGCGGTTGCACTTAGGCTTTGAGCTAAATGCTAAGAGAGACACTGCGTCACCATTGTAGTGTCATGCATTAGCATGCTAGCGTTTGTCATTTTATTGGTTATTCTTGCAGGTATTAATAAATCATGAAACGTCGGTT
This sequence comes from Liparis tanakae, assembly GCA_036178185.1. Classification (NCBI taxonomy): domain Eukaryota; kingdom Metazoa; phylum Chordata; class Actinopteri; order Perciformes; family Liparidae; genus Liparis; species Liparis tanakae. The sequence continues at coordinate 5,708,467 of CM070107.1, forward strand.
AAAGTTGCTACAACTTATCCCGAGGGGCAACATGACTGTCTTTCCAGTTGCATTGCAATCCATCCAATAACTGCTGAGACAATTCACCCCAAAAAGCCCAACAATGACCTTGCGGTGCCGCTAGAGGACAAGTCCGCCCACACCATTGGGATTCATCCTCTGGGCACCGTGAATGCGTCCTTGCAGAATGTCTTGGCATTCCCATCAGATGTTTGTTGAGATATTTGAAGACCACGCCAACGTTACGGAGCACGGGGACTCCCCCTCCTCTAGAGTCGTCCACGCTCCACTGAGCGGCGGACGCTCGGCGTCCCCTGACCTCGAGCGTCACACACTACACATGACAACAAAGCTGTGGCTCCTAATGTTTATGCTCCAGCACTCGGTTGCATATTTCTTTAAAGCATGAATTTGACGTTGTAGTCACTCTGTAAATCACCGTAACCTCCTTTGAAGTTGGCTCGCCGCCACGCTATTGATTTAAATAGCGTGAAAGTGGAGAGAGAGAGAGCATTACGCGGGACATCTGTCTTTTATCATCGTCTCACCTTGACACTGGCGTCCATTCTGCTGAGTCATTGTTGACAAACTTGGTTATAGCAGAGAGAGAGAGCGAGAGAGAGAGAGAGAGACAATCATGAAGAAACTTTGAGGTAGCACCCATGTGGGCTTGGGGGGGCAGAAATCACGTGTGACCTAATTCTCAGCTGTCCTAGATATAAACACTTGGCTTCCAGTAGATTACTGTCCTCCTCAGCTCACGATCAAAGACAGACGGAAACAAACCACGTCAACGCGAGGGAACGGAGACACCGAGGGAGGAGCGTCCAATGAAGAAGAAGAGGGACGCGTTAGGAACATAGGATTTAGAGATGGAAAGATGTTTAAGCGCTGGATGACGACTTTTTATCGGGGTCCGATGCGCCAACGTCGGTCTGAGAGGATCATAGTAAAACTCTGAGGATTATTATTATCATTCCTGTGATTTTTATTTGAGATCTTTGGCTTCTTTTCTGGGGTACTTGTCATACTTCAAAGCTTTAATCAAACATTCGATCAAGCGTCTTCCACGTCACCCCATCGGAGAACCACTGCGTTACAATTCGGATTTTAAATGTAGCTCCTCCCCCACACCGTACAGACGATGTCACCGTTTCCATAGGAGCCGTTATCTCATCCTTTGATTTCCTACATCGGTTTCGTTCCGTGACATCACAAATACGAGTTGAGAGGAACGGCTTGCCAGATCTGAAGCTCAGTGATATGTCGTAATTGGACTCCTGCGCTCGCCACGGTTTGTCCATAACGCCATGTGTAGGAAATTACAAACAATATAATATCAAAAGGCTTTCATCAAAACTAATTAGGCAACAAAAAACAATAATAAGTAATAAAAAAGTAATACAAAGTAATAGTGTAATAAAACAATTAAAAAGTCATAAAATAATAAAATGTAATTTAAATTAAAAAAGTTATAAAAAGTGATACAAACAAATTAAAAAAATATATTTTTAAAAGTAATAAAAAGTAATAAAGTAATACAAATTTAAAAAAAATTAATCAAGTCAAAACAATAAACCTTCCATGGGGTTATTTACAGTCGCAGAGGTTCTCGGTCGTGTGAGCCGGCGTCCGCCACAGTACCCGGCGTGCTTTAAATGAATGAATGAATGAAATATACTTTATTAATCCCCAAGGGGAAATTTGTTGACAACAGAACCAGCCCGATAAAACTAAACACAATAAAATATAAGTATAAGAAAGAAAGAAAGAAAGAAAGTGACATAAAGTAAAGTGTGCAAAGTGAAATATAAAATACAAAATAACATAAAATAAAATATATATGTATATATGCAAAGCATATACACAACATATATGTACATTTAAATATAAATAAAGCACTGTTAAATTAAATAATATATATATATATATATATATATATATATATATATATATATATATATATATATATATATATATATATATATATATATATCTGGATAGTGTGCAAAATGCAAAGTGTGTGTACGTGTGCAGTGCAAAATCAACGTTGTTGACATCCATAGTTCTGGATTGCCTCTGTCTTCCCTTACGCCAACTTAGAGTGGCTATAACAATATTTTTTATGATAACAACGTATTAAATTGCAATGTGAAAAATTATTATTATGAAAATGCTTAATCCTACAAGACTATAGTAAATTTCTCACACGGTCAAACTCAAATTGTGACCTGTGGATGAACTACTTTTCTCCTCCTACCTCTAGTGTTAGTATTGATCTGTTTTGGTAAAGGTTGCATGGTGTTGGAGATATCGGACGTAGAGATGCGTGCCTTTCATCAAATATATTGGATTGGAAACATGTCAGATGTCTCAAGCCAAAGTTGTGCTAAAGTATTAGCATCAACATATAAAAACTGTAGCAACAGTTTTGATTGTGCATCACATACTGAGACATCACTGTATAAAGATGATGCAGAAGGTGAACATGAGGCTAAGTGTACCTACTTTTTGAAGTGAAAAACACAATATTGATATATACTGTATATGTGCATATACGTACAAACATACATACATACAAAAACATACAAACATACACACAAACATACATAAAGACATACATACATACATACATACACAAACATATAAACAAACATATACAAACATACATAAATACACAAACATACATACATAGAAACATACATGATACATGCATATATACAGAATGTAGATATATACAGTATGAACGTTTGTGCATACGTTTGTATGCATATATATATATGTACGTGTATGTGTTTGTGTGTATACTTGTGTGTATATATTAATATATGTGTGTGTGTGTGTTTTTGTGTGTATATTTGTATGCATATATTAATATATATGTGTATGTGTGTTTGTGTGTATATTTGTGTGTATATATACAGTATATGTATGTATGTGTGTGCTGCATGTGGATATTATGCAGTCAGTGTGTGTCAAGGTCGTGCTGTCCTGCAGTGTCATTGTTCATATTAAAACTCCCTTTATCTTATCTTCTCTTCATCAATAATTCAACTATTCCACTGAAGCCGTTCTATTTAGTTTGTATGTGTCTTTAAATGGTTCATTCTACTTTTCTGTACTGTAGAAGTTAATTAAAGCAGACAGCCGTTAGTCGGGGTGCAACTCACAGCATGTGACAGAAGATGGGGAACCTGGACCACGATGCATAGCTGCAGAACCCGTTATCTGTGTTGGCTCTGGTCCCATCCTGTGTGGTTTCAGGGTTACCGGGGCCGACGGGCGGCGGAGCGCTCACGTCCTGAGCCGTCTCTCTGTTCTCCGAGTCCATCACTCAGGTTCGTGCAGAAGCAGAATTGATGATCACAGCCTCTCTCCATGCACAGACCGCCGCTCTCATCAAAACACAGAAAACACTGCGGTGCTCCTTCACCGGAGCAAAATCTATTCATAACTGTTCCTAAGTTATTCCACAGTAAGCCCAGGATCAATTGAGTTTTCTTTTGGGGATTCTCAGATCATTTATACGTTATTCTATTTTAGATCACAAAGTAGGAGTACAATGCATTTAAGTTAAACATTTCAAGATTCTCAGATGTGAGGATGTGATTTTCTTTGTAAAGCAAATAAATGATATTATCAATATTAAAGTAATAATCAAACACATTTCAAGTTTAACCCTCTACTTTACATATTAAGATATTACATACAGTATGTATCACCTGTCCCATGTAGCTATTTAATGCTGACTAGTTTTAAATGTGATGGGGCTATTACCTGTTGTTACCAATTAATAAAGATATTTACTTATATGTATATATACTTATATTTATTCTGAAATTTGAAATAAATGGTGCTGCCTCCAATATAATTAGAGAAGTAAAATAAAAGGTATTATTATGACTTTTTATCTGTTGTTTTAATTGTATTTTCCTTTTTTAAAAACGGTTCTTACCTTGAAACATGAATTTGCCTCTGTGATGGACTTTGACATGGCAAAGATATTATAACTGCCCTAAAAACACATTTTAGTGTTTAGTCGCACAGATAAACAACCTGCAGATCCAATAGAGATACTATACAATATCAAGAAACCCAAAATTATTAGGGATTTCTCTAAGTAAATAGAAGTCTTCTGCACATTTCCTTTGGTTACCTCTTCTTAGTCTCTAATATCATAACTGAGTTTCATAGGAACACCAATAGTTGGCGAACTCACACTCTCACACGCTCAAAATAACAACCCCCCGCTGCAGGCCTGAGTGGTGGCTCGGGAGCGTAGAGGCCTGGAACGATAGCGGCCGCTTCCCTTGTTCATGCAAGCGATTAACAAAAAGACACGTGCACGCTTTGTTAGTACTCACGACTCCAAGGAATATTAGGAGGGGGAGGTGATGAAAATCTGGGCGACGCTTGGCAGGCAGAGCCCAGAAGAAACGTCAGCGACAGTCTCCAGCAGTGCCCACGCGAGCGGGAAACAGATGAATCACACAAATCAGCTGAGCAATAAGTCCATACGCTCATAACTTCATGTCTTCATCAACAGCTCCAGTCCGAACAACCTGTTTCACATGCGGAGCTAACGGTGTAAAAGCAAAGCTAACAGATATTAAGCTGACGCAACATTGTTTTACACTCTTTAGTCCCAGCATAGAAAACAATAAGCACATTCATATTTAACTCTTGCAGATCACACAACTCCAGACAGGATAACTGGTCGTCAGCAGCTTGGTGATGAACATTATTGTTCTCGTACTTTTTTCTCTGTTCACTAATAATAATAATTCGATAATTTGTCTCTAACAAACAATACCGCAGTACGCTTAAGTCCCACCCCTCGACCTGAGAATCAGATTGGATTGGCTCTTAGTTTTGACAACCCAAAAAAGAAAAACAAAGATTGACATATTCCATAAAGCACATGCTGACTCATGTCACACAAACTGTGCTCAATAGCATTACCTCTAACCTTTAAACTGTAAAGACCGACCCTCTGATTTCTATACTTATCCACTTTTAACTTGATTTTTACAAAATCATTTACATCCTGATGTCTAAATGATTATTTGTAGTCAGGAGATATAAAACACATGATTATTCGTATGAAACCTTATGCATAGTTATAGATTAAACCATGTGTACATCAAGTAGTTCAAATTCGCACCACCTCGACAACATTAAAATACTAATAAATAATGAATATAATATCTATAATAGATATTATCTAATAATGTATATAATTAATCAATTACATATATTAGATTATTTCTATATTATTTTATTCCATAATGTAAAACACATATAGTATTGCATCACTGACACGGACCATAAACCACACTTGATTTGTGAAGTATTTTAAGTATTTTTACCTTTTTACATTGTTATTTTTACTGTTATGCATTAAAAGTCCAGTTTTACCTGCGGCAGAGATGTCAACACGTCAATAACACATGCAAGCATCACAACAATAACCTCAATATTTCCTCTCACCCATGGAGGCGCAATGGTTCTTGGCCCTTCTCGCTTCAGCGAGGTCAGAGGTCAGGTCCAGTCAGAGAGCTTCACCTCTATAGCTTGGTGGCACTCAGGTAAACACACACGATCCTCACTCCCTCAGTCGCACAGGGACGTAAATAATGTGACGGCATGTGACATCAGAGCGGAATGGCTTCAGAAAGATCTACATCTTTGCCGTGACTTTTGAATAAAGGCGTCTACGGTGCATCTGCTACAGAAGGACAGAATCAATCCGATGGTGTGAGTTCCCTGATGAAAAGGAGGAGTATTTCAGCTTGGTGTCATCATACTCATTACGGGACACCCATTTATAGATCTGAGAAGGTGCTCTCACATCCCTAGAATAGCCATGAGGTCAAATTAAGAAGAGCTTTGTTTGAACAGAGACAAGTGTGCCCGCACACGTCTGACATGTGCAGAGCTTCACACAGAATGTTCTGACTTCTTTATAATGTACGGACATCTGTGCCATGACTGAACCCTTTCTTTGACTTACCATCCTACTGTACTGCGTATTGGTCGCTTTCTGAAGGGACTTTACTGTATTACATAAACAACAAGGTGTTGTCCCTTTACAGCGTAACTCTGTCTTTAATTGATCTTGCATAGTCTTTAATTGATCTTGTACAGTCTTTAATTGATCTCTTATGATCCTATTTTAGGCACACATTTCCAGTTGGAAAGAAGAATGAGCTGATAATAAAGGTCACTGTCACAAAGATTTGGCAATTAATCCAGTAGTCGATGTTAGACTTTAAGTCTGTCTAGTTGAGCTTTAGTCTGTCTAGTAGAGCTTTAATCTGTCGAGTAGATATTTAGTCTGTCTAGTCAACATCTAGTCTGTCTAGTAGACCTTTAATCTGTCTAGTCAACCTTTTGTCTTTCTAGTAGACTTTTAGTCTGTCTAGTCAACCTTTTGTCTGTCTAGTAGACTTTTAGTCTGTCTAGTTGAGCTTTAGTCCATCTAGTATACTTTTAATATATCTAGTAGACCTTATACTCTCTAGTATACTTTTAGTCTGTCTAGTTAGTAGACCTTTAATCTGTCTAGTCAACCTTTATTCTGTCTAGTAGACTTTTAGTCTATCTAGTAGACCTTTAATCGGTCTAGTCAACCTTTAGTCTGTCTAGTCAACCATTTGTCTGTCTAGTAGACTTGTAGTCTGTCTAGTTGAGCTTTAGTCTGTCTAGTAGAGCTTTGGTCCATCTAGTCTACTTTTAATATATCTAGTAGACCTTATACTCTCTAGTAGACTTTTAGTCTGTCTAGTTAGTAGACCTGTAATCTGTATAGTCAACCTTTAGTCTAACTAGCAGACCTTTAATCTGTCTAGTCAACCTTTATTCTGTCTAGTAGACTTTTAGTCTATCTAGTAGACCTTTAATCGGTCTAGTCAACCTTTAGTCTGTCTAGTCAACCTTTTGTCTGTTTAGTAGACTTTTAGTCTGTCTAGTTGAACTTTAGTCTGTCTAGTAGACTTTTAATATATCTAGTAGACCTTATACTCTCTAGTAGACGTTTAGTCAGTCTAGTTAGTAGATCTTTAATCTGTCTGTAGTATGTTGTGGTCGACCATGTGGAATGCAGCACTGAGATCCAGTAATACTCAGACTGAAGTTCTGCCACTGTCCGGACTGGAATACATCAACAGCAGTTATTATCGACCACAAAGTTGTTCATCTCTTGTAAAACCACTTTTTCCATTCTTCTACTTAAAAAACGAGAATGTATAATCCAAATAATGATCCTTTTGTCGGACCTGTCTCGAAATATTTCGATAACGTTTACCTGTTTGGATGATGGACAGTGACATGAATAAAAACGACTAAAACGTTTAAATCTCTCTTTACGGTGTTAACAACTCATAAGTCAATTAAAGAACGTATCTGCGTTTCCATCCACGTCTGTTCTGTAGTAAATATTGGAGCTGAGTGCATCGAGATAAAAGGTTGGTCGCTCTAAATCACCAGTTGGGGTCCATTAAACCACGGCATGAGGAGAGAGTACAATGAGATGATGTCATTAAAAGAGCTTCAGTCAAACCTATGCCATTCATGTATCTATCAGTTTAGGAACGTTACAGCATTACAGAAGCTTACATATTAAGAAATTACATATAAGTCACATGCTTCATTTAATTAATGTTTCTTTTCTAAGTTTGAACTTTGTCCCGTGCACTTTGTTGCAGTTAAGCCAACTGTTATACTTCAGCCAGGTGTGAAAATTTGGTTTATTTAAGGAAAAATATAATTAAAAACTGTGGAATCCTATGTCACATGCAGGCTCATTAGAATATACCCTCCACCATGAGTGTCTCCACCCACGGTTTGACAACAACCTTTGCAAAAGTGCACCATATCTTTATAAGACTCTGCTTTTTCAGAAGGGGGTCTTAAAGAGACAGACGCTAAACAGATTATACATGTGTAACAGACACAAATAATGTGTTTTTTTAACATTAAAGCAATCAAGCATGTTCTAGTAGAAACCGAAAATACTAACTTTGAATCTGAAAATCCCCTTTAATATTTTTTTTAGACTATAAAAATGTCTTTGGAAATTGTTAACATATCTATATTTATGCAATTGGATGGAAACACAAATTGAAAAGTGATAAGGGAGCAGAGATAGATGCTTTTCTGTTTAAAAGTTGTTCATAAATGTATCATGTTTAAAAAACTTTCTTCAACCACTTATATTGAACCATATTACTTGATCACATCATGAAATGTGGTTTTACACTTTCAGCTCTCGGTCTTTGATGGGTGACATTAATTTGGACGATGTCATTTAAAATAAAAACGACGGCGTCGGGGAAAAACCTGAAAGAAAAGCTGTACTGTATAGCAAAGCAGGAACAGATTGCCTGGTGAGACGTGGTCCATGCATAAAGAGCGCTCTGCTTTCCCTCTTCTAGCCTGTGTGGATACAATACATGTTTGAAATAACTATCAGAGGGGCTATTCATACAACCTTTTGGTTAATCATCCAACTGCCTCATTCCATTCTGTGCATCCTTTTCTCTCTTAGTGCACGCTCAATACGCCTCCACATGGCCAAGGGATCTCATTCATCACTGCCAATCCACAGTGGATATTAGTAACAAAGCAACAGTGTGCAGGAGTGTATTATCTCTCCTCTGCTTGTCTCCTTACCTCATCAGAGTTGCCTATGCAATGCAGTAATTTCAGAGCAGACGATTACAGCTTTGTTTTAAAGCAAACTGACAAATAGTATCGAAGTTTATCGAAGTTAAAAGATAACTCGGTGAATTACGCATGAATTATGATGCAATGGTTGTGTGAGAGTTTGTATGTGTGATACCGTTTGGCTGTTTTTAAAGCGAATAACCCATCTGCTTCAATTCAGCGACACGAGGTAATTGATGTTTAGAAATGAGCATTTTGTGAGAGAAGACTTCCTTGAAGTAAAAAAAATACAGCAGTGTATAAATACTCTGAAAGTACACAGTAAGTGATTGGCCTCAGCTGCAAGCAATCAGCTGATTAGTGTCCATCCTGATGCCACCTCATATAGGGCAGGGACACTAATCAGCTGATCCCCTGCAGCTGAGGCCAATTAGGTTGTGTATTCACATTTTAAAAGTACATGTAGAATAGGCTATCTTTAAATGTTGTGTATCATATTATTGTATTATAGTCCAACAGCCAACAGGATCAAGCAAACACAGTATAGTCTTTATTTATTTTTTATGTTTATATTGTCTGCCACTGTTTTATGTTGTATTGTCTAAAACTTTGTGTACAGTGCTACTGCTGCTGTCTCGGCCAGGACTCTCTTGTAAAGAAGATTTATAATCTTAATAATGTATTTCGTGGTTAAATCAATTCAAAATAAGAAATAAAAATAGTGTGTGTACATGGTGGTGAAAATGAAATAAAATATTATACTTTCTTCCTACAAGTACGTGATGTGTTTTGTAATATGTTTACAGATCACATTTGTAAACCGGTTCCTTGGCACACAAGGATTCAAATAAATACTATATTGCGCTTATATTTTATTTTTAAAGGCAAACATTTCGATCTACAAGATTGCTTTCTGGCTGAAAAGAATAAAAGAGAAATTCATAATTTATTTGGTGCCTAAAGGTTTGCAGCCCTGTTTGCAATGCAGTTTATTTATTTTCATCGTCTTTCAGTTGTTCAGTTCAACAGTTCAGCCAAAGAGAAATGTGCAATGGTGTTATGTAAATAACGGAATTATTCAATTCTCGACCAGTGCAGCTATATCAGCTTTATCATTATACACAATTACATAATGTCATGTACACTGTAATAATCACATGTCAGCAAGAGTACTTAAGTACATTTAGCTCACAATGCTTCTGGAAATGTACTCAAATAAGATTTAGAATGTAAAACATACTTGTTAGGGAGTATTTTTCATATCGTACATAACAAAATTATATTTTTTCCAACACTCACCAACCATCAATTTTATTTTAAAAGAAAAAAAGACAATAAAATGGATCGTTATTGCTTTTCAAATGCTCATGAATTAGCAAAACAGTGTAAAAAAGAGGGGCTCTGAAGGTAAGAGGTGACTGTTCATTCTGTGAAAATAATCCTGGTGACGGCTTATGGTAAAGGGTTCAGGTCTTAAAAGGCTTATTGGGCGTATGCCAAGTCGCAGAAGACTTTCTATAAAATCTCTTCCATCCATTTCCCCTGAAGTCTCGCCTCGTTAGTATTCTCAGTATGGAGCCATGTGTGTGTGTGTGTGCCCTGTGGTTGGTGTTATAGACTCAGCGGGGCGATCAGTAGGGGTCACAGCCAGCATTAAACTTATAGCCTCGGCAGCCCCTCTCTCTCCTGGACACCTGTTCTTCCACATAGCAAAAGCAGCTGTTGACTCAGAGGTGAGGCCAGTGGTGTACAAGGGTAGAGCCGTTTCACAAAAAGAGGAATCACATCGTGGACTAACCAGAGCGATGCATGTCAGAAAGGTTGTCCAATACTACTTACGACTACTTAACATTGATCAGGGCCTCAAGCGTGGAAGCTGCTGCCTCTTTCTCCTGCTCACTCATCCTACGGTTCCAGCTTAAAGGTTCAAGGTTTCCTTCATTGTCATTGTTCAACACAGGGCTGTGCAACGGATGGCAGTTGTCGTCGTGTGAAAAACCCTGTGTTACAAGCTGGAGAGTGGAGGATGAATTTGGGAGTCTGGCAGCCTTCAGGTAAGAAGTGACTTTGAAGTCTGGCGGTGGTGTAGCGGATGTTTCTGCATCTCTTGCCACACTGTGGTGGCTACAGCGTGGCTGTTGTCTTCTGATATTCATTAGGCTCTCTGCAGAAACCTCTTGTCACCAATATTACTGATGCTCGGTAGACGGGCTCCAATGATGTTGTGGGCGGTTTGAATCGCCTGCCGAGCAGACCTCCTGTCCTGAGCCGTGCACTCCATCCCACGCCGGCTCGTTATGTTTCCAGTCAGGATGCTCTCTACTGCTCCTCGGTGAAAATGTTCATAGTTTGTTGAGAAACCCGTGTGCTCGTGTCTCTGTTCATGCACAATTGACACTGAGAGAGAGAGAGAGTCAGAGGTGTGTGTGTGTGTGTGCGTGTGTGTGTGTGTGTGTGTGCGTGCGTGTGTGTGTGTGTGTTTGGGGGGGGGGGGAGGGTATGTATGAGGTCCCAATTCCTTTCCAGAAAGATAGGCTGTGAGAAAACAGAATTGGAGGAGCCAAGAGGGAGGGGTTCGTGGAGGATTTGGGTCATAGATTGCCAAGAGGGATCATGTGTTTGTGTGTGTGTGTGTTTGTGTGTCGAGGTCTGTGAATGTTTCCATTTTCTATTTCCATGTGTGTACATGTGTGTTGTCACATATCTGTTACACAACCGATTTCTAATAGATTAGTATTAAACTAAAACTTTTTATACTGTTTTCATATAAATCTATAAATGTAGGAAATGCAAAACATTTAACGGGGGATCAGAGTCACTAAAAGGCTAAAATAAAATGTTAAATGTTTAAATGTGTACGAAAATGTACGTTTTTCCGACGTCGGTTGATCCACCACTCTGGTTCGGACTGAAGTGTCTCAACAACGAAGTATTTCCATGCCGTTTGTTTTCAACATTCATGGTTCTAGGAGATGAATCCTAATGAGGTGATCTCCCCTCTTTGACTATAGCGCCACCAGCAGGTCAAGCTTCCCCCTCCTCACCCCCTCACTCATTCAACATTGATAATCCCTTTACTTTTCATGCAGCGCCACAAATCTGATCCAAATTTGAACGTGTCCAATACCTTGATTTGTGAATACTTGCAAAAGACTCTGCAAAAACAATTCAAATTCCTATAAGCCCAGCTGCACTTTGTTAGCATGAAACTAAGACGGCGAACACGGCAAAAGTTACATTACCATAGCCCCTGGCCCGATTTATAAAAATACCTTTTGCAAAATGCATAAAATGTTGATTCTTTTACTGTGAACAATTTATTTTACACACATTCACATATCAGAATCTTGCGCTGCGGGGTCCCAGTACACCGGGTCAGCCAAACACCCCTGTGTCTGGAGCACTGATCTGTAGTTGTTAAGGACCGTACACAAAGCTTTTGGCAGTGATGAGAGGCGCTACGGGTGAAATGCCAGCCGGTCTCTAACGCTGGCACGCATCCAGCTAACACTCTCCCATGAGGTCGAGGGTGATCGGACCACGGACCTCCAGAGCGATGATCAGCTGCATGGATGACAGAGCACCGCGTTTTTGCACATATAATAATACAGCACTGTTAAAAAAAAAGTAGCTGAACTTTTGTTGCTTCTTGGCTGGATGTATGTGTTTGATGAAGTGTTTAAGTAACAGCGGAGTGCTTTTATTTTGTAGTCAGTTACGGGTGTAGCTTTCTCGCTGTCATTCGCTCGAGCGAGTTGCATCCGTCCAGGATCGCAGGGGTCAAGGGGGCGATGACCCCCTACTCTGGACTGTCATCACGTGACCTCACGGCGACATCTCCCATGGAGATGCCCCGTGGACTCAGCATATCTTCGCTCGTCTGCCATCAGTCACATCAACAAGGAGGGAACCCGCGGTCAGAGGTGACGCTCACGTTTTCCTCTTTGCCGCAGTCTGTCAACGAGGTTTCTGATTGGTTGTAAATATTGTTTTGACACGGTTTGATAGTGGAGTTGCATCAAGGACGCTGCATTCCCCGCGTAATTTCTTAAGGGAACGACAGATTCACCTCTGATTATAGTTTGTGAAAGGAACAGCAGCGAAGCATATTCAGCCTGGAGGAAGTATTCATGAGTAATCAGATTCACTGAGAGATTTTGGAATGACGAGCATCTCATTTTTCTTTGTTGAGACGGGAAAGATTATGTCCGAAACCATTTGGGCAACATTTTCTTGCAATTCTTTGGTGGAGAAGCACACATAATGTTGACATGTGATGAAAGAGGTAATGAAAGAGGACAAAGTAGATATTTAGAATAAAGGAAAATTCAACATGGAATCAAAAAGGAAGGAAATAGGCAATTCGAGAAAATCTGCTCCCATCAATTCAGTTGTTCTTCTTTGGATGATTGATTTGATCGTTGGGAAGATCTGTGGATTGTCCTCGTTTGAACTTTCTTTTATCTCTCCAAATAAAGTGTCAGAATGATTGGAATTTTGTAGAATTATTTGCATGTAATTGTTGAATCGAGTTAGAGATTGGAGGGATTATTCTCCACATGGACCAGCATTATCCAAAGATTTTATAGACTGAGATTTTGGTTATGGACAGACTGCGCTTCATTAGCATGGAATGAAGCTGAGGCTTTTGCAGCTGGCCTGGAAGCACCGTTTAATAGACTGGAATCAAATTGTGGGATGGAGTGAAAGTCTGTTGGAAAAAAGCCATTAGGAAACTTTTTAAAGGTTTACTCAATGGATTTATACCCATTTACATACAAAATTAAATGCGTATTCATCAGCAACACCCGAGATTGGGAGGATTTCGAACGCCTGTTAACGGCCCACAACGTGGCGAAGGCTGGCGGCTCACAGTGCAAACAACAGCGGTGCTTACCCGAGGGGAACGGAGCTAACACATTGCAGGTTAGCTCGTCGTTATCAGCTGTAACCGCTGTAAGAGAGCAGTGGAGAGCAGCTAGACATGAGCAAACTATGAGCTAACCATGAGCTAGACATGAGCTAGACATGAGCTAGACATGAGCTAGACATGAGCTAGACATGAGCTAGACATGAGCTAGACATGAGCTAACCATGAGCTAAACATGAGCTAAACATGAGCTAGACTTGAGCTAACCATGAGTTAGACATGACCAAGACATGAGCTAGACATGAGTTAACCATGAGCTAGATATGAGCTAGACATGAGCTAGACATCAGCTAGACATGAGCTAGACATGAGCTAGACATGAGCTAACCATGAGCTAAACACAAGCTGACCATGAGCTAGCCATGAGCTAGACATGAGCTAACCATGAGCTAGCCATGAGCTAGCCATGAGCAGGCCTGTGGTCTCCGGGAGACATTACGACACTATGTATCGTGACATAGCGAATAGCTGTTTCACGCCATATTAATGTTTGTAATGTTAAAATACAGTTCCATTAGAATGTGATATGTCTTTTAACTACAGTGTATTTCTTATGTTCTGGTAGTTATTATGCAGCCTATTCGTCATCTTCCCTGATTGCTGTTTTAGCCTTGGGACTCTTTTTGCTACGGCTTTTGGTTTTTCGGCGTTACGCACGCAACTGTCACGGCTGCGTATCAACATCTGTAAGCGCCGCGATAGTTTAGGCTAATGTTTTAATTGGTTCTCGAGAACAGAGGGCAAGCCAAATTGCTTTAGTGTCCCAGAGGCTTTCTCTCTTAATGAGATATTCTCCCCTCTCAGGATCAGAGGGGTCCTGACCCACGTGTTGTCGCTGGGATATTATTGGAGCGCATTCTCCCCTCTCTCTCTGACGGAGCACACCGAGAGGTTAATGAAAGTCAAGGAGGTGCCTACACACACACACACACACACACACACACACAAATATGTGAAGGAAAGGGTTACTTTCAGGCTCAGACCGCCGTGGAACAGAGGGAACGAGAGAGGCTTCTCTTCTGAATTTAGTCTGAAGTTGTTTTGGCTCGTCCTGAAGCTGGAAACAGAAAATTAGGTTTTCGATCAGATGTATAGAAGACGCCACGGGGGTCTTCTTTTAGTAGCCCGGTCCATCCTCGCCTCTCACATGTCAAGAAAGAGGGACGCTGATGTCCTTCCATGGTGGTTACAAAGACTCTTCTAACAGAAAAGAAAAGATTAGAATCTGTTTGGCTGTCAGTGGGAACAACAGAAAAGAAAGAAAGTAAAAGAGAGAGAGAGGGGTAAAGTAGACCACTCACGCCCTCTGGATATTTTCTTTTCATACCAATGATAAAACACAGATATCAAAGGTACTATAAGAGTGCCGTTGATAACAGCCTATATGACACCTGTACCTGCTTCCTGGCAAGCAGAAGCAGAGATGTATCAGATACGGAACACGGAGATCTTTATTCTCTCCGCCGTGGGCCTCTCAGCATCCACCTCTTCCTCTCTAAGTCCTTCTCTATAGGCAGCTAAATCAATCTGATACACTCTGTTTAACCCCGAGGGGTCTGTTAGATTAGGAATCAATCGGCAATACAAACCTACCATTCAAATGTAAAGCGGGTTGATAACCTCCTGACATAAGGGGGAACAAGAAGACGCACTGTTGCTATTTAAAGCAAGAATCGGATTAACAATGTGGACAAATACATTTTCTTTATCAGGAGATCTTAATCTTTATTGATTATCGATAGGTAAAAACCTTTGTCTATTGGGAAATGTGTTATTGTATGTTTGACCTTGACTGTGCAGACATGTGCAGAGTTTGACCCTTGAAGGTTGTTTTCATGCTTAACAGATATATTGAGATATTTTTAATGCCAATTATCATTGTGACTTGTAAATCTTGCACCTGGCGATTGGAAATGTACCTCATCGCTTCATTGGAGGCAATTGAAAGAAGAAGTAAAAAAAGCAACTTTCTTTTTCATTCCTTCATCGTTTCTGCTTCAACGACACAGCCGATGTACCTTTTAGTGCCGCCGTGCAGAGCGCTCGCTCGCCAGGGCAGTGGGAGTCGCCACTTTGACTGACAGGTTGATTTGCTGCGTTCTCCATCGCTGTTCCTGCGAGGAAATTAGACCGACAGTCGGCGCTCTGATGCCAATCAAACGCCTTTGTCGCCCCCGTTACACGGGCGGCAGCGGCCGAGGCGTTTTGTGCGGGTTTTTTTGTGGTCATGCGCCGCATGAAAATGATTGCGGTGACCCGCGGGGAGGCAAAGTCGTACAGAGACGCACTGCCTCGCCATAGAGTTTGCAGGGAAAAGGGGGTGTGGCCTATCGCTCCACGCCCGGCTAATCTAGTGGAGGTTATTGACGCTGACCCCATCGGAGGCCGAGTTTTGGGAGGCGAATCCGTGATTCTGCTGATTCTGAGACTCCTTCTGGTGTTTTTCATTTTATTTTTTATTTATTTTGGGGAGGGAGGCAGATCCGGGGAGCAGAGTTTCGTGGCAGGAACAGTCTTCTCCCGCTGGCCCGCTGTCACATACCTGAAATGTCTCGCCGCCTCATTGGCTCCGTATCGCGCCGCATCGTGACCGTGGCCCGGCCCGCGTGGGAATGAGGATTGGAATTCTGATTGCTGTTTGCGTATCGCTGCCGACGGGGGAGCAAGGGAGCGCTCGGTCCATTTGGAAGGGGGGGGGGGGGGGGCTTCACCAGGTGGTTGCTGCCTTTCAAGATTCAAATACAGTCGGTACAGTGCGCTCTCTCTCCCTGTCTCTCTCTATCTCTCTCTCCCTCTCTATATCTCTATCTCTCTATCTCCCTCTCTATATCTCTATTTCTCTCCCCCTCTATATCTCTATCTCCCTCTCCCTCTCTATATCTCTATCTCCCTCTCCCTCTCTATATCTCTATCACTCTCTCCCTCTCTATATCTCTATCTCCCTCTCCCTCTCTATCTCTCTCAAATACAGCACTCGGCACAGAACTGTGACCCAGATCCCAGACGAAGAAGGTCCTTCATCTCTCTCTCTCTTTCTCTCTCTCCCTTTCTATCTTTCTTTCCCCCCCCCTCTCTCTCTCCATCTCAAACAAAGGCTCATCCAGCCCCCCAGTGCCTCCATTGCATTCAGTTTTTTTGCATCCGATTTTAGCACGCTCCCCAATTAGGAAAAAAGTACAAGGCAAAGTAAATGAATGCACCGGTGTGCCTGTTGAGGATCCACAGGAGTCTTTAGAGCCGGGGTTGACTCGAGCTTCTTCCTCACGTTTTGTTTACATGTTTTCACACGGCTTTGTTGGTGTAGGTTGCGCCGCGCTGCCTTTCCTTTGGCGTGCTCTCTGACGGTATCTGGCCTCATGCGATACGCGACTCCACCCTCCCTCGATCCTTCTAATTTCACGGAAAATTAAATTAACATAAAATCAATTAATGCATTAATTAGACTTCTTTAATTACACTAACTGGAGTATAGTTTCTAGGTTCAATTATTTATTCCCTAATTAATAGGCTGTAATTAGCAGCCTGATATCAATATTTAACACCACGATAATCCCACTGAGTGAAGTGGACAGCTGAGGCTCATTAACGAGGCGCCGGGACCAATCGGAGGCCGGCGCCTCCCCGAGCAGCCAATCGTACGACAGGAAGAGACAATTTGACATCTGCGGCTAATGAGGGACGCGGCCTCTCGTCGTGCACACAGTCTGCTGCCTATTGGTTTTTAACAGGTTAATTACGTGATGATTTTACCCTCCGGTAAAACGACAAGCTCCATCAATTTATTTTTTGCGACCTACACTAATTGTCTGCACTCCAAATATCTATATCAACATTATTCTCAGGAATTAGGTATTAATATTCAGCGCAGATTAAATGTGGGTGGACATTACTTAAAGAAACTTATCAATTAACCTTTTTTGAACTCTTTTTAAATAGGTGAGGAAAATGGATTCATTATATTTTCAGCGACATTTTCAAAGAAACATTGTAATAATGTTCACGCTGAGAATATAATTAACTTTTAGCTAAACTTAATGACATAATGAGTCGTATTAA
This sequence comes from Liparis tanakae, assembly GCA_036178185.1. Classification (NCBI taxonomy): domain Eukaryota; kingdom Metazoa; phylum Chordata; class Actinopteri; order Perciformes; family Liparidae; genus Liparis; species Liparis tanakae. The sequence continues at coordinate 5,726,120 of CM070107.1, forward strand.
TCTCTCTTATACGTTTCTGCTCCGGCTTTTTCAACGCTGCAGATAAAGTGAGCGATGGATCCTTGTTCTTCTGACGGCTTGTTTCTTTTACGTCGTCCGTCTCTCCGTCTCTCCGTCTCTCCGTCTCTCCGTCTCTCCGTTTCTCCGTCTCTCCGTCTCTCCGTCTCTCCGTCTCTCGCTCGCTGGGCCGCAGCTCGAGGTGAGGCGGCAGCTAATTAGCCGAATTATGAGCGACCCCGTTAACGAGCCCATCGTTTAAACCTGTGTGAGAGAGAGGGGGAGAGGGCGAGGGAGAGGGAGAGGGAGAGAGAGAGAGAGAGGGAGAGGGAGGGAGAGAGAGAGAGGGAGAGAGAGAGAGAGAGAGAGGGAGAGAGAGAGAGGGAGATGGAGGGAGAGAGAAAGGGAGAGGGAGAGAGAAAGGAAGAGGGAGAGAGAGAGAGGGAGAGGGAGAGGGAGAGAGGGAGAAGGAGAGAGAGAGGGAGAGGGAGGGAGAGAGGGAGAGAGAGAGAGAGGGAGGGAGAGAAAGAGAGAGAGAGAGGGAGAGGGAGGGATGGAGAGAGAGGGAGAGAGCTTTTTTAGATACTTTATTGATAATGCACAATATGATATTCAGTAATCAAATAACAAGTATTTTAATTGTGTGTGTATGTTTCAATCAGATTACAATTGTAAACAGGAAACATAAAGAAATAAATAAACACAACAAATTATTATAATAATGAATAATGCCCTCCCCAAACAATATTGTTTCACAGTTTGCGTCGTACAACATTGTGAAACTAAAGTTAAGTGTTTACGTTCAGTTACAGTCACAGAGACGTCTAAAGAGAGGCAGAGAGGCAGAGAGGCAACAGGCGGAGCGGCCATGTGTGAGCGTGGGATGGACGAGGCCGAGGGGCCGAGGGGGCGAGGGGGCGAGGGGCGAGGGGCGAGGGGCGAGGGGCCGAGGGGCCGAGGGGCCGAGGGGCTGAGCAGACCGCGGTGAACCCTTCAGGTAGCTGCATCGACATGTGAGAGGCTGAATACACAGGGAGGAGAACACAGAGCCATTTGGAGTTGATGGCTTTTTCTTTTAGATAGACGCAAAAACAATTTAATCCTCTTTCGCCTCAAGTTCAAATATTTCTACTTTGGCGAAAAATTTGCTCCCCGCCGAGTTGCGGAAACCAATCAAAGTTGAGACGCTCCGCCGTTGGTGAATCCAACTGCACTAATGGAAGAAGGAAGTCACCAAGCTGTGTGAGCCCATGTCGGGTGTTATGTATAAATATAAATACAGTAGGTACGGAAAGTATTCAGACCCCTTTACATTTTTCACTCTTTGTTTCATTGCAGCCATTTGCTAAAATCAAAAAATTTCGAATATATATATATATATATATATATATATATATATATATATATATATATATATATATTTACATCTGATATTAATGTTATGTATAAATATACATATTTATTTATATATAGTTTATTAAGAGTTTGTGGAAAAAAGGTTCTTATATACAATTATGAATCCATATATATATATATATATATATATATATATATATATATATATATATATATATATATATATATATATTCAGTCACTAATTGGACATTTACTGTTAGTTTATCTTGTGGAATTTAAATTTAATACAGAATAAAAATAACCACCTTTCTTTTTCCAAACATACATTTTTAATCAAAACGGTTTGTATGTGAAATACGTATTAAAGCTCACTAATTAAAAAGACACATATCTTAGAAAATTAAAGCGTTATTGGGCGGTTATGCAGGATTATTTTTTTGTGCAGCGATCTTCTCGTCTAACTACCAACCCGGAAAAGTCACACTTTTTATTTTGAAGGAATTATTAATTATTCAAGTCATACACAGCTCTAGATATGCTGATGACTCAACACCCTACCCACATAAACACACATGCACAGTTGACCATAATGCCGACAGCACGCCTGTAAGAGTACGAGTTTTTTAGTGTTGACCACAGAACAGTATCGCCGTCCTCATGACGGTGTAAAAAATCTGCAGAAATGTGCAAAAATGAGATAGAAATGATGAGAAAATCAGAGAACTCAGAGGGTGATGGCTGTGTATCAAAATGCAAATTATTCATGTACCAGTAACCCAGTTAGTTGCATAACACCAGTGATTATGTGTGCATAATCGTGCTCGTTAGAGCCGAGAGAAGTTGTGAATATTTACTGCGCTGGCTGAAAGGAAAACCTCCAACGTATTCCCGCTCTCCCTCTGACTGCTTATTCCCACATATCCTGTCAGATTGACACAGTGTGTGTGTGTGTGTGTGTGTCCTCACACAGCTCAGTGAGTGTTTGCCTCTGATGAGATGAGGGACCATCTGTCTCATTATGTGATCAATAGAAGACACGTTAAAGGAACGAGACCCTTTTCTCCTGCACGGCAGACATTTTTTATCCATTTGTCAAGCGGGAAAAGCGCAGGTGTAAATAACGCCGTTGAGGACGTGGGCCGTGACGTCGGGGCGAACGCGCACAAAGCCACAGTCCCGGAGCCGGCGCACCTAAATGGGACGCAGCCGTCGTTAATGCGTTCGCTGCTTCGACAAATCAAACCGTCTCCATGGAAGAGGATCTATTTGGGTGCGTTGCATATTAATTATCATTTAGCAACGCTGCACATTTCCGTCTCCCGTAGAAGCTGCAGCGGCGGCGGCTGCTGGTGTTCATCTTTAAGTTGTGTCACGGTCCTTCAAGAAATATCAAGGTGGCAGTTAATTAAGATCATTTACAACTTCTTTTCTCTCCGGCTCTGGCACAGGAACATGACGCTCTTATTACAGAGCTAAGAGCAGCTTAATGTTCTTATCAATATACTTTTACATGTTATCGATATATTACGGGTCATTGATCCTGTTTAATGGTTTGTATCAGTTTGTGGCCCTTATATCCAATTATGAACCCATCATAAATCTCATTCAATATATAGTATTAATAATATATAATTGGACATGTATGTGTTAGTATATGCTGTGGAAGAACACAAAAACAATACACTTATTAGAAACTGTATGCAGCTATGTGTGAATGACAGTGTGGCTAAAGTATAATAAAATAAATACATAAATGCATGAATGAATACAGGAATAAATAAATACATTCTTAAATAAAGGTATACATACATATTTAAATACAGGAATAAATATATAAAGGCTTAAAATAATGTTTAAATACATTAATAAATACAGGAATAAATAAATTAATGCTTAAATTAATGTATAAATAAATAAATATAGGAATAAATAAACATATTTAATAGTCATACAAGTTATACCTAAACAGGACATCATTAAACACATGTATTTTAATATTTCTGTATTTCTTCATTTATTTACAGTGCATCCGGAAAGTATTCACAGCGGTTCACTTTTTCCACATTTTGTTATGTTACAGCCTTATTCCAAAATTGATTAAATTCATTATTTTCCACAACATTCTACACACAACAACCCATAATGACAAAGTAAAAACAGTTTTTTTAAACATTTTGCAAATATGTTAAAAATAAAGAACGAAAACATAACATGTACGTAAGTATTCACAGCCTTTGCCATGACACTCAACATTTAGCTCAGGGGCATCCCATTTCCACTGATCATCCTTGAGATGTTTGATTGGAGCCCCCTGTGCTAAATTTAGTTGCTTGGACATGATTGAGAAAGGCACACACCTGGTAACTGTCAACTGATAAGGTATCACAGTTGACAGTGCATATCAGAGCATAAACCAAGCCATGAAGTTCAAGGAATTATCTATAGACCTCCGAGACAGAACTGTATCGAGGCACAGATCTGGCAAAGGGTCCAGAAAGAGTTCTGCAGCATTGAAAGTCCCAATGAGCTCAGTGGCCTCCATCATCCGGAGATGGAAGAAGTTTGGAACCACCAGGACTCTTCCTAGAGTCGGCCGCCCAGTCAGACTGAGCCATCGGGGGAGAAGGGCCTTAGTCAGGGAGGTGACCAGGAGCCCGATGGTCGCTCTGACAGAGCTCCAGCGTTGTTCTATGAAGAGAGGAGAACCTTCCAGAAGGACAACCATCTCTGCAGCACTTCACAAATCAGGCCTGTTTGGTAGAGAGGCCAGACGGAAGCCACTCCTCAGTAGAAAGCACATGACAGCCCGCCTAGAGTTTGCAAAAAAGCACCTGAGGGACTCTGAGACCATGAGAAACAATATTCTCTGATCTCTTTGGCCTGAATGCCAAGCGTCATGTTTGGAGGAAACCAGGCGCTGCTCATCACCTGGCCAACACCATCCCTACAGTGAAGCACGGTGGTGGCAGCATCATGCTGTGGGGATGTTTTTCAGCGGGAGGAACTGGGACACTAGTCAGGATTGAGGGAAAGATGAATGCAGAATGTACAGAGACATCCTCGATGAAAACATGCTCCAAAGCGCTCTGGACCTCAGACTGGGGCGACGGTTCATCTTCCAACAGGACAACGACCCGAAGCACACAGCCAAGACAACAAAGGAGTGGCTTGGGGACGACTCTGTGGAGGTCCTGGAGTGGCCCAGCCAGCCCTGACCTGAACCCCATTGAACATCTCTGGAGAAATCTGAAAATGGCTGTGCACCTACACTCCCCATCCTACCTGATGGAACCTGAGAGGTTCTGCAAAGAAGAACGGGAGAAACTGCCCAGAAACAGGTGTGCCACACTTGTGGAATCATACCCAAGATGTCTTGAGGCTATAATTGCTGCCAAAGGTGCTTCAACAAAGTATTGAGCAAAGGCTGTGAATACTTACGTACATGTTCTTTATTTTAATAAGTTTGCAAACATTTGCAAAACAAAGTTTTCACTTTGTCATTATGGGTTGTTGTGTGTAGAATGTTGAGGAAAATAATGAATTTAATCCATTTTGGAATAAGGCTGTAACATAACAAAATGTGGAAAAAATGAAGCGCTGTGAATACTTTCCGGATGCACTGTATGCATGTATTTATGTGCCCTCTGGCAAGGGGCCTTCTCTTCAGTTACCAACATTGCATTATTCACATTAATTAAAGTGTTGATGTCTTTCTTCTTTTTCGGATAATGGGTAACTTCACCAGTGGGGCAATGGTGAAGATTCCTGCTAATGTCTCAGAGGACGCCAGGGGAGCAGGGGTGACTCATTGCCAGG